>JAZHFQ010000574.1:3000000-3421132 GCA_038387885.1 Spodoptera picta | reverse complement strand
TTTTTATCCCGATTAATTGTTCCCATGGGATAAAACAGGAATTATATTTCTACGCGGACGAAATCGCAGACAACAGCTAGTCTTAAAATATATTTTTTTATTTAGATACGAATTTATTCTTATTCGTACTGAAAAAATCTCTGAGTAAAATTGATAAGTGGCAATTTGTACCCACTTTATTCATTTATTCAGCAGTAATTTACCAAATAAATTTTATAAAATCTAATTAGACAATTTTTAAAAAGGACGACTCAAAAATTCTTACTCAGACATAAACTAAAGAGGTCTCCTCGAATATTTGTGTCCCTTATTTTAATCACGTAACGTTGAACTCAAGTTTTGAAAAGTCTAAACGTAAAAATGTTTATTAAGTTACATCATGTTTATAAATAAAAAACGAAATAATTCCAAAGTTTCTCGTTCATCGGGCAAAATGACTGGCAAATATGGAGTCCTCAGATACGTTCATAAATATAAAAGTTCCAAGGACATTTTGACAAGTTTTAAAAGAACCACAGCATCGTAAATATTCATGAAACATTCGAATGAACTTATACAGAAGTTGAAAAACAAATTAACCGATCATACGGTTTTGTAAAACATTTTTTTTAATATTGTAACATTTTGACTGTGTCGTTGGCCGAATGGTCGCAAGTGCGACTGCCGGGCAATTTATTTAGAGGTAAATTATTGGGGTATCACTGGGTTTTTTAAAAAAAATCTCAGTAGCAGCACGGAGTCTGGAATAGTACCTGGTACAGTTATGGTAATAGGCTCACCCCCTACTACATGGGACTCGTAACATAAATAGTGAAAAGTGGGTGTTACATTGTACAGTGGCCTAACATCACGCCTTTAAGTCCCAAGTCCGACTACAAGAGGTCAAGCATAGCCATTGGGTTTAATTTCGGTTTTTATAAAAATCAGTAGGTAAGCACGGAGTCTGGAATGAATAAACTTGGTACAGGCCCAATGTACCTCTATAGCAATAGGGTAGTTTCCTAATATTCTTTTAATGTCCGTCTGGTAGATAATTTCAAAGTTCGACGATATATTGATTTCAAAATATCGTGTGACGTCACTTTTTATAGGAACGTGTGACGCAAAGACTAAACTTAATTCTGTTTACTTAAGTATTGATTTATTGTATGACTAAATAAAAAAATACGTGGCTAATATTTTTTCCATGTCTAACTGACGGACTTTTAATTTTCATACCCTGTCAACTAACCAATATAGGCTTATCCTCTATTACATGACTGATAACATAACTGGCAAGAAGTAAATGTTACAAACGATATTGAAAAGAAAAAAGATAATTCGCAAAAAACAAAATTTTAAAGGGACATTTAAAAAACCGTAAAGGTAAATAAATACGAAGGTACTTAAATACATCTTCAAGTTACCGCAGCAATCCTCGTTTCTATGGCCCAATATATTGGAGGGAGAGGTCCAATTCAAACGGAATTACCTTTTAAAATGCCCATTTCTTTAACGGCCTGTAATTAAAACAATTTATTTGAAGAAACCGCTTCAGAATCCCACCTGCGTCTATATATCTGACCAAATGATAGCGTAGACTTTTGATTAAAAGGTTAAGGGTGAAATAAATTTGTATGATTCGCATTTTGAATTAGAACTTAAGAGAATTTAATGAAATCTAATCAGATACATTATCATGATTACATACTTTCTAGTCGATAATGGCCTAAACACAGGTTTAAATTAACCTAAATCGAGCGGTCCACTGTCACATAATGCAATTCCGAATCGCAGTCAATATACCGTTATTGGTATTTTGATTTTTATATGTTCTTAAGCACTGTATTGTATCATTATTGTATTGTATCATATAATACCCTGTTACTGTTAGCGTTATTACAATAAATTATTCTCTAGTTTCTATTGTACCTACTTATTTATATTGTTAATTATGCAATTTAAGTAATAAAATAGTGTACCTAAGAACTTGCGTACGAAACATCTAAAGCAAAATCTAAAATGTGTTCGATATGAACTCTTACATGATCGGCTTACTCACGTTGTAATTCGATGAGGAATTCGACTAGTTTCAAGCCATGCTAGAGACTCATATTCATGAGCAGCATTTCGCGACACGCGACGCGGCGACTGTCTCGACTGGAGTATGTCTCACGAAAGTTACAATACAAACTCTTACAGGCTTTCCATACTACCTATCTTTACATTCTACAAGTACCTAAAATGTGTTTATGCAATATTCTATAACATGTACATATACTATACAAATATATACATAAGTAATTTGTCACGGACTCGCTAGCAGCCACTTTAACTGTAATCAAGAAACTCTTTAGATAATCTTACGTAGATATTTTGTAAAATGTACCTAGATATTATACAAGTATTTCATGTGAATAGTTCAAATTGTCGTTTCAAGACATTGACGTGGAGAACTTGATATATTATATAATGTATTATTTGGTTTAAGGAAAATTCGATTGTTTGCTTTTGCTGTTTCGATTCGATTATCTTGTGTTAGTAGATACTCACGGAAATCAGAAGTACAATATCGATATAATATATTGTGTCAAGACTTTCGGTGAGAAAATGTTAATTGTATATGTCAATTACTCAAAAAATAACCAAATAATCTTTTTGTATACGAATGTCATCCATTCTTGAACAATAAATACTACTTTACTTAAAATATTCAGATTCTCCCTCTTTAATTATTATAATATCCTACAGAATCCTACGGAAAAAGTACAACATCTGACAACATAGAACGAACCAAACAAAATTTGATATGAAATGACTCATTATTACACAAGAGAAAAACAACTTTATGTCTCTCTAAGCACATCAAAAGTAATTTCTTAGTTTCTCTGATAAAACTAAAGGACAAGTGGTACTAATTTCTTCGGTACAACGATTAACGGTAACTTGGTAAAAGTGAGCAAAAGCGGGTAAAAGCGGGTAAAAGTTTCCTGACTTTTACCACGCAGCTCCGGGCCCTCTGCTAAAAGAATCTAAAAGTAATCACACTTTCTCAATTTATATTAGGTTTTCCCTATGGCTTTGTGTGGCTAAAGAGTTTTTTTTAAGTCCTTGTAATTCTTTTGAATGGGAATCAAGTAATGTTCTACTTACGGTCCTTTAAACCTATACCTTGTGGTTTTTGTTTGCCAATTTTACAACTACCTATATTAACAAAGGTATTATTGACATAAGTTTATAGGTAGTGTAATAGATAAACTAACAGAAATCCACAAAAAAGTTATAAAAATTTAAAGTAATCATATTGGTTCAACAATTAGTAGATACAGTACCTGCCTACGGAACATACATACCTACGCAATGCTAAAAATTTCGTTTCTAGAAATATTATGACTGGAGCTATTTTTAAACTATAATACCAAACAAAAGCGTACTATTGACGTGTAAATATTGTATTGACGGCAAACATAATCCGGAATTACACGGGTTTGTAACTGTTGTATCCAAATCTGTATGATGTAGGATTATCCCGGAATAATCAAACTTTTCATTCGCCCAATGATTGTTCTAAAATACTCATTGAACATGTTACTCGACATTACATTTTACATGTATGTCGTGGTGGCCCAGATGCTTAAGACGCCCGCTTCTCATGTATGAGGGCGCGGGTTCGAAACTTGCCAACGGCAAGTACTAATGTGATTTTTTCCGAGTAATACGTACTTTCTAAGATTATTTAGACACCACTGACAAACGGTGAAGGAAAACATTGTGAGGAAACCTGGGCTTACAATTTCTAATTATAAGTTTGTAATCACCAAACCGCATTGAGCAAGCGTGGTGATTAATGCTCAAACCTTTTCCTTGTGAGAAGAGGCTTTGCTCAGCATTGGGCGTTTATGGGCTGTTCATGAGATGTTGCTTGATAATTGGGTAGACGACTAATTTTTATTTTAATGTCCGTCTGGTAGATTATTTTAAATCATTAGACACGTATTTTTTATTTTCTTACAGAAACGAATACTTTCGACGATATATTGATTTGAAATGTCCCGTGACGTCACTTTTATGTACATTTTATACGTAGAAATGACGTTTTAGCCCCCACTCCTAAACTTTGATTCGTTTTATCTAAGTATTGTTTTATTATACGATAAAATAAAAAAATACGTGTCTAAAATTTTTTAAATACCTAACTTACGGACTAATTACATTTTTAATTTTCATACCCTGTCGTCATCCCAATTGTTTTAACCATGTAATAAGTGGGTGATTGCCGAATATTGAAACGGCACTCAATTTTAAGTCGCGCTTAAGTATAGTTACGCTTTAGTCTCAAATTCTTTGTACAATGACAGAGATGGCAGAATATTCAGATTATTGGATGTCAGGATGTTTCGAACCGGCTAGACACTTTGACAATGCGTAGAGATGTAGCGTCGTTGTGCATTTTCTATCGCTTATACCACGGGGAGTGCTCTGAAGAATTATTGACTACCTGCCGCATCTTTTCGTTATCGACCCTCATGACAGCATATGCATCCCCACCATGGTTGGCAGGCCACAACTGTGCGCTTCTGACGTAGCTTTCTGCCTCGCACAGAAAAACTGTGGAATGATCTGTCGTCGGCGGTATTTCCGAACCGATACGACCTTCAAACCTTCATGCGTGCGGTGTTGCGGGTGTCCATGGGCGGCGCTGATCGCTTATCGTCAGGTGATCCGTATGCTCGTTTGCCTCCTATTCCATAAAAAAAATAAGTACAACTTTAACTCGTCGAGTACCGGTTTTGTAGACACAATTATAGAACAATAGGTTGCGGTCACCGGTGACCGCTTGGTATTTGACAGTTTAAATTGAGTAAACTTTCAGTATTCGGGTGTGAGCCACACTTCATACTATTCATACTATTACTTGCTTGGCAGAGAAGGACCGAGTTTCAGAAAGCTAATCAAATTGAAATCACGCTGTCATACTACGTCCGAGTTACATCCGCATTTAATTTGCATCACAAACTAGTTTCAAATAATTAGTAATGTCTGCTAAGAGATATATGTCCTAGGTAATAGAATCATCTCCTTGTACCTACTTGTTCCAATAAATTAAAATCCTTTTTCGGCATGATGTTGGAAAGAACTTTGAACTGAAGAAAACTAACGGCTTGTATCATTACATTACATGGTCAATTTGCTGGGTATTTTTAATAAAATGTTTATTTTTAAACATAATTTTCATATAATAAAAACATAATTAACACCTTTAACTCGTCTTGATTCTAAACCTAATCCTAAAGATAGAAATCTACTATAAAATTCGCGCACGAAACGTAACGACAAAAATAATAAAATAGTTTATAGTCTATCCCACTAAAACATAAGTAAACAATCAGAGTAGGATTAGTTCTAAGTTCTAATCAATCTGAGTGTCGACCTAGATCTTAGATCTAGATAAAATAATGAAAGGAAACATGTTCCTTGTTTTAGTAATCTATTACAAACTTAATTGACTGTGGTTAACTGTGTAGTGTAATTTAGAAAGAAGTTTTGTGTATTTATTGTTTTTTTATGGCATAGGCCGGTAAACGAGCATGCGAATCACCTGATGGTAAGCAATTGGCGTCGCCCATGGACACCTGGAACACCAGAGGCGTTACAAGTGCGTTACCGGTCTTTTGGGGATTAGGAGTTTGAGGATCATTGGGGATTTAAGAATTGGGGAGATTGGGGAAGAAGAGGGTAATTGGGTCTCCGGTAACCTCACTCACACGACTAAACACAACGCAAGCGTTGCTTCACGTCGGTTTTCTGTGAGGCTGTGGTATCACTCCCGTCGAGCTGACTTATTCGTGCCGAAGCAGGGCTCTCCCACACTTAAATGTTATTCTGATTTGTTTATTTATGGGCATAAATTAGATGATAGATTTATGGTGTATGGCAATTTATGAGACGCATAAAAATAAATGGTGAAAACTGTTTGTTACTTATTAAGTTCACATTTATCAATCTAACAGCCAATTAAAGATTTAATGTTTTATGTAAATTATTCTTATTTTCACACTGATATGAATAAAACAAAATATTATTACAAAGTTTAAGGAAAACACGGGAATCAACCGCAACTTTAACTCAAGCTTCAAGCTTAGTGGCAGCCCTACAAAAGGTTCTCATCTCATTCAAACCGGCAACTAAGCCGTCTACAATTTAATTACGGATACGTGCTTAGATACTTATAAGTGGTAAGTACTTAAAGTACTGCTTGTATTATACCTACTTGTGTAGGTACTTTGGGCAACCCATGATACAATACACAGCTGGACCATGGACCTTCTATTTGTTGGTTATCAGGTTTGAATGCTACTGCCCGGGTTTTGTCAAAGAGTTTTCAATCACTTAGGGCCGATTTTTTAATCATCAGTTAATTCTTAACTGTAGAATAAAATTGGCCTCTGCCTCGTTGGCAGAGTGGTCGCAAGTGCGAATGCCGGGCAAGGGGTCTCAGGTTCGATTACCGGGTCGGGAAAAGTATTAAATGGGTTTTTAAAAAAAATCACAGTAGTAGCACGGAGTCTGGAAATGTGCCAGGTATATGGCAATTTGACAGTTTTTAGTATGGAAGAATTGTTTAATATTCAAAGTTATACCTCAGTTAAAATTAAACAGGCGTTGGAAAAATCGGCCGTTAGTCGATCATCGCGACCCTGGCGGAAAATGTAGGTGGTGATTCGACTTCGTGAAATGCGAAGGTTATAGCAAACCCTCATATGGAGAAGAGGTTCATTTATAGTCAAGCAGTACATTGTCATGATAAACGTATTTTCAACTCATCAAAAGCCAATATATAGGTATACTAGCTTCTGCCCGCGACTTCGTATGCCCACACCCGTTTTTTACAGTTCTCATTGTGATTTTTAGTAATAAGTATAAAAAAGTATTGGATGAAATATATCCTATGTCCGTCTCCTGGTCCTAAGCTACCTCTTCACCAATTTTCATCCGAATAACTAACACGGATGTCTTTTTTTAATTTTAATGTAAGTACACAGAAACAAGTAATGGTACATAAGGCGGACATTAATGCCATATGGCATTCTCTCCCAGTGAACCTTAGGGTTAAATAGGAAATCGGCGAAAAAATAGGCATGTGTAATTATAAGAAACTAGAGGTATAATAATAGAGGTATAATTATAAGAAATCTTTTATACATAAGTATACATAGATTCTAACATTCATTCATATGAACTATAGAGAAAACTTAGGTAGTACTCAAAGCTCAGTAGTGGTTAATTATTGCTAACAACCGTCTACATACATAGGCAGGAGTGGTCCTGAGTATATAATTACGTACGTAGAGATCATTACACGGGTAATGCTGTTAGACTCGGACCAGGAACTGTTACGGGAAACTGTTGACTGATGCTTAATGTTGATACAAAATGTATCTTATATATATATATGTAGACTTGCGCTTTGGCCAAGGGGTCTCGGCTTCGATTCCCAGGGCTGACAAAGAACTACTGGTTTTTTTTTTAATTTCAGTAGTAGCACGGAGTCTGGAAATGTGCCCGGTACATGGCAATACGCTCACCCTCTATTACATGGGACTCATAACATATATAGTGAAAAGTGGGTATTACATTATACAGTGGTATTAAGTGCCGTAATGTGCACCTCTGCCTACCCCTTCTTTAAGTCCCAAGGAATAAGGATATGTAATAAGTTCACAGGTATGAATGGCGTTTTACACGTCCAAATTAGAAAAGTGATTGATAAAAAGCAGCCGTAACATTTATATTATACCGAAACAATCAACCTTCAAAATAAGCCAGTAACAACTTCAAAATATAACGAAATATTCAGTGCTTGAAACCTAAAATCATAAAATTAATCCGTAGACTGTACCGTCTGTACCATAGTAATACCGAGTAACATCTACGGTTTAAACTGACAAACACCGCGACGACACCGGTGACCGCACCGCAACCTATTGTTCTTTAATTATGTCTATAATGACTGTACTCAAAGAGTTAAATTCCCGCACGGAGCTAATCTTTGTGTGATCCACAAATTGTTGTTTCGGATCTGGGTGTCATGTGTGTTTGTAAATGCATCCACGATAGGAGAAAATCCTAGGGTGGAGAAATGTTAAAAAAACATTCCAATAGAGCCCCGTTGTAGGCCTTAAGGGCCCCAGCGTAGTTTAAGACGGCCCTGTCTGTATCTGTAGGTATACGCTACATACCTAAAACCAGCTGACACATTCTGTAATCCAGTTCAACAATATCGCCTTAAAACAACGTACCTACATTGCGTATCAACAGAAAATATATTTAGGTACACCGACGCCCCTGTTTCCACGTAATCCGAAATTCGGTATATTTTCAGCATTTGTCTTTGAAATTACTGAAGGATGAGTTTAATATTTCATGCGGCGTTCGTATCAAACGGTCGGGCTATGAGGCTCACGGTTGGGTGGCATCTTTTGTAAAATTTCACGGCAAGTTACATACGTTTTCGTAAATCCACGTCCTTTAAATATTGTATGTATTTAATTAGTTAAGTACGCAACGTATGTAGTATTTCACAAGGAGCTTATGTCAGTAATTGTGTTGTTAATTGTTTCAGTGAAGACTTACATGGAAATAATTTATTTTGTTGTTGTTTCGGTGTGTCTGTTTTGAGTTAACTGCTCGATCGATTTCTATGAGATGTTTTTAAGTGTGGGAGAGCCATACTTCGACATGAATGGGCCGGCTCGACCCGGAGTGATACCACGGCCTCACAGAAGACCGACGTGAAGCCACGTTGTGTTGTGTTTCGTCGTGTGAGTGAGGTTGCCAGAGGCCCAATTACCCCCCCCCCCTTTCCCCAATCCCTGAATCCCCAACAATCCTTAAATTTCTAATCCAGAAGGCCGGTGACGCACTTGTTTATTCCATAAAAAAGGTACTTTAGGTACATCATTTTATCACTTCAGTCGCCTTGAACTATGTTAACGTGGTAGTTCAGATTGCCTCTAATACATCCCTAGAGGTTAACATAAAACCAAATAAATTAGAACACAATATTAAACATTTCCAATAATAAATTAATTTTCGTTGTATACGTTTAATATCGTAGTTAATCAAACGTTTCCATTTTAATTTATCCAACCATGAATTTAACAGTTATCTGTAAGAAACATTGTACATAGAAAAGTCGACAAATGTACCATAAGTTCGAGGTGCCTTTAATCATCTTAGATTGTTATCTTCAAAGTGAAAATTTATGGGGAAAAAAAAAATTGTTAAAGAAAATGGGGAAATAATTTTAACATAACTTCTTGATAAAGTTCAATGTTAGAATCAAGAATGGTAATGAAACTCAGCCTCACTTACTGTTATGCTGTCCATTATGGTACCAGGTTCACCTTCTACATATAACACGGAACAAATAATAAAATTGGCCAAATTTGTAACAATAAACAAAGGTCTCTGAAACGCATTGAGAGTAACTACGGGGAAAAACAAGGCATGGCAACATGTTTTCCGTTGGAATTTTATCCATGCCCGTTTGTGAGAACACAATGCAAAAAGATCAATAAATATTTTGAAATATTAAAAAAAAACTCAGTTGTAGCACGGAGTCTGGAATTGTGCAGGGTATATGGCAATAGGCTCACCCCACTTCGGACTCATAACATAAATAGTGAAAGTGGGTGTTACATTATACAGTGGCATTAAGTGCTCTGCCTGCCCCTTCGGGGATAAAAGGCGTGATGTTAAGTAATTTAAAATTGAACTTTCTTAAGAATTTTCTTTCCATACCATCTTTAATTCAACTGTTTTATTAAAACCTTTACAAAAATCACTGTGTAACAAACTATACCAAAAATGAATCTTGAATCGCATCGAAACCAGGTTGCTTACTCTTGAAACCAATCTCAATGCCAATGCAATTTCAATCCAACAAAATCTCAATAATTACTCTATACAACTAATATGTCAACACTATACAACCCCTATCGTAGCTGTTGAAATAGCATTCAGAGTACGGAATATAAAGCCAAACTCAATACCATTTAGTTTATTTAATATCCACGCAATACGGATGCAATGGGCGCTAGTGTTGCAACTCAAGAGTATGAAATTTCGCAATACCAATGTCGATCGATCGGAATTGGATTCAATGGTAAGCACCCCTGGTTAGTTTCTACCTCCGATCAAAAGGTTTCAAACAAAAGATGTTTGACCGATTGCTAATAAAAAATGCAGGTAGACTGGCATCCAGATATTCTGAAAGGCTTCGCTTGTTGACCTAGAGTTTCCATTCGCTTTTGAAAGTTAGCTTCGAATTCCCAATACTCTCTTTTGTAAGTTGTACACCATCGGGTTATGTAGATTCTAGTTTTTGACGCTAGAATGTACCTAGGTTTCATCTGTTGATACCTATGTTTGATTTCTTACTTTGGAATCGGATTGGGATAGTTATTTTGAAGCCTGATATAGGCCAAGTTATTTAGTATACGAAAACGATTGTTTTTGTACATAAACAGTAGCTATCGTTACACTAAATGGACCTACCTATGCGTATTAATGAAGGTGTGTAATTGGGATGATGACAGGGTATGAAAATTAAAAATCTAATTAGTTTGTACTTACAGACTGAAAAAATATTAGACACGTATTTTTATATTTTGTCGTACAATAATACAAAACTTAGATAAAACGGATTAAAGTTCAGGAGTACAGGCTAAAACGTAATTGCTATATATAAAACGTACATAGAACTGACGTCACGCGACTTTTCAAATCAATATATCGTCGAAAGTGTTCGTTTCTGTAAGTAATAAAAAATACGTGTCTAATGATTTAAAATAATCTACCAGACGGACATTAAAATAAAAATTAGGCATCTACCCTATTATGATCGGCTCAGTAACCAACGCATAAGTGCATAGCAAATAGGTAACTTGTTTAACTGTAGGTACCTATGCCTACTGTAGGTAACATTTGTTTGGCAGCACGTGTTCAGGCCGTAAATCTCCACAATTGTATACATATAATATAGAAGCCCGTCCGTTGTTCTGTCGCGAACAGGTACATAGGGGAATTATGTGCTGTCATTACAATAACAAAGCCTGTGGCATACCGGGGCCTTGTGATTGTAGACACCAATCACAAGGCCCGGTATGCCATGCCGGTATTTGTATAAAATATATATTATATATAGATAGATTGTATATATTATAGCAGATAATATTTTTCTATTTTGGGAAACACGTTTATCCTGTTCCAACCGGGAGAGTGGATTTTTACGGTTATTTTATAATACAATGGCGTACTACCTAATTGGATTTTGAAGAATTTTGTCTCATTACTCTGGAAAACGATAGAATTATAAAGTCCTACACAAGTCCGAGACTTGTGTAAGTTTAAAACCTATGCAGTTTTGTTTTCTTGAGATTAAGTACATCAATTAACATCTTAAGTCGAAAAGTTTGATAAATATCAATTTAACTCGTCGAGTACCGTCATTATAGACACAATTATAGAACAATAGGTTGCGGTCACCGGTGACGGCTTGGTGTTTGACAGTTTAAATCATATTGACTGAAATGTTTTAATAATGATTAAAATATCAAAAAGAATAAGATAACATTCCTTCCCCTACAACCAACAGAAAAAACACACCTTCATTCTACTTACTTACTCATCTTATATGACCGTAAAAACTTGGCTATGGTAAGTCACCTTTATTTTATTAAAACACACACGACCAACATACCCAGCTTCCCAACGGAGGAAGGCACGTTGCCTGTCTCCTAGAATAACACTTTGTTATCTTAAACTCCCGGTGGATGCTAGATCTTTTTGCATTTACTATATATCGGTACGTTAAAATCCTGGGAAATATAGCATACCATTGTATCTCTTCAAACAAATATAATGGTCTATGTAACATTAGATTTAACTCAATTTTCAAATTGCAATTTTCTAGTCTATTACACCTTAAAAAGATGTATACTTTCACACAAGAATGTTATGAAAAGAACAATCCAGTCCATCACCTTATATTTTAATTACAATTCCTGTGATATACTAAAATATGGTATATTATAATAATATGTAGAGGTATAAAAATGACTGTCACCAAGTATGTGAGAGCCATGCTTCCTCAAGAATGGCCCGGCTCGACCGGAGTGATACCACAGCCTCACAGAAAACCGACGTAAAACAATATTTGCGTTTTGTTTCACCATGTGAGTAAGGGTACCGGAGGCCAAGTTACCCACTCCCCAATCTCGCCAATCCTCAAATTCCCAACTCCCAAAGAGCCTATAACGCATTTGTAACACCTCAGGTGTTTCGGGTGTTCTTGGGCGGCGCCGACTGTGAACCGTATTACCATCATGTGATCCATCTGTTCGTTTACCAGTTTATTCCATAAAAAAGTAATAAACAAAACATTGTTAAGGTATCCTATCCTGTCGCGGAGAACCTAACGGGTAACCGGGGCTCCGGCTCGACGTGCAGGAGAAGGAACGGGGTGGTTTTTAGTCAGTAAGAGTCTGACACTCCCTCCCGCCTCACCCAGGCGGGAGCAGTCATTCGATGATTTTCCCCCCTTAAAAAAAAAAAAAAGGTATCCTATCCTAATTGGTTGAATTCACATAGAATTTTCCTCCTACAGCATCTCTTTCGACAGGAAGCGCATAATATTCTCATACTATGAACGAAAGTCTATCGGTTCATGTTTCCAGTGTTATAACAAGGAAACGGATCCCTAATTGCTCGTTAGCTACTTGAACTGATATTCTTCTTTATGAAACTGAGTGTAGTCGACCGAGTAATTCAGTATGCAGGTAAAAGAACAAACTGTATCAGAGTTACTGAGATAGTAGGTATTGTTGGGTATCTATGCTAAATTATATGGTTTTTATCAAAGCGAAATCTTTTTACTGCCTTATAGACACCTCCCTATTTACCTACATTCGTACGAATACTAATTTTTATAGGTTATGGTGTAAACGAGCATACGGATCACCTGATGGTAAGCAATCGGTGTCGCCATTAGACACCTGGAACACCAGAGGCGTTATAGGTGCATTAACGTTTTTTTTTTTAAAAAAAAATTACCGACCTTTTTAGGTTTAGGAATCTGATAACTGTTAGGGATTTAGAGATTGGGGAGAATAGAGAGGGTGTAATTATGTCTCCGGTAACCTCACTCACACGACGAAGCACAGCGCAAGCGTTATTTCACGTCGGCTTTCTGTGAGGCCGTGGTATCACAGCGGTCGAGCCGGCCCATTGTTCGGCACATGGCTCTTCCACACTTAAATATAATTAAATATAATATTATTAGGAGGTCTTATTCAGGAGTTACAGTTTGTTGTTGATGTTGGCTATCGACATGTTTTTCACATCTGGAAGCTTACTCTTGAATCCAATTCCAATCGATCGACGTTGGCATTATGAAATCTCGTACTTTTGAGTTCTAACACTAGCGCCCCCTTTGCAACCGTATTGCGTGGAACGTGAATGAACTAAATGGTATTGGGTTTGAGTTTATATTCCGTACTCTGAATAAATGCTATTTTAACAGGTACAAAAGAGGTTGTATAGTTTTGAATAATTATTGAATTGAAATTCACTTGAAATTGCATTGACATTGACATTGGTTTTAAAAGAAAGCACCCTGAAAAATACAAGTAATTTTAAATGTAATACGAAAACAGATAACGCAAATACGAAAATCAATCCGAATAATAAGTACAGAAAATTGTAAACAAGGAAAAACCGGGTTATTCTTTTCCTTAAGGAAAAATATTCTATTTTGACAAATTGCGACATCTGGCCTTAAATTTTGACTTAATTGGATTTAAATAGAGGTATTTCCTGTTCAAGGGGCCTTGTTATAACGTCTTCATTTCCTTCATAGCCTTCTACGTTTTGGTTTTTGTAAATTAAATTACGATCGAGTCGGTTAGGGTTGATGGACTCAGCCATCATCAAACACTGAGTACATTACTAAACTCTGTACGGTACTGAGAAAGTCTTTAAATAAGAAATAATAGGCTGCGTCGTTACCCGGGTGGTCGCAAGTGCGATTCCCGGGTAAGGGGTCTTGGGTTCGATTCCCAGACCGGGCAAAGAGTTACTGGGATTTTAAAATAAAATCTCATTGATAGCAAAGAGTCGCATGGAACGCATAACATAAAATAGTGAAAAGTGGGTGTTACATGGTATAGTAGCATTATATGCCGTAAAGTGCACGTCTGCCTACCTCTTCGGGCATAAAATGCGTAATGTTAAGTACATACTTAACATTACGCATTTTATTTTATTTTATTTAAACCTTATAGGTACTTATGAATAACTCGTGGGATAATCTACGTAATTTCTAAGTAAAAACGAACGCTTTAAAGTTTCAGATCCAACAATATAATTAAAAGGGGTACTTTTACTCCTGTTTCATCCTCCGATATCTTACATTTTTAACTGCTAACATTATAAAGTTAAAGGCCCTCTGGGCAAGTTAAGTTTCGCGGCCGAGACCAAAGTGTTGCCCGAGGGAATTTTAATTAATTTAATTAAGACTCTATGTGCTATATAGACCCTTATGTGCATGACATAAGGGTGTTTTTATTATATTCGTAAACAACAGTTTTGTGGTTGTGTGAGTTTAGTTAAATATTTTAGTGTTGTACCGTTATTGTGCTTCCCTTTAAAGGAGTTACGTAATTCCAGTTTATTATTAATGTAAAAGTTGTTTTAGTGTTCTGTTGTTCGAATAAGCTGACTGGATTTTGATGTAGTTTCAGTTCTGATTTAGTTAGATTATGACTTAGACTTATACATTAACCTGTCAAACACCGAGCGGTCACCGGTGACCGCAACCTATTTTTCTTTATTGTGTCTATAATGACGGTACTCAACGAGTTAATTTCTGGAGGTCATGTAATTTACTGTTCATAATATTATTCTTTAAATTGTTTTGTTATTATTGTCACCATTATTCCCGTAATAATGTTTACTCAATGACCTCGATAATATAAAACATTTTTTTAGACGTTGCCCCACACTAAATTTTCTCTTGTGTCGTGGGTGCGTTTACAAACATACAAAGTCACATGCACATCACACCCAGACCCGAAACAACAATTTTTGGATCACACAAAGAGTTGTTCCGTGCGGGAATCGAACCCGCTGAACGTTGTGCAGCAGCCATTTGCCCAACCACTGCACCGACCGTGCAGTCAATATTTGATCCGGGTCGGGCAAAATATTACAGGGTTTTTAAAAAATTCTCAGTAGTAGCACGGAGTCTGGAATAAATTGTGCTCGGTATTAAATGGGACTCAAAAAAGTGTTACATTGCATAGTGGCATTGAGTGCCGTAATGTGCTTACCTGCCTATCCCTTCGGGGATAAACGGCGTGATGGGTTCGATCTTTACCCAGGCAAAGCTTTGCTGTGTTTAATTTTAAAATTGTGGTTTGAAAATTGTCTCTGAAGTAAAGACGTGATCCTGTAAATACACAATTATTGTTCAAAACAATATTCTCTGAAGGTAAATCTAATATTTTTCTAGTTGTTGTGCAACTAATGTGATTATTTCCCGCTAAGACGACGACGAAGGAAATTGCTGTGAAAAAACTAAATAGAAACCGTTTCCTTTCTTAAACGAACAATCTGTAACAATTGAAAAACGATAGTATATTTAATTATACTGTCTTCGGGAAAGAGTTTCTTAAGAATCATAACTAACCTAAGTATAACAATATGTCGTATAAAATATCACGCTTGTTAGTCTCTAAGAAGAGGTAAACATTAAGCATATTATTATGAACGTATAAAGTTAGTCATTACAAATAAAATTAATATTTAACAAAGAAAACCAGTCAAAATTACTTAAAGCAATCAAGATCTCTATCTATCTAAAAATTCTTCGGCCATTCGATACACTGCTTAGTGATTTAAGTTAAAATATTATTAACATATAATATTTTACCAAACCCGAAAATTTTACTCGGATACTGTTCTCGGCGATCTTTCTTCACCTTCAATCGACCAACGAGGTCTAATTTCTTTAATATTAATTTCTATAAACAATGTTAGAACTTAAAACAATACCTAAATCTCCAGACCTAAATACATTAGGTATACACAATACCTACACTTTACACAAGAGCTAGGGTTACCTCAGAACACCCTCTGGGCACTCTCACGGCCCTCAGAGCATTTCTTTGTGACATAACAACACTTCTCATAAACGAAACTTGACCTATTTTCTTTCCAATATACCTCTATATTTGACTGAAAAAGTTGGAAAACTTGTACTAGTAGATAAATGTAGATAGATATATCAAAACTTGTAGTAGGTAAATGAGATACGTAGTAATTTGAAACGTAGAGAACAACAAGATGTCCAGATAGTCGTTAAGTTTACGGGAGCCAAGCATTGGCACTAATGGGCCGGCTCGACCGGAGTGATACCATGGCCTCACAGAACCCGAATCAAACCCGGCCACCCCCCCCCCCCGTCTCTCCAATCCCCAAATCCCCCAAATTCCTCAAATTCCCAAAAAGCCAGTAACGCACTTGTAACGCCCCTAGTGTTTCAGGTCTATGCACGGCGCCGATTGCTTACCATAAGGTGACCCGTCTGCTCGTATATCGGTACCGGAAACCGTGATATCCCCTAAAAAAATCGTGCAAACAGTAAAACAAACAATACCCACACCAACAAAATACGACTCTAACAACAGTCACATACGTACAAATATGAAATAGGTACATTTCCACGAAAACAATAAGTTGGAATTCGTGCTTAAAGAAAATCTTTACATCACAACCTGTTGCAAAGGTTTTTATAAGGAGTGAAAGAGAAGCGAGCGAGGTAGGAGCGGAGCGAGAGAGTTTGGAGCTAAATGAGAATGGCTAGGGATGGGTATCGGGTAAGTGAGTAAAACTTTAGTAAGGAATGTTTAAAAAAATAGGCAAAATGTATTTTTTCTGATCTGTTTTTTATTGAGGCGACTTTTTACTTAGTTAAAATCGTGTTAGTAGGTATTAACACGAGTCGAAGTAAGATATCTTTAGAATTTTTGTCGTAAATTCTGTTGTATTTTCCAGTGACTAATAAATAAATTAATTTTAAGTGATTTCTGCTTCCAAATGATAAACATCTGTTTTCACGTGATTATGATTTAAATCACAATCACAGTCAAATGTATACGTTGAAGAATACTTTAAATCATTTAAACCTAAATGTTATAATCAAGTTAATGTGTCAAAATTATAAAGCACATTATTTTTATCTTTGTCGAATACGACTAGTTACCTAACTTGAAGAAAGTAAGCCCATCTCTAGTGCCCAATGAATTCTTTTCATACAACAACGATGCTTCATTTTAACACTGAGAAATGTTCAAGGCTTGAAATTAAATACTTTGATGACAGAGCTCATTTTTGAGAAATGACTGCTCTAAGTATTTATGTCTGATGAAATATCGCCTCGTAAATATTGCCTTGTTTATTATATTCTATGTTCCCGGTATACAGGCTGGAATTTTTAAGAGCTCTTCGGACATTTTCATTTAGAATTAGGTTCTGGTGAATGAAATACTTTGTTTATTTGTTTTGTGATTAAATTTTGTTCACGAAGAACAGTTGAGTTTAATATTACTTTCATTTCTGTTAGGATCACGATTGGATGATACAAAACAAGGGTGTTAGTTTGGAATCGATCATCTGGAATTAATATTATTCAGAAGAGCCGAAAAAATGTGCCTTTTGAAATAAGTTACTTGCTCTTACTACCACACGTACATAAGACAAAATTATACAATAAAAAATATTCACCTCAAAGTCAAAGCATTTATTTCAATTAAATGGTTTAATTGAAATAAATGCTTTTGATACTTTTGAAACGTCAACAAATACAAAATAAATAATAGTCTGTCAGTCAGTCCGTCAGTGAAGCTAGGTGAAGCTAGGTGCTTATTCCAAAATATTAAAATATATATATATTCCACCTCGATAAAATATAAGCCAAACCAGCTTAAATATGATCCGAACCAAGTTAAATAAGTATAATTTAACCCGACGTTTAACCTTTTAAACGACCACAAACTCGGGGAAGCTCATTACGGTACCTAACTAGACGTCGAACGTGGCATGACTGGCTAATCCTTAGAATAATAAGACCGTCATTTAGTTCAACCGGGGAAGACGTTTTATACCTCAGTATAACTAAGCACCTTAGTAGATGAGGAACTAAGGCAGAGGTTGGCTGTTTTCTGGAAACTTCTTTAATAGATCTCGTTGGTTCTAGTTCTGGTAGCTACAAGTAAATTGGTATGTTTTTATAATAACTATCGTGAGACATACTAAATTAACTAAAAATCGCGGGTTACTCACGTGAATATACTGAGAAAAGCTCTATTAGTTTCGAACCACAGAGGGGTTCTTCCTCATGAGCAGCGTGCGCGATCGCGGCGATGTCACGCAGCCAACTGACGTAGTAGTAGTAGGTAGTAGCAGTCAGTCATTTAGTTAATTTAAATTGGTAGGACTGTCTAAATTTTTCTCACTTTTTAACCTTCCCTGGACTTTCACAAACATTTTAAGACCAAAATTAGTCAAATCGGTTCAGCAGTTCTCGAGTTTTAGCGAGATTAACAAACGGAAATTCATTTTTATTTATATACATTTAGGTTTTGTACAATTGCATAAGGAAGACTCAGTGCTAATAGCATTCTCTGCCAGAAGTTTGGAATTGTAATAATATTATTTCTTCTGTCACACTTTGATTCAGCCACGACGTCGCTTATACTATATGATTCGAGGTTTCTCTTCTGAATTCTGACTAGTCACAACAGTCTCCGTATTTCGTAAATTGAACTTAGCATTTGGGTCTACAATTCTACATATACTTTCTTCACGTAACATCGTTATCGAGACAATTAAAGAACTTTTTAATTACATCTCTGTCCCAGTTAAGTCTGTAAATGAAAATAATATAAATCCAAAATACTTTTTATTGCATAGTATCGATGCTTGCAAACGACTGCTTATTGAACAAGTTCCAACGGAATCAAACAGGCAAAACTTTTAACGAGTTTTGTAAATACTGCATTTATTGAAATGTTAGTGCTGATATTGCACAGCGTAATTTGAAAAATAAATCTAGAAAATCAAACAATTTCCTATATAACTAATTGAGTATATTATAATTTAAAGCTTCAATCAGAAGTCGTAGCGATCTTCTTATTGTCAAATATACCAGTTGTTTTGAAACATTTACACTCACCACAGGATTAAAACAATCGTTTATTTCAGTTTCTGAAAATGTATTAAACTATAATTAAAAATAAAATCAGATAAATATTTATTTTTATTTTGTTTCACAATTCATACCAACTGTATTTTAAAAGCTCGAAATCACAAATAAATATCCCTTACTCAAATAGAACCTTATTTAAAACTACAACAAATTTCAACACTACGTCTGCTTTCAACAGCCTTCTACCCGAAATTCAGAACTCCAGCAACTAGGTTCCTGAGCTAATCTCGCATGACATTCAGATTACATAAGTAATTAGTTTCCTGCCGTGCTCTCAACACCGGCTCGGGTAAGCTGAGAGATAATTTATTCTTTGCAACTGCAGTATAAATCACTTTGGCAGTCATTTTATTCTTATACTTTAAACATTTAATAAAAGTCTCAGAGTTTCCCGTCATTGTTAAACTATTCCTTGTCCCTTGCCCGAGTAAATTTATTGCGTTTTAAAAATGAATTACGATTTCATTTGAGACAGTTTTATTATTATGTATAGATTGATTTTTTTATGGGACAAGTCGGTAAACGAGCTGACGGATCACCTGATGGTAAGCAAACATGGACACCTGAAACACCAGAGGTATTACAAGTGCGTTACCGGCCTTTTGAGGATTGTTGGAGATTCGTGGATTGGGGAGACTGGGGAGGGGGGTAATTGGGCCTCCGGTTCACGTCGGTTTTCTGCTCAGTCGTGGTATCACTCCGGTCGAGTTGGCCCATTCGTGCCGAAACATGGCTCTCCGACACTTCAGATTTCGATGTTGTTAGTTTGATAATGATTAAAACTGTTAAAATAGAGCTTAACATGAATGATTTATTGAATGAGCTATTAAGTGGCAGGATATGGTTACTTAAGAAGTGAATGTTCATATTTGCTAACTATTAAAAACCTAGAAAGCAGACGAAACACCTGGGTCAGATCAAATAACCACCGAATTGCTCCAATCTACGGTATCAGTGATTGCTCCTTGCTATAGATACCTATGAAAGAACGTCAAAATTAAATTAAAAGCAAATACTTATATATTTCATCTTGTAACCTATGTGCCTACTAACTATGTAGAGGTATAATAACAATCGAAACTTAGAAAATGTAATATCAATTTGATAGCTGAATAAATACTTTGTCATTTTATAAGAAAATCATTTTTCAATTCATTCACCTTATCTCTTAGCAAGTCGATATCTTTGTATTTTTGTACGTGACTTTGTCGTGAGACATAAAAATGAAAACTCATCTACATCTTTCTAAGAAACCTAAAAATAAAAAGACACTTTACAACATCTAACAAATTCAAGCAAGATACTTAAGGCCGAACACTCAAACACCACATGACTGATAAAAAACGATTACGTTTTGTTACCACGAAATATATAAAAAAAAATATCTTAATTAAAAATCGCGGGTTACTCACGTGAGACGTTACGTGCTTTTCTCAGTATATTCACGTGAGTAACCCGCGATTTTTATTTAATTGAGTATGTCTCACGATAGTTATTATAAAAACAATTTATTATCTACTACTACTGAAGCACTATTATTAGATTCATGAAATGTTGCGTTGGGTATAAAAATTTACACCGCTGATAACTATATGTATGCGTACTGTATCATACTTTGAAATTGTCCGTTGGGACTTCAATCTTAAATGTGCATAATCTGAATATCTATGACAGTTCTAGTAAATAGTGACGAGTTAACTGACAGAGGGTCTAACGCAAATCACTTATCGCGCACGCACTTATCGCGATGGTTATTGGTCCCTTGAGAAAAGCTGGCAATCACAGCTTTGACTGTCTAAAATGTTGGATAACTGATAAAGTAACCTTAACCTCTTACCGGCCTATCTTAAAGTCATTGGGGGAGGGAGGCCTATGTTCAGCAAGCCCGCCACAACCTCCCAAAACCGCTGCAACTCCTTTAAGCAGCAGTGGACGTCTTATGGCTCATAATAATATGATGATGATGTACCTCTTGTCTACTGATATATCAGACACAGACACGTTAAAAATCTTGAAAACCCAATGAAGAACTAGAAGTAATTTTTAAGGCATTCCTTAAAAATTACTTCTAGTAGAACAATATACCAAACGTAAAGCTAAGAAAAAATGCTTTGATAAATAAAAGAGAAAAGTAATGAAAATTCAGTCATTATTTTATCAGTCATTTAAAACAACCTTATAAACAATCAAATCTATAATTGTTTTTATTTTATATCGTGTATTAATATTGTTTGAGTCGTTTACGAATACGGTTGTAAATCTCCAAGAATATAGGACGCCCCTGCAAAGCAAACTCCGGTCGACTGACTCAACCTTTCTGAAGTTTTCATATTTAACCGTGTCATTGAAACTTGCCGCTTTTTTTCTTTTTTTATTTAGCGCCTGTTTAGTGGAGCAGACTTTTTTATATTCTGCCTTGAACGAAACTTTTGCGTGGAATTGAACGAGAATTTTGTTTTCTGACTTTTTTTTTGTTTGTAACTATTGATGGATTGACGTTGGCTAACGAAACCTATTAAGGTTTCGACGAATGAAGGCTTTCCTTCGATTTTATGTTGTTTTGTTCAATAAATACTTCGTTATATTAAAGAAATTTTCACAATTTGCCTGGATTTATTGATTAGAAAATAGAGGTAAACAATTTACCGCTATTTAACCGAGAGACTATTTACTCATTTTGATTCGAATCCTTGATCAGATAGAAGTTAAACTCTCTTCTATCCGATCCCTTGAAGAAAAGATCCTGGTAGATAGTATTTTAAAGCGAAGATAATATCAATCTTCCGTTGTTCAGGGAGAAACAACGTAATGTAATGATAACATAATACTTGACACACGATATTCTCCCGAGACAGCTTGCAGCATTGCGCGCACTCGTGATCTTATACTATAGAAAATGCTTACCTACCAATGTAAAATTTTTTTTAGCAATAGTTTTCAGCTTCTAGAAAGGGAAATAAGCTGTTTTTTTTTTGGTATAACATTGTAATACAATTGCAATATTTTTAAACCAAACATAACATCACGCCTCTTATCCCCGAAGGGGTAAGCAGAGGTGCACACTATGCCACTGCACAATGTAACACCCACTTTTCACTATTTATGTTAGGAGTCCAATGTAATAGGGGCTGAGTCTATTTTATTTTTTAAGGGGGGATAATCATCGAATGCCTGCTCCCGCCTGGGTGAGGCGGGAGGGAGTGTCAGACTCTTACTGACTAAAAATCAAGGGGCTGAGTCTATTGCCATATATCGGGCACAATTCCAGACTCCGTGCATCTACTGAGAATTTTTTAAAAACCCAGTAATACTTTGCCCGACCCGAGAATCCGAGAACCCCTTGCCCGGCACTTGCGACCACTCGGCAACGAGGTAGTCGAGATTTTTAGATCACACTCCAACTTTATATATTTCGGTTCTAATATACCCAATTCGCCTTTACCCATCCCAATCATATGTAGAATAAACAAATAACTTTACTATATTCAAAGGAGACCGGCAAAGTCCAATGGCAAATCCGGCCCTGACAGACAAAAATGAAATACTGTGAGTTCTCAAGGACTAATTTAGTATTCAACCCTATGTAATAATTCAGTTTAGACCTAAATACAAGCACGTAATTGTGATATAAGCCGCTTATCGCAAACAATATCAATTGCCCGGCTGCACGGCCGCCGGCTGGCCGCATAAAATCGGATTACAATAGCGCATCTTGCAATAATCCGGTCCACCGGCGCCCGGCGTCCGGCGTCCGGTTAGTGCCAAGCTTTAATATGGCTTGGGTACTAAAAATATAGGATGTACTAAGTTAAGTATTGGAAAGCAATTTTTCTCGTGTTTATTTGTTTGTCCTTATTGAAATGAGTTTTCAGGAGATATGCTTTTTCGGTTTTTTTGATTTTTTTATACATGACAGGTCGACGTTTGGCTACCATATCGCCTCTTGATAGTTGTATCTAGTGTAGAGCCTGGCTTGCAGGAAGTACAGCGGTTTTGGAAGATCATGGCGGGCATGTCTTATTTAAAAAAAACATTTTGTAACACCTTTTACGGCGTAGAACCCCTAGGTCCCTAGGCAACAATACTGGGACACGAAAGGTTAAAAAAATAAGTGAGAGACTTACTAAAATAGATTTATTTAATTTATAAAATCTGAAACGACTTTATTAAGCTTTATGATTTTTTCAGAAATAGAAACTTAATAACTTTTCGGTTAATAAACAAGTACCTACTTTATTTACCTACGTTAGTCTATTTTGTGATTATATTTTTATCGAGCTTACTTTATTAATATTATAACTTTAAGTATGGTTTTAGGTTTATTACTTTTTTATTAATGTAATTAAGTTTCATGTTTGTTCCTCTATTATACGTGTTTTAAAAATAACTTCCTAATTTGCTATTTTGTATACCTAATGTAGAAGAATAAAAGTTTATTTTCATTGTTCATTTGCATTACCTACATTATTAAGCTATGTAAGTAGGTACGAAAGTACTGGATGAATTTGATAGATTCCTTACTTTTTAGGAAGAGTATGGTGTTTGGTCGATTATAAATAGGTAGTAGATTCATACCTACCTCACCTACCTACTATTCTTCACTTCAAAAAAGTAGATTCTCTCTTTGACCTATGTGTATGTATGTACGCGATTACCTCGCGATTGGCTCAACCGATTTTGATTAGGTTTTCAGAAAAGTGTTTGATACACTTAAGGGTTTTTGTGACTGTTTTTTGTTTGACTTCAAAAAGCGGGGGTTGAAGTAGGTTTTATAAACTAAGGATTATTATTGATTGTATTATATGTATCTATAGATAGATTGTTAAATTACTGGATCGATTTGAAAAAAAAACGTTTTATTTGGAAAACTTGCTTTTCGGCGAGTAGCAATGTCTATTTTTATCCTAATTTTCCTACAAGAAGAAGATTTACTCGTATGTAAGATAAATTGTTTACAGTTTACATGTAATTACTTGTACAAGATACATTAATGCATTATCGGGGAACAGCTCGACTGGGCCGATGTCTAATCACTCTTCTAATTAAGATCGATGTCTGGGAACCTTCTTGTTAAGGATCGAACCCCTGCCTTATAGCTTAAAGGAGTTAGAGGTAATAGGAAAATTGAATTAGTAACATTTACTTTGCGTTATCGTTTTTTTAACGTTGAGTTTGTGGCTTTTTTTTTTTAAGGGGGGAAAATCATGGAATGACTGCTCCCGCCTGGGTGAGGCGGAAGGGAGTGTCAGACTCTTACTGACTAAAAACCACCCCGTTCCTTCCCCTGCACGTCGAGCCGGAGCCCCGGTTACCCGTTAGGTTCTCCGCGACTCCGAATCGGCATCGGCCCTATTGGGCCCCATCTGTGGTGGTCTGATGGCTCTTTGAGGCGCGCGCGGAACGCGACGCGCCGTACGCTCGGGTCTGTTTCTGGTCGGACGGGGAGCCACCCATGCTCGCCGTCCGCAGGCCCGCGCTTACGGTGGCCGGAGATCGTTGAGTTTGTGGCTTAGGCTCTAAACAGAAGAACCGCGTTTCAACTGCAAATTGCTGTTCCATGCAGTCTGAACTCAGTTGACTCGTCTGCAACAGAACCGCAATCGGACTGTTCGTTTGGTTTGCATCCCTTTGGTCAAGACTGCAATAGAACTGCTATTGAATTGCACGTTTGGTTTGCAGGTCAATTGCAAGTCGTGACTGCATCCGAACTCCAATTTGCGGTTGGATTACAGTTGAAATGAAGTCCGTCTGTCTAGAACCTTACATGTTTTTTTTAAGAAATTGTATACAGATGGATTTAGGTTTACTTCAGCCCATTGTCAAATAGTCCGCGTATTACATAATACTGAATTTCAATATAAACAAAGAAAAAACTAAAACACTTCGTTTTTTTTTATGGCATGAGCTCGTAAACGAGCAAACGGATCACCTGATGGTAAGCAATCGGCGTCGCCCAAGGACACCTGGAACACCAGAGGCGTTACAAGTGCGTTATCGGACTTTTGGGGATTAGGAGTTTGAGGATCGTTGGGGATTCAGGGATTGGGGAGATTGGGGAAGGGGAGGGTATTTGGGCCTCCGGTAACCTCACTCACACGACGAAACACAACGCAAGCGTTGCTTCACGTCGGTTTTCTGTGAGGCCGTGGTATCACTCCGGTCGAGCCTGCCCCTTCGTGCCGAAGCATGGCTCTCCCACACTTCACTTAGAACACACTTTCTACCATAGTCAAGTCACGTAGGTACCTAAAACCACATCGTTCTTACCTCGTTCATCCACTCAATTAATGAGGCAGCATAAGTAATTTATTTCTAATCAAGTACCTCATTCATTACGTAAAAGTATGAAGGTATATAGGTATCTACATCGTAATCTCAGCGTCTAGTTTTCCACTTCGATCGAAGAGCGTCACGCCAATTAACTTCTTCCAATTAATTAAAGTCTGCCGTAATTTTTCTCGGAAATATAGGAACCAGGGTAAGATAAAAAATTAAAAACCCTACTTTAATGAAGGCTCATAAAATTTAGGCTAGTATGTCTAGGGATTTTTGAAAAATTCTTTTCTTTTTCATAACATTTCGTGGAATGCTGTTATCGTCGGAATACCGAAGATTTTAGTATAAATATTTACTATAATAATATAATTTTTAATCGCTATTTGTTTACAATCTAACAGATTTATATATCGCCATCTCATGGCGGAATGGCAGCAACGACTGTCGCAACCGAGGGCTGGGCTCGCTGTCATCGCAGCGGTAAGTCCCCTCTTTGAGGAGTGGCTTGAGAGACGCTACGGCGTCCTCACCTACCGCCTGACGCAGGTCCTCACCGGACATGGAAGTTTCGGGAGGTACCTGTGTCTGATGGGGCGGGAGGAAACGCCTGGGTGTCATCACTGCGAGGTCCGCCCTGAGGACACGGTGGAACACACGGTGGGAGAATGCCCTTCGTGGGCTGAGCACCGCCGTGTCCTCAGGGAGGTGATCGGCGATGGCGACCTCTCGCGTCCTGGGCCTAGTGCAGGCCATGATGCGGAGCGAGGGGGACTGGGATGCCGTCTTCTCCTTTTGCGAAGCAGTCATGCTAGCTAAGGAGGAGGCGGGACGCGTGAGGCAGCGAAGCGCTGCCTCCTCGCAACCCAGCCGTCGCGAAGGACACACCGGGCGTCGGGGATCGCGAGACGATCTCCGGCCACCGTAAGCGCGGGCCTGCGGACGGCGAGCATGGGTGGCTCCCCGTCCGACCAGAAACAGACCCGAGCGTACGGCGCGTCGCGTTCCGCGCGCGCCTCAAAGAGCCATCAGACCACCACAGATGGGGCCCAATAGGGCCGATGCCGATTCGGAGTCGCGGAGAACCTAACGGGTAACCGGGGCTCCGGCTCGACGTGCAGGAGAAGGAACGGGGTGGTTTTTAGTCAGTAAGAGTCTGACACTCCCTCCCGCCTCACCCAGGCCGGAGAAGTCATTCGATGATTTTCCCCCCTTAAAAAAAAAAAAAAAAAAAACAGATTTATATATAATTACGAGCATAGATAATACTGTAGCCATTGTCAATGTTTCAACTTCGTATGATACCGAATGACATTGTATTTTAGTAATAGTCATGGTTTAAGTTATAAACCCAGGACTTGGATCTAAGTGTCATCAATTGCTCTAATAACTACGTTACTAGAAATTACTTCGTAAGATGTCCACATTGACATAGGTACTTAGTACAAAATGTCAGACTGTTCAGTCAGCCTTACTTTCTAAAGACTCTCATCAGTTAGAAAACCAATTAACTCGTCGAGTACCGGTTTTGTAGACACAATTATAGAACAATAGGTTGCGGTCACCGGTGACCGCTTGGTGTTTGACAGTTTAAGTGTAATAGACAATTTGTAGGCTCCGTATGATGTCAGGCACCGAACACAACAGATACCCCTCATTACTTCACAGGGATAAATTAAACTTCGATTCGGAAAACCTGCCGACTAACTACTGTAAGTCAGGAGGATCCTATATCTCGTTGTCTATAAACTTCATTTACATACCCATATAACCTAGTTAACATCTTTATCCTATGAGGTCGGTCGAGAGAAGAGAAACCACAAAGTGCCAGCTAGCTTCTTTAGCTTCTGTCACATTCATGCACTTTGCCACACAAGACGTCATACAATTTTCTTTTTCTTACTAATTATATTATTAAGTGTCGCCATGATAAGACTTAGTTACCATGCAGTTATGACTAATTAATCACCATCATCATCAGCCTATAAATGCCCACTGCTGAGCAAAGCTTCTTCTCACACGGAGAAGGTTTGAGCATTAATCACTACGCTTGCTCAATGCGGGTTGGCGATTACAAACTTATAAGCCCAGGTTTCCTCACGATGTTTTCCTTCACCGTTCGTCAGCGGTGTTTAGATGATCTTAGAACTAATTAATAATGTAATATTATTTATGTGTCAGGTTTGGAAGATTATGGAGGAAATACAGGTGATAGAATTGCTGAAATCGTAGTTTTTAAATTCTATGAAAATAATAGAATTCTAAAACATACCTACATCAAGTAGGTATAAGGTGAATTGCGTGGCAAGAAACGACATAATATGTTCCATCACAATACGAGAGCAGAGAAAACGGGGTTATATTTTCATGGTCGGCAACTCGGCAGGTAGGCCGCGGTTACGACCCGCCATCGCCACCGAGGGTAGAGTGGCGAAAAAGTTACGCCTGAGTACTTCGCTAATTGGATTGTTAGGTACGTTAGAACGTACGACGGTAAATATGTAATAGCTGTATGTAGAAGTGTTTATAACAGTTTTTTTGTAAACCTATTTTGGTTACTATAATACGGTTGATGAAATTTTCAACTAGAAATACAAGGTGTAGTTTTGAAACCGTGACATTTCTCGGGGGCATGTCACAAGAAATTTCGGGCCAATAGTTAAAAATACGGCTACAATAAATCGTTTGAGTTCGACACTATTTCAGAATAGGCGACAGCAATTTTTCTTATTGGAGTTTTATGGAATTAGGAAAATATCAATTACGTGTTTGAGTTTGTGTGTGTTGAGCCGCGTTATAAAACTAGTTACAAGGCGGCGCGCGGCGGCGTGTAGTTCACACTTACGGATTTCCGTAATTTACGTAATTTTTATTTACCTACAATTTGTTTTATTGATTCATACTAAGAATCGATAGCCGAATTACCTCTTAAAAAATGACGCGGCTTTAAAACAACACCTTGTATAACTGGTACAAGCGACTTCGGCCGCGTGATCAACAAGCGACAACTGAAGTAAAACGTATTCTACATAGCCAGTTTAAGCTGCTAACCGGTTGCCATGGTCCAAAATGACTCCTGTAAAATTATGGAACAATACACCATTTACACGCAATCAACACGAACGAAAATATACTTAATGCTCATTAATCCATTTTATCGACATTCAACAAGTCACTCTAGGAGCCATAAAGAAATACATACAACGGTAGGTATACTTACAATAAGGGCTATATTTCTACATAATCATACAAGATTACCTCAGCAGGGATGTAAGCGAGGCTATAAAAGGCCCGTAAATTTCCCGCCCATAGTGTTTCTGTCAGTTAGCTAGAAAGCCCTGTGGCTAGCAATAAAATTTTTAAATAACCCTAATGGAATATTTTATTGCTTAGTATGTTTCAAGGACTGCTTTTTTGTATTCAGGTTTTGTAGAGCCTTATTTCCATTTTGGTCGTTGTTTATGATGAACATTGGTTTTACACTTTTGACGGTTTCATTCGTCGAATGGTCGTTAGTAGATTATTAACCAAGTGTCCATAACCAGGCGTAGATTAGCATGGAAGGCGATTGATTATCTGTATCACACGTCACCTTACGTGTTGAGATATCTTCTCAATAGAGAGATCTTCTATTTCGTCAAGCACCCCCTCTTTCACCCGGCCTCTTGCATGCATTTTAATCATCGTCCATACAATTACATCTTCAGTACCTAACTCATAATTATAATACTAAGTAAATACGAAACAGCTACGCCGTAGCACTCGTAGCAATAACCAGCGTTATTCCTCGTTTGTTAAAAAAATAACTATAGAGGAATTCCCACAAAAGGGAACCATTTTAAATATTAAAGTGCAATCCAAAGTAGCGGAGATATGAAGCGCAGTCGTAACAGAGTGAAGTGATCCTTTCATAAAATATTAGCTTTGTGCGAAGGTAATCCCACTAATGGAGCCTGGTTGGGACGCGCGAGGCTAATTACTAAAATGGCCTACGCTCGACTTATTAGCTTTACTGTGAGTACGTGAGCATCGCTGAAAATTACAATTCACAATTACTATTTATGTATGTGCGTATCGTGATTAAATTATGTTTCTTTATTGCCTCGTAAGGTTGTTATGAAAAGCAATGTGCCTGTTATATTTAATATCGTGCTTATTTTATTACTTACTGCCATTATGTTTTTATACTTAGGTAGGTACTTTCATATATATATATTCTTTTCCTGACTTATAGCATCAGTCTTGAGGCTCTTGATTTGTATTAGAGGCACCATAAGTAACTGTGTACGGATGAAAAATGTTAGCATAAGTACTAATTACTGTTTTCCCCTATTGATTATGTCCAGCCATTCACTCGATCGGCAATTGGATTGTAAATTAAAGAGTGCGTCCTTGTGATTATAATCAACAGTTTGATTGATTAAGCAATCTAAACTACAAATTAAGGACTCGATCAAATCCTGGAATTACAGGTTTTTGTTAAGGTAGAGGCTCCAATAAAGCTTAATTTTATTTGGGATTTACTGATACTATACTTTTACTAATTTATTTTATGAATAAGTATAAATATTACTAATGCTTCCCTACGTAGTACGTAATTCGTACAAATATACGAGTACGTACAAATAATATTCCAAAAATTATGAAAGAGAATTACGCCCCCACAAAACTGCCCAAAGGCGATTCAAATGAGTTTCCATTTCGTCGGCATAAAAACGTAAGATATTTAATACTTTCCTCAGTTAAACTTAAATAGAAAAAAAAATACATGAAAAAAGTTGCAATACTCGTTAATCTTCTTTGGATAAAATGGACGGCAACTTTTAGACAGAGCCTTTGTAATTATATACAGAAGTTCGTACACCGAAACTTGGTGAGACAAGTTTGGGCCAACGTAAGCCAAATTCGGTCGAAGTGAGTCTACAAAACTGGGAAACTTGAACAACTTAGCTGTAGTTCGAAAATTGCCTAAATTTAATTATTGTGTACAAAAGGTATTTGCTTTGTACTGTACAAAGCTGGACTGAAGTTTAGAGGCACTGATTCGATTAATCTGGTTATATTTTGCTGAGATTAATATCCTTACGGCAATATGCTGGTGTAAGAGAAAGCCGAATGAATGATAAAGCTGGGTTTAAAACTACAACTACTTCTATTTTCTTTATGAAGGTCATTGCCCTATTTGCGGTTGAAGTCAATTTCCATGTTAACCCAAGTCTAACTTCGTCCTTCCAATATTTTTTTTTACATACAGGATCTAGGAAAAACAAAACACAAAAATTCAATATGAAAAAAAATAATTTAATATCAGATTAAAGTATAAAAAAATTATTACTCATTATTTAAAAAAATGAGAACTTATAAAATAACTATACATATCACCCTCACGAAATTATACAAGGTACTTAGGTACAGAGCTAGTCAGGTAGTAGGTGCAGGTATAGAACGATATGTAGGTTTGTAGGTACAACAAATTCATGTTTTATACAAAAAATTGCATTCCACACACAATTTTGTACGACTGTGATGCTTTAAAGTGATAGCAGCGCCTCTGATTGCCGATTTTAGAACTTTTTGATGCAAAATTTAATTTTGTTTCTTATTTCTATAGTGGTATTATTTTAGAAAAGTACATAAAATATGACTAAGAAGATGCATAGAAACATTACAAAAATAAGAAATTATAAAATATTAATTAGTTCTTCAATCGGCCGACAGATGTCGCTAAACATAAATTTCATTGATCAAATAATTATTTACTATCGTTAAACGAACAACGTTATACGTCAAAGTTAAACTTTCCTACGTTCCCTATCACATACATAAAGTTACTACAAACATTTATTAAACAGTAAAAACTACGAAACATATGCAGTTACAAATATTAGGAGATTTTTAATAAAGGCGACTGACTAGTACTTGCAATTAATCGAAACATTTTTTTTAATACTGAATTAGGTAATTTGATTTTCAAATACTGGATTAAGTAGCCTCTATTAAAAATGATTTTTGTTCGATCTATAGTCTAAAATGAAAGATTTCTACTAAGGAATGCAATCTCGATCTCGCAAGATCTCGTCCCTTTTTAGTGAGATTAATCTCGATCAAAAACTGGGCGAGATCTCGTGGGACTAACGAGATTTTACAAAATTTTTGATAAGAAAAGATTGATTATTTCCTACATTTGTTATTTTATAGTTACTTACTTAAAGGTAGAAATAGTAAAATACACGAGATTTTATATATAGTTGAGGCCCAATCTCTTGAGATTTGCATTGCTTAAAACTTACAATATAAATTTTTCGGCCTATAACATTATGTAACTGCATATGCACCGTAGATAAAGCATGTGTGCGACAGGCGAATTGAAAATGTCAAGCACGAAAACTATGCACTCCACCACGCTATTGCAAACCACAGATTATACACGCAATGGAATGTTCATATAATGTATAGTTTCGTGTTTGATATCTTCTTTTTATTACAAAAGTTGATAGTTGTAAACAATAGGTGCAATTCGCTTATAGTATTGCTATCCTTCCTTCGCAATAGAGGTTAGAAAGAGATGCAGTAAAGATAGCATATGTGTCAGATATTACAATCAGTTTACAACAGAGCAAATGCAACCTTATTTAGTTCGTAATAAAATCTTGATTTAAATAAGCACTTTTTGTTCACTTTATTGATTTAAAAAGGTAACTTTCTTCCTAGCAGAACTTGTATATAAAATATTTTATATAAATATACAGTGGTAGTAAAGGTATTTCATTAAACCACTATGTAACTGCCTACCTGCCAAATGCTGCCAAATTCCTACAACTACGCGATTATATTTCAAAATAGTGCATCGACAACGTAGCCATTGCAAACAAAATATATCATAAAATATCTTGACAGCTTTTGAGCTTGATGTATAAATAAATATATATAATTTAATTGACTATCACAATTATACTTAGGCCTTTTAAAAACCTCAACTGATTTCAAATCACATATTGACACTCGACTATTGTTTCGATTATCACAATCAAAATAGATAGTTTGCAGGCAAAGTTCGGTAATTATGTAATGTTTACATCGACCGAGCGGCGCGTGTATCGAATTATTTATTGTACTAACTTCGAAAATGTTGGCAACGCCCGAATGACGTCCACTTTCAACGGACTTCGCCCGCCACAAAATATATTATAAATAAGATAAGATATTACAAAAATAATAATAAAATCACAGATTCCCGCGCAACGACTCTGCAAGAATTTGTATTTCAAAGTTACACTTTTGAAACCTTTAAAATATTGTTCTATGCGTTTTATTACATTATAATCTACATATAATGCTGTAACTTTATGGCAAGTTTTAATAATTTACTAAAATCAATGATTATTATGCATTTTAACGATATTCCCTACGATTATTATAAGATACGATCAAAATAAATTAGTTCCCGGATTCTCCCAACGGGGTATTACGTTAATCATTAGCCAATACTGCACGGGTCACTAAAACTCCGCTTTCCGACAATTCATTGTTCAAATGTCAACGATTAATTTCATACTATTTATACTTTTAACTGTATACAATTTTCGTGCCACATAGCTACCTATAAGCGTATAAGAGCTGCAATTTAGATTCTTCCATGCAAACATTTCTTATTTCATCATATTACCAATTCCCATTCATACCTAATACAATTTGGTCATATAAATACGGAATATAGCCGATCTCGACTGATATTTACGTAACCAGACTTTGGTAGTATTGCAATTGCATGCTTAAGAGAAATTGTCACGACGTGATTTTAAGCAATATATTTAAAGAATAGATGACGCAATTTGACAGAGACTTAACGTGTCATGGCGTCTCACACGAGTCGAAGTTTGACGAAGATGGTGGCAACGTACGCATCGCTTCCGTACATTGGCATTCCATTGATTTACTACTCAATGACGCAAGCTGATTGCACTTAGAACCTACCGAGTCAACGCGACTTAGGCATACAAATTTCGATCAAATATCAACGTCATAGACTAAACACGTCACATTCAAAGTGCGTATTAAAAATTGTGATTACTATCGTAACATTTAGCATAAGTTGAAAGGAGATACACAAAAAAATATCTACCACGAATAAAACTACCACTTTGGTAGTTAAGACTTATCCTTTGACAAGCAGAAATTTACCTTCTGGCGGCTACAAATAGGGTTGAAATTTCATTAATAGCCATAGTATTTTTCTTGGTTTCCTGACTTGCCATAAGTGGCTGATAGGTGTAGAATACTTTCAATTTGTTGCCTCAAGTTAACCAGTGCGTGGAGTCCCACGTGCTATGGGTGTGTTATCCATAGCTGAGGCCGTACCTGGCGGCCACTTGCGGAGTGTGAGTACTGGCCACGGCCAGCAACAGTGGCACGTCGTTGACGTCGATGTTCAATGACTTGGTCAGCGTCGCGATGTCACAGAAGTCCGTCGACATCAACATGTCCGCCAGTGTCTTCGATAGCACGCAGAATTCACGGAGCTTGCTCTCCAAGAATGATATGCACTGGAAAATAAAAATATAAAATGTTAATTAATTTGATCTACTTACAGTAAAGGAATTTAACTGATGAATATAGAAAGGTAGAGAATGTACTTGATCCTTCATTATTTATATGTATTTTTTTTTTTTTTTTTTTTTAAGGGGGGAAAATCATCGAATGACTGCCCCCGCCTGGGTGAGGCGGGAGGGAGTGTCAGACTCTTACTGACTAAAAACCACCCCGTTCCTTCTCCTGCACGTCGAGCCGGAGCCCCGGTTACCCGTTAGGTTCTCCGCGACTCCGAATCGGCATCGGCCCTATTGGGCCCCATCTGTGGTGGTCTGATGGCTCTTTGAGGCGCGCGCGGAACGCGACGCGCCGTACGCTCGGGTCTGTTTCTGGTCGGACGGGGAGCCACCCATGCTCGCCGTCCGCAGGCCCGCGCTTACGGTGGCCGGAGATCGTCCCGCGATCCCCGACGCCCGGTGTGTCCTTCGCGATGGCTGGGTTGCGAGGAGGCAGCGCTTCGCTGCCTCACGCGTCCCGCCTCCTCCTTAGCTAGCATGACTGCTTCGCAAAAGGAGGAGACGGCATCCCAATCCCCCTCGCTCCGCATCATGGCCTGCACTAGGCCCGGACGCGAGAGGTCGCCATCGCCGATCACTTCCCTGAGGACACGGCGGTGCTCAGCCCACGAAGGGCATTCTCCCACCGTGTGTTCCACCGTGTCCTCAGGGCGGTCCTCGCAGTGATGACACCCGGGCGTTTCCTCCCGCCCCATTAGACACAGGTACCTCCCGAAACTTCCATGTCCGGTGAGGACCTGCGTCAGGCGGTAGGTGAGGACGCCGTAGCGTCTCTCAAGCCACTCCTCAAAGAGGGGACTTACCGCTGCGATGGCAGCGAGCCCAGCCCTCGGTTGCGACAGTCGTTGCTGCCACTCCGCCATGAGATCGCGCCGGAGCTCATCCCGCCACGCACTTATCTGGCGCGGCAGCGGAGTTTCGCCCCGGCGACGTGCCTCCGCGCGCATGCTGTACACGCGCGCGAGCACCTTCGCCTCCAGATCCCACGGCGGTAATCCGGCAAGGAGGTTCGCCGACTCCCCAGAGATCGTGCGGTATCCGCGGATCATTCGGATCGCCATGACCCTCTGTGCCATGAGCAGCGTCCGAGCGGGACGCCGCAACAGGTTTGGCGCCCAAACAGGGGCGCCGTAGAGGGCCATGGACCGCACGACCCCGGCGTATAACCTCCGGCAGGAGGCGTTTGGCCCCCGAGGTTGGGGAGGATGCGTTTGAACGCAGCCCCCGTCCTCTCCAACTTTGGAGCCAAACGTCGGAAATGCTCTATGAAGTTCCACCGACTGTCGAGGACGAGTCCTAGGTACTTCATCGTCGTCTCGACGCCGATGGTAACTCCTCCCGCCGTTATTTGAGACCCACCCGGAGGTGGCGCGTTCCCGCGGCCATGAAAACACATGGCCTCGGACTTGTGGAGCGCCACCTCGAGTCCCAACTGCCGGATTCTCTCAACGACTGTCGCAACCGCTGTCGCCATTAAGTCGGCCGCCGCCTGGTGTGACCTCCCGTTCGCTAGCACCAGCGTATCGTCGGCGTAGCATATTGATTATTTATATGTATAGGGCTTTATCCGAGCTACTAAGATTTCTTTCTAAAACACTTTCCTTCTCAGAACCTTATTCGATTTATTCGGTATTCTATTTATTTTTTTGCGGGTGCTAAAACGTGCCCCAGTCACAACATTAAGCTTAGCTTTTGCGCTGCGACGCACCATGGACTTCTTTTTGTTTGTACTTGTATTGTGTGTGTGTGTATCGTGGCGTAATCAACGGTTTTCTTTTTTACTTTATAATTTCAGAATTGCGATTACTCAACAAAAACAATTCAATCATCAAGCTTGAACAAGGTCCTGTATAATAAAAGAAATAATTACATGTTGCGCCGGAACCTTCGCCTTCCACATAGCAGGTAAGGTATCCAACATGGCGCCCACTAGAGATGACATGCCGCCTGAACCGCAATCCCTGCCTATTACACGCACTTCCCTGTAAATAAGACATATTGTTAGTAAAACAATGGAGATGATAGACATATAATTTACATACATACATAACATCACGCCTGTCTCCCATTAGGGTAGGCAGCGACTGGATATTATTATACTTACATATATAATAACGTATACATAAAATAATATTACTTTTATAATTTTTTTAGTAATGACACTAAGTTTGGAATTGCATCCAATACATGGCAATCGAATGGACTTATCTCTGACCAGTGTGGCCCTAAAAATTAGGGACAAATTATATAATTATATATGCTCTTCTGGTAGTTAAAAGGCGGGATGGTATATTAAAATTTAATGTTACACTCACTTATATAAAATCCCGCATTTTATAAAGGATAGTAGGTGAAAGTAAGGTTAAGAAATCATAAGTACTTTATCTTATAAAAGACAATTATAAGACTTACCAAGTACTAATATCTCCGACAATGGCGACTGCCTGTACTGGTGACTCGGCAGTCTTGTTGATGTACGACGTCAGGTCCAAGTCACGACGTAAGTCAGGCTCCCAAGCGACTGGCTTGGCGATTGTTCCTGGAATAATAAGTTTATTAAAATTAGAATCTACCATAGTACATTATGATAACAAGAAAAGGATAATGTTATAATTTGTTGATAATCTAATTATAGAAAACCATAACCAAAACATGATTCTCATATAATAGTAGACTAACCGAAGTTAACTAAGCAAGTGAAGTTTTGATTTTCAAAATTCTCAATGTTAAGACCTTATATTATTATGTTTTCGGCTTACTCACGTTGTATTTCGACGAGGAATTCGACTAGTTTCAAGCCATGCTAGAGGCGAATATTCATGAGCAGCATTTCGCGACACGCGACGCGGCGACTGTCGCGCTGCTACTGTACTTACTTAAGACCTTATAATTGACACCTCCAATTTTTGACTGAACTGAACTCGCTATTATAGCATGCTAATCGCAAATGTAAATTATAACATCCGGGATAACCCACCTTGTAAAACTAGATCAGGTACATAGTGGTCGGTGACCCCGCCCAGTAGCGAGGCGTGGTACCCGGCGCGAGGCCCGCGCCCGCCACACAGCGCCCGCGCCGGGAACTCCAACACTTGCTTCACATCCACCAACTTCTCACTCGCCTTCTCCCTCCCTCGTAACCTCCTTTCTGGCTTTTTTGGTTCACATATCTCCTCCTTCGGCTTCACGTTAACTACGACTGTATTCTCCTTCCTCTGCCTTACAAACGTCTTAGGCGTCTCTCTTTCCGGAGAAGGCTCAACGATGGTCTCCCTGGCGTACTGCGGCTCTATCTGCCGTGGCATATCGTTCATGTACTCCATCTCTGAGGCATTGGTGGGAGTCTGCAGCATGGACTCCAACATCTGACACTTGACGCACGTCTCGCACCGCTCCTCCTGTATCGGCGGCACGATCGTCGGGTCAAACTGGAAGTTGTCCAGCTTCAAATTCCCCGGTTTACCGATATAGTGCCTATCTAATATCTCTAAGTTTTTGCTCTTCATATAATTAGTGACTATCTGAGGGTACTTATCGAACTCGAACTTAAAACCGGAATGTTTGATTGGTTTGGAATGTTGAAGCGTTTGCCCGCAGCATTTCGACGGACTGTCGGCCCGTTTGTCCTGCTCACAGCCATTTTTCTTGCACGGTTCAGTCATCTTCTCTGGTACTTCAAGAGTTAGGGGCTCGTTGTGGATTTTAGAAGACTTTTTCACTGATTTTCCGTCAGCAGATTTATTCTTCAGCCCAACCAATTTCTCGTTGTCACCTAACACGAAAACAACTTTCTTTTCCTCTGTTTCGTTCTCCGAAAGCGATGAATTTAGACTAGAATCCGAAGAAGCTTTTAACGACAGCATCATGGTTGGGTTCCTCTTGAGCAGGTTGGTAACTGGCACGTCACTCGTTGAACTACAGTCTACTCCTGCGAACTCGGAGCTATTAGAGAGCTTTTGACCTAAATTGGCGAGCGTGGACGATCTCTTGATGCTGACCTCGCTAGCCGCTAATGTACTGACACTACTATCACTGTTCTGAGTATTCACTGACGGCACTGTTAAACTGTTTATTTCGCACTGTTCCAGCTTGTTGACACGAGTGGCGACCCTCTTGAGGCCGGTGGGCTCGGGAGTGACATTGACGACTTTGGTTTCTTTAAGTGTGCAGTCTTGGAATACGAAGTCGTTACGTCTGACGTCACCGCAGCGCACGAAGTAGGTGAGCACGACGAGGAGCTTGTTGAGGAACTGCGTGTTGTTGGAGCCGCTGATGATGGTGCGCGCGGTGCGGGGAGGGAACCCGATACTCCCGCAGAGGTCGCCGAGCTGAGCCCACAGTGCGTTGTAAGGTTTGGCCTCCGCGTGCTGTGGCCTCGCCTGGTGGTCGATGGTGTCGTACGGGCTCACGGTGGCAACCCAGCCGAGGTGGTAAGTAAGCACGTGCGTCAGAAGCGTGCTGATGAAACTGTAACGACAAAAAAGTCCTTATTAGGAGATCGCGTGCAGTCACGACTAAGTACGCTAATCATAATCAATATTTGAGTGGGTTTTTCACAGATCACGATTAGCAAATCCAAACAATTAGATAATAGGTTTATGACGCATAATAAACTAATATTTAACACCAGCTAATAGAAAATGTAGACTTATTTACGTAAAATAACCTTCGAATGAACATTAAATATTCATAAAAGATATCGTTGAAATTGTAACATTCGACGCTAAACCAATGTTTAAGTTTCATTCTAATTGGGTGAACTTAATCGATTACCTAATCAATCAAGTAGAATACTAAACTAACAATATTAATAAACAAATAGATAGAGAGTCGTCTATATTCAACCAATTGTTTATAAACGAACCATTGGTAAACGGGTTCCAACCAAAGCCAAAGCACGTTATGTATTTCTAGTTGTGTGAACTCTTCCGCAGATCTATGTTGCACAACAATGTTGGGCAATTTGTACAGCAGACGTCAATCTATTAAAAAAACATTCAGAATCACGTGAGTACAACACGTAAACATTACGACGGAAATAGCTAAGTAACGTACCTGACTAACTTCCAAAAAACAGACCAATGAAATAAGACAGATCTCCATTCACACTTTGTTTCCGTTCAAATAAATGATTGCGAGAAAACGCGCCAAATTGACTGTGTGCATAGTGTTTTCGTATTTTTTTTTATTTATCTGTCATTAATCGGAGGCATTGGACATGTTCCAGACGTCCCGAAAAGTAGCAGCGTCTGTATTCGAAACGGATTATCAAATCTTATATAATTGTCGCGTGGGTGTGCTTTGATATAAAATATGACTAATGGAACCAATGTTTTGATTAAGAAAAATAATGGCCAGCACATTTAAATTTGTTTCGTGTTTTTTACAGATATGCCATCGTATTTCTAGATGTAATGAGATTAAGCATTTTTGTGGCAGTAAACCGTGAATATCAGATTATATTTAAAATAATAAAGTTCTGAATTTTCATACAGAAGGTGTAAAAGATCGAAAGTTCTAAGAGAAGTTTCCAGATTGTGAACTTAGTTGTTTAAACAATAACTGTGTACTACGATATCTATAGTCTATAGACTAAACATCATATACTAAAATATCTTAATTATGTTTGCAAAACATTACATAATACAGAAAACTCAGGTGAGAAGAGCTTTAGAAAAATCATGTGATAATGTTTATTCCCAGTTATCTGATCACACCACCGAGTAGGAACGGACATCTATGTCGTACGTAGAGTTGTAAAATATATGTATCGCCTACACATCACGTGAAGTTTATAGGAAATAATAAAATTCTAACACGAACAATTTCACGGTTTTAATTATCTGTGTAGTGAATATTTGGCAATTTTATACGGAAATTTATGTGACATGTGACGAGAATCATTGTTTGTAGCCAATTATTGGCAGTTGTATTTGAAAGACGGTCAATTTTAACTTTTAAGTATGATTACACAATTAACCAGGCATAATAGATACCCTCAAGGAACAGATAAGCCCTTACGAAATGTGTAGCTTTCTATGTTGTGGAAAGCTAACGTGAAGGACTGCCAAAAATTTGTTGATACGTATTACTTTTTCAAGACGTTGAATACACGAGTGGCGTCAAATGATCGTAAACGGAAACAGGCAATTTAGTAAAAGTCAACAATACACTTCCCACATGAACTCTGAAACTAAATGTACAGTCCAATTAAAAAACATCGGTTCACTTACTGTACATTAATTTCTAAGAATGTTCTCCCGAAATGTAGTAAAAAAATTCGTGTCGGTGTTTAAAAATGTAATAAACAAAGAATTGGACTGTACTGAAAGGTTGCACGTATGAAATTCTCTTCAGGAATGTTTGTGGGTGGCATCATTACAATTTACGGTGTTGCCATCAACATCATGTTTGATTAGTTTGTTTGTTCACACCTACATTTAGTTTTTTTTAATCAAGACTTCTATTAAGATCAGTATCTACATGTGTATATTGGCACGGTCTAGCTAAAACCTGCTTAATAGACATTGTGTAACTTGTTCATACGCGATTGCTGCGGAGAACCTAACGGGTAACCGGGGCTCCGGCTCGACGTGCAGGAGAAGGAACGGGGTGGTTTTTAGTCAGTAAGAGTCTGACACTCCCTCCCGCCTCACCCAGGCGGGGGCAGTCATTCGATGATTTTCCCCCCTTAAAAAAAAAAAAAGCATGGAATCCTGAATTCTATTACTGAATCAGATAAAACCATTGTAACAATAGATTTAACATTATTTTAATACAAAAATAGATATCCACCTTTTCCTGGTTACAAATTGATTAATACCCCATTAAAGCGATGGGACGAGGGGAGCGATGCTACTATAATTTTTAAACTAGTTCGTCAAAGGCAACGGTCATATTTTTCCAAATATGGCGCACAGAACTCGCTAAATCTTTAAAATATTTACCTAAGAAATAAATCTATCAACAAATACATATATTATCGTCTTTATAATTTATTGTTACAATGTGTATTTAAAATATTAGTTTCCTATTTGCCTCCAATTCTCGAACACATGTAATAAATTAGGTGAAGATGTGCTAATCACTTTTCTCATTTCTTACGACTATGAGTCATCGTTTAGCGACGCGTCTAGTCGTGAAATCGCATTTAGTGTGGAAATTAATCTTATAAATCATCCAAAATATTTACCTATTTATTTCAATTGGATTAAAGATTGAGATGGCCCGCTAATTCAAATCAGACATTTCAGAACGTTGGCTTCCACCATAGACAATATTATAATCTTTAAAAAATTTAAAGAACGAACAATTATTTTCCGACCAAAATAATTCGTTTTCAATTACAAATATTTGAAATAATTAAAATTAGAACGAACAAAGATGGCTACCATTTGAATTGACATTTTATTTTCGCATTAGAGAACATACCTAACCCTTTGTAAATTTTATTACTTTACTATCGTTGATTTACAACGGTACATGTTTTTCTATTGTCGTATTAATCGTTTTTTATTGTGCGTATTCTAGCGTCATGTGATTGGAGCAAATCAAGATAAAAATAATTGCCAGCCAGTCAGTCACTAGGCAAATATATTTGGACGTAGAAAGTGTTCCGAAACTAGAATTAATTCTAACGTGATAAATAAATGCTGTTAGATTAATAAATTAGTTCGTATATTCGGAAATAGATATATTAGTTTACAATAAATAACTCTTTATACTAATACTATTATTTATACTACATACTAATGTATCTTGTTCGCTACAATTCTGACTTCTCCGATTCAAATATATTAAAACCAAAGGCTATGTATGCTAAATGCCTAATGGTCAATCCAGAACGTATTCAATTTTCACACTTCACTCTGTTTGCCTCTATGAAGCAATAATATGTGTGATATTATTATCGCAATAACAGAAACAAGTAATAAATTAAGCTTATATGAAAATTCTCGTACATTATGTATCATAAATAGTGCTTTACAGAAATAAACCTAAATCCTATAGTAATACGGGTGTACATAAAACATTTATCCCTAAATATATCGTTAGAATTTACGCTTCAGAACATCAATAGAAAATTTTCATTCATTTCAATTTCGCGTGGGTTTAAGAATACTACAATTTATTTGTATAGATCTTACAGTGCAAATATATTTTGTCTAGTAGAAAATGGGGCTAACAACCTACGCTAAAATAGTGTACAAATCACTATTTTTTTATAACCCGTGTTTATATCGGTGACTAAAGAATTGATAGCTTCTGAATCATAGTCTAAAACCTAGTTCTTCTAGACTGGGGTTTTATGTTTATTTGTTCTGAAATATGAAGTGATACTGGCGTCTATGAACATCATAATCGTGCGGTTTTCAAGCAAAATATGTATTTATTAGCTTAAGATACGTTTCAAAATCTATAAAGAATGAAAATGAATATAACGCGATTATTGATTAAAAAAAAAGGTCTCACTTAGCGGATATTAAACGTAACATCCAATTTTCGCAATTAAGATGTAAAAGGTTACTTACAAATTGGTGGTCTTCGTGTCTCCCGTAGACAGTACAGCACAGAGATCAGACAGCAGGCTCTCGGCCAGTTTGTTGGACGTCCGCGCGTCGCCCGTGACTAGATTCAACCACACCGGCTGGAGGCGAGGCCCGTACACCAGATCTGATAACCTACGAATAACGTACCACAGTTTAAATTTTTAGTCCTTTGAATTGAATAAAGACCATTATTTGGAACTTCGACAAAAATCTTTAAGAATTATTTTTGTAGATTCTAAATTACTTACACTACAGTGTTTAATAGAATGATCAGTAAGTAATCATATTAACAGTAAAATCTTTCCATTTATTAGCACCATATTTTTTGCCAGACCTCTACCCATTCCATTCGTCACCTATTAGTCAAAAGTTGTCAGACCTTCCTACCTACCTAAATATTAACTTTTTTCAGATACCCATTACCTACCAGGCTTAACTCGTCGAGTACCGGTTTTGTAGACACAATTATAGAACAATAGGTTGCGGTCACCGGTGACCGCTTGGTGTTTGATAGTTTAAGGCTTTAGTCATAAGTTTGTAATGAAATATTCCACTGACCAGCTCGCAGCGTGTTCCGCAGCCCGGTACAAGGTAGACACCTTGCCGCCGGTGGCCCCGGCAGCTAGCGTGGCCAGTCGCAACCGACACACTAGAGCTTGCAGCTGCGGGGAGTGCTCCAGACACCTTCTCACCAGGTCACTACAGAAACACATACATTGGTAATGATAGAGGTTATGGCTCTTCAATAGCATACCATTGAGTTTAATCTTCAGCTCTTTAATGTTCATAAGACAATGAAACAAGATTCTACTTTCATTCACGTCGAAGTCTCCTGAATCTCTTCGCAATCGCAAACTTAAAGTAGCTAAAGTTATAATCAGTAGCTGGCAGTGGTTGGAAGACTTGAAAATATTGGAGTCATTACCGTTTATGACTGTCTAGCAAGTCTTGTATAAATTTTATGTCTAACTAGCTGACCCTGCAAACTTCGTTTTTTTTTCTTACCCTTTTAACCTTTCTGAACTTTCACAAACATTCCAAGACCAAAATAGGCCAAATCGGTTCAGCCGTTCGCGAGTTTTAGCGAGACTAACGAATGGAAATTCATTTTTTTTTTATATAGTTAAAGTATTTCCTAATGCAACAACGTTTCGTTTCCTACCACTTCATGTTAAACTACTAAACAAATATATACACGTTGCACTTCTAGGTACTTATGCAAAATGTTAGTAAATATCTAAGATTGAGAGGACAAACAAAGTTGTAGACTATGTTAAAATCGTTAGCTGTTAAATGCTAATTCAGAAAGTCAAACACGAGACAATTTACGTAAGTATATGAAGTATAACAAACTCTTTACTTGTGTAAAGTCGGTAGTATATTTTTTACAAGTATTTGCAGACAAAAGTTTGTCAAACATTGGCCGTTATCATTTGTCCAATACTGGCCGAAATGGCATTTCTAAGCAAATACATTTAGTCTGGTGTATTCTCTTGAAAGTAAATAATAATGATTACACATTTCAGACAGAAGTAATTTAGACAGAAACGTTCATACACTCATGTGACCTTCTGACTCATCACACGTCAAGTTGTACCTAATAAATGTAAATGCTAATCCTTTCCCGTGGCAAGGTTAAAATCTGGTTACAATGTACTAACTTCGGCCTAATAGAATTAGCTTTAAGAACGTATCATATTATTTTAGCGTAAAAAATAAAATAAATATTTTGAAAAAACTGGACTCATAACTTGAACTAATAAATCCTACCCACAAAGGACAAAAACAACAGACTGGGTACTACAGTCAATTACCAATACATGTTTTGTTGGACATAATTAATCATTATGTTCTTCAGCTCACACACGTAATTATTTGACAAGGAACTCGACTAGTTTCATTCAGCATGCTGCTCATGAATTTGAAACTGAGTGAAAAACATAATAATTAATACAGTCAATTTATTAATAAAACATATATTTTTGCTATAAAATGTACAGATATGCTTTATATAAACATATCGTTAGATATGCAAGTGGTTAGGTATATTCCGGCCTGAAACATTCCTAATTATGGTGTTGCATCGATACACAATCGTCTATTTAGGCCACACACCAAGGCTGGCCATTCTCATACAATAGTCGCAATACAAAATATGCTAAATATTTGTAACGATGATGCCTACGCAATATTTTTCTAATTTCATTGGTAATTTCAAAATCAATAGGCATGATTTATTTTATTAAAAGTTGGTTATTAAAGGTTTTATTAACTTGCTAATTTGCACCTTATTAGTTCACTGAATGCCTAACGATTGATTCAACTCAGAGTATACATGACGATTAGGTATATATCTTAATTCTGTAAATAAGTTATCCTGTTTGCTGTTTGTGGTACAGAGATAAATAATAAAATAAATAAATAAACTTACATTTGCGTGGAGTCGTTGACACTAATTAACAGCGCTAGTCCGAGCTTGTTCTTCCTGTGCAGCATCGCTGATCCTGTGCTTGCTATGCTATCACATGTACCACTCGTCGTGCTGTTGCTGTAGATCTGATGACAAATATCGGTTAGCAAATGTAATTAAGCAAAAATAATCCAACGTCTAATTAGGACCATAAACAAACAAAGAGAGAGACCAATATAATAAAAAGGCGCTCCGCATCATGGCCTGCACTAGGCCCGGACGCGAGAGGTCGCCATCGCCGATCACTTCCCTGAGGACACGGCGGTGCTCAGCCCACGAAGGGCATTCTCCCACCGTGTGTTCCACCGTGTCCTCAGGGCGGTCCTCGCAGTGATGACACCCGGGCGTTTCCTCCCGCCCCATCAGACACAGGTACCTCCCGAAACTTCCATGTCCGGTGAGGACCTGCGTCAGGCGGTAGGTGAGGACGCCGTAGCGTCTCTCAAGCCACTCCTCAAAGAGGGGACTTACCGCTGCGATGGCAGCGAGCCCAGCCCTCGGTTGCGACAGTCGTTGCTGCCATTCCGCCATGAGATCGCGCCGGAGCTCATCCCGCCACGCACCTATTTGGCGCGGCAGCGGGGTTTCACCCCGGCGACGTGCCTCCGCGCGCATGCCGTACAAAATTTGAGGGTTAAGGAACTGATTGTGAAGACTTCCGTGTTTTGAACGGTTAAAAGTTTGTAAAGATCTTACTGTTAGTTTAGTAGTATAGTTAACATCAACATGGTTGTATTGAAATCTAGATTGATCAGTGAGATAAAGCTCTCGAGTTTGTTTGAATGCTCTTAATCTTTGACACTAATAGCCATATTTGAAATAATAAGACATGCTCTTTTGATAAACTAAGAATAGTTATAGATTGTCGTCAAATCGTCAGCAGATGCGGGTAAAAACCCCAAGTAGGTAACACCTTCGAAAACAAACTTACATAATACAATATCATTAAACGACAATAAATCTAAACACAAATGTCGACAGCAAACAGAATTAAAAAGGAAAGTCAAACATAGTCAGTATTTGAATATTAATTCCGTAAGTACGTATGTAAACGCAAGAAGCACGTGATGCACTGTAAATGCTTCCGTTCAAACAATTAATGGCTCGAATGTTAAGCCGTTCTAATTGTTCTACAAATACGGGGACTAAGGAGAATTATTGGCCTCGTTGGCCGAGTATTCGCAAGTGCGACTGCCGGGCAAGGGGTCTCGGGTTCGATTCCCGGGTCGGGCAAAGTATTACTGGGTTTTTTAATTTAAGTAGTAGCACGGAGTCTGGAAATGTGCCCGGTATATAGCAATAGACTCACCCTCTATTACATAGGACTCATAACAACTAGTGAAAAGTGGGTGTTACATTGTACTGTGGTAGAATGTGCACCTCTGCCTACCCCTTCGGGGATAAAAGGCGTGATGTTACGTAAGGAGAATTATCTAGTAGGCAAATGAATCGCCCCATTCTATGATTTAGGATCTAATGTTATAACTCTTTATGTCCGTTTTTGGTAATCCAAGTTCTAATTCATATAAGAAACATACTGGTCGAAAATATACGACGGTTTAACTTTACGTAGGTACGAAGTGTTTTTTATTTGGATATCCTCAAATGAGGTTTTAATTCGAAATTGATTATTTTTAAGCAATAACTCTACAAGTGTCCATGCGTCATAAAATCGGTTAATTAGGTTTGCGCTGCTAAACAATCATAGGTAAAAAGATCTGGACCAAGTATTAATTATTTTTCAAACATTTATTCGTTAAGTTCAAAAAAGGCTTATTACGTATGTCACATGCCGATACGGAGTCGCGGAGAACCTAACGGGTTACCGGGGCTATGGCTCGAAGTGCAGGAGTAGGAACGGGGTGGTTTTTAGTTATTAAGAGTCTGACACTCTCTACCGCTTCACCCAAGCGGGATAAGTAATTCGATGATTTTCCCCCATTAAAAAAAAATACGTATGTCACGGCGTAAAGCTATCGATGGAAGAAATTATACGAAATTAAACATTATACGAAGTCTGTCAAGTCAGACAGAATCAAATTATTCGGTTCCGCATCCATGTCTGCTCTACTCAACGTCTGTTTGAGTCCCCAAATTTTTTACAATGCCTATTTTGAAAAAAAAAACTATAAAAGTTATTGAACAGTACATAGGTAATAAATATTTAATCAAGATATACCTACGCATAGATATGAGTCACGAGACTTACGCAAATTAATGTTAAAACGACAAACAATAGGATATCACAAAGAAATCATAAAATGTTGACGGCTAGGTGTTTACAATCACAAAATTGCAATTATACAACTGCATTCGAAATCACCTTCGTATCTCTAGAACAAATATTTTTAGAGCTCTAATGGATATGTTGTGTTTGTTAATTATTTTTTCAAGTTCAAGTTGATACCAAGTTTAAATAAATTTAAATGAATTGAAACAAGTGATATCAGAGTAGTAGAACAAGTACCTTACCAAGTGTTTTTGTTCTAAAACTATGCTAAGTATAACTTGTCAAGCATTATTAATTAACAAGAACATGATAAAAGAGAAAGTTAATTAGGTATTGTATTCCTTGAACCTACAGACAGACTTCACTCTTATACGGGACAAACTTTTTAAACAGAAAAACTAAAAATCTTTTTGTTTCCTCTAACGAAACCTCTTTACAGGGAAAATAATATGTCACCTGAATCGAATGTTGTATATTTTAATTTCTTACTGCCAATTTCAATATTCTATCTTAATTCAAAATCTGTGGATATGGATCAATTTTTGAAGTTTCTCTCAAAAATCAAAATCCATCTAGACATTTTGGCTTAAAATTGATTTTTTGAAATCGGCAGTTAGTGATTCAATGTTTGACACATTACATACGCATAGGTATGCAAGCGAATCGTGTTACTTATTAGTCCTAACGGATCACATCCGTAATCTTGCATATCCTCTTTCTTCCAAACATGGAAATTTCCTTACAACCTTTTTGCTTAGTCCTTTTAAAAAACACTTGACCTTTATCGAGGTGAAAATGGTGGGTGCAATGGCTTTGTACTGCAATCACGTGACTCAAGTCGGTGACCTAAACGCGATATTTGTGTTCTTAACTCGTGACCGGTTTCACTTAATTCCGGTCTTGAATCAAATTAATTTTAATACACCTACAATAAACACTCGTATCGTTAAATCTGAATTCAGATATTTTTGGCTCTTTAATATATTTTTAAATCATTAGCAATGCAATGTAAATACCAGTTTTGTGTTTCTCTACAAATTATTAATAGAAGTGTTGAACTAGTAACTACGTAGAAACATAATTCACCCCATATCACAACACAAATTTTTCAGGAAAGCAAAACTAACAATATTCCAAGAGGCATTTTCGCAACGTTATTAGAAGACTCAAGTAATCAGGAGATGAACCTATGGAAGTAAAAAGTTTATTCCAATAGTCAGAAAGCCCAATTCCTCATGATATTAGGGAGAGAATGACTCAACATCACTTAGCCAGAACCTGAAATTCAAATGCAGAGTATAGGCAACTACTGAACCATGCAAGCAGTCTTACAAGTTCTTTAAGACCTGTTCATTAGAAAAAACATACCAATACATTATTACATAAGCACCTTCGCGTGATTGGTGACTCATAGAGATTAATAGTGATCTATTCACATTCACGGCTTTCATTGAACACCATTTCATTGTTACATAGTTTAATGTGACGGAAGTTGTATAAATAACAAAACGCTGTCGTTGTGATGGACGTCGGCAAGTGTGGTACAATAAAAAAGAATATTTATATTCCTGTCTCGTTTGACAAGACTATATCTTGTGACATGCGGCTTTGTCCACGGGTGTAGGAAGAGAATAATAGTAACTATTCTGTTCTATACATTATGTACATGTGTACCTCTTTGCAGATGAGATGATTATGGTCAATCGTCCAGCTAAAACTCTAATTTTTTTGAAGATGGAAGGCATTTAAGCCTTTGACTGCCGACAGAAAACTGCTGAAGGCAAATCCTCCGCTAACGTAAGTCTCCGGTGACCTACGCGGCGGTTAACGTGTTAACTTATTGATAGTCAAATAAAATGAATAAAAAACGTATAGTCTGTGTGAATATCATATGGATAAAGGTCTCGTAGAGGCATACAGATTAAAACTTGTTAGTAAATTTTGTTATCAAATGCTTACGTAGTTTTCGACCGACAAAAGCAGTGGACATCATTCTTATTATCAAATTAAACAAATACTACTTTCTTATCATTTTTCTCAAATATTTCATTACGATTGCTGTTTTTGAGATCACAAAATAAACAAATACCTATTCGAGTTTAAATCACGGTCATACAATAGTGTCAGCCATATATTTTTATTTTAAAAAAACATTATTTTGTAACTTTACTAAGTTTTCTACGAAACCCTGTGTCACACGTGTACCTATAAAGAAGTAGTCGCACGCATTTGTTATATTCACTGCCAAAGCTTTCGTATTTTCAGTTTTCTTATACGAGGCACCTATCAGACTAATCCAAAATGCTTCTAATGTTGTCTTCAATTTAGACATATGTAATTTTATTTTCAAATAAAAACAAGCACTGACCACGCACTTATGGCCAATCGATCAAGAAACCAGACAATCATCTATCATAGCAGACTCAAAGCCTCACCCAACAAACCATATCTTGCGGTAGTCACATGCCACTTGAAATATTCCTACAATAAAACATTCCACTAATTGCATCACCGCTACAATCAAACATAACAAATGCAGCTATTAACTAAGTACCTTCGGCCTGTCATTGTCCTGATAACGGCTCACATGACTGAACGATAGCTTGGACAATCATGTGACGACCATCACGCGGTTACAAGATAATGCGATACTGCTGTTTGTAAACAATTTAACAATCACCATTGAAGTGGCCCTTGGTGACACTAACCTACTTCGGAACTTTTTATAGGGTTTTGTTTGCGTGATTGTTTCTTAATCTAATTGTTGGGTGTTCCTTACGGATATGACGCTTAGCTGCTTTCTGGAAAGTTCTGTTAACATAGTATTTGTCGGTTTGTTAAAGCGTTCCTTGGCTAACCATATACATATCATAACTAAGTCTGGTGTCGTATTTTTTATTTTTTATTTTTAATGACTCGATTTTTATTTTATAAATTTTAGTTAATTCTTTTTAAAGTAACTTTCTTCCTTTGATCTTAAACTTGAAATTCTAATCTTATCATCAGACTTTGGCAGATATTTGCATACAATCTTACAGGAGGCAATTGACTGACACGCGATTATGCAAATTGGGATGCAAGACAGAATTCAAATCTGACTGAATGTTGCCAAGATATGGTTAATATCAATTTGTAAAGCATTTGGGGGTGCGGCATCGTAATGGATATATGTAGGCCTCCCAAACACAGGTGGAACACGTGAAGCGATCCCTCACCACCTCGAAGACTGTCGACACCACCTCCATCATGGCCATCGCTAAGGAAATCTCATAATTATACACCAAAATAATTCATTTATTGTACAAGGTCGCTCGATTAGTTTCGAGCTGTGGCCAGAACCAATAATCTTATAGCACCTAATAACAATGAGATAGCTAGTATTATTAAAAATAACGGGAGAGATGGTTAGCATGGCGTTTTCAAAACAGTTGTATCTTAAAGATGAATTGCGTTTTAACATATTCAAACAAAAACAAATTACGTAGACTTATCCATTCGAGAAAGAAAAACAATAGTAGTTACATAAACTCTGTAGGTATTTTCCCTAAATCCAATCCACTTGTAAAAGTACAATAATAGATATTATCAGGCAATGTAGCATGTACACAAGTGTCTATCTTGTACTATCTACATTATATCTGAGAGGAAGCAAGTTCTCACGATAACTGTGACGTCATCACTGACTGACAGACAGTTATATTGTAGCATCGTTTCAATATTTACCGTGACGTGAAGTAGACATGATATATGGTATTTCAAGTGTTACTAATGTTTCTAGAACTTTCCGAAGATGCAGTGGGTTCCATCGCATATCGGTTTACAGGGAAATGAGGAGGTTGATCGATTAGCAAAGAATGGATCCAGAAGTGGTTTAGATCGTGATGTCAAACCTTGTCCTTTTGAAGTATTACCAAAATTCAAAATCTGTTGTCACAAAATTTGGAAAGAGTTCTTTGATAAAAATTCATTACAAAAAGGGATCTAGTATAGGACCATGCAGAGCGAACCTCCTCGTATTGCTTGGTTTGCTGATATTAGAATAAGTAGAAAATTTATTGTAACTGCGCATAGATTAAGGTCGGGACACATTCCTCTCAACAAGTTCGGTTTCCTAATGAGGAAAACAAGCAGTCCAAATTGTGATGCATGCGGAGTAATAGAAGATGTCCAACACTTGTTACTGGAATGTGTCCAATATAAAAGAGAGAGAGAAATATTAATTCAAGAATTGAACATTAATGTTGTAGAAATAGGTGCTTTTCAGTCCATTCTGTCCAAGCCATACTGTGACGGTGCTGTTAAGATCTATGAGTTCGTATGTAGTTTGGACAGATCCTAATATTTCTCGCTACTCCAATAATTCTCATGGTCACGATGAGTCTGGCATAATCCGCTTAGATTTAAAGACTCTTATTATATTTTAATAAAGAGAAAGAAAAAAAACTTTCCGAAGATCACAAAACACGTGCAGGAAACAAATGAAGTTGAGGAAATCATTGCTGATTTTTGTTTTTGGAATATAGAATGCAGATGACATTTCACACAAACGAGATTTACTTACTCGTAACGTGTGACACTGTTGCATTAAGATCAACAGAAATAAATAAGTAATAATTTCAAAGACAGAATTTACCAGTGATCAAATCATTTTCCCTATAGTTTACACGATCGCAAATTGGAAAAACCTTACAAACATGTCGAATCTAAAATCGAAACAAAGAATAACAATGTTTTCCAATCCGATTTATGAATGCGCCAACATTTTTTTGAAAGTCCTCCTCCCTAGAAACGATAGGAAAATTATGCAATTTCCTCTGTAGCGCACTTGTAATATTTCTGACGTATGACGTTTGCCAGTATACTTAGGCCACGGTGATCACGTACCATCACATATGGTAAGCTCTGTTGCTACTTTGTTATAATACTCAGAATGGTAATAAACAGTCAACTCGGAAAAACCAAAGAGACCCAAGTACTCAAGCATAAACAACGACGCTATGATAGCTGTACAAATATACAACTCAATAATTTTGCTTAGGTCATCGCGTGAGAGTAACTCGTTAAGTAGAACAGATTAAGAGGGCTTATATTGCTAAGAAAAATAAACTGGTTTTATTTGCTTTAGGCTACACACTTCCGAGAATTATCAAATTTTAGTTACATTATAAACACGATGTATAATTTACGTTCTTTAAAAAGTAAGTGCAAAAAGTAATTTACATCACGCCGTATTTTTACTATACTTGGAATTTTAATTCGATTCCAGATTTGACAATTTCAGTGTTGCAACGTTATGACAAGTACTAAATACTGACGTTGCGAAATTATTGTATATGGAAATGCAATATTTCTGGATCGATTCTTCTTGTTTATAATTTTACTCTTGTAAACTAAGTATATCAGGAAATTAAATATTTCTGAACCGATAATTTAGTTTTGACGATTAATTAACGATCTGAGACTTTTCTTTTATAATTGTGTGTGAAATAAATAAAAAAATGTAGTCATGAAGGAAAAAAATGTAGACATGACAAATAAAACAGATAGATGTATTATGGTAATAAGTTATTTTATAAATTTTCGCCGTCATCGCTATCCTGTCACTTTCTGTAACATGTATTATAAAACACACACTGATTGTTTATCGATTTTTGTGTTCATCACTACACTATTATATGTGGTATCATTATTTCACAAAATGACAGTAGCTATTGTCAAATCTGGAATCTAAATAAAATTCTGACTATAGTTTCACAATTTGAGCTTTCCACGCTAGGGTCGTAATGAGCTTCATTAGATGAATAAAATACATGGCATTGATGGCTTTGACGCAACTGTCAAAAGATAAAGAACAAAAATATAGATATTTGAAAACAGAACACTAACCTGCGAATCCGAACTGGCAGTGTTGCTAGTTGCAGTTGGAACTCCAAGCAGGTTGGTACTCTGATGTCCGACATCGAACCTCGTCGCCATGTTTTGGAAAGTTCTCCGTTGCCAACTGCCGTTGCTTGATGTACTTAGTCTTCTGCCAGCTGGTACTGAGAAAAGAATACTATTAGACCCTCGTATTTTTCAGCAGCCTGTTTCAATTTATAGATGAACATAGATCTATCTAAATAACACGCCATCGAGAATTCGATTAAACATCTACATATCTAATACTATCGTAAAGATGAAACGTTGATTTAGGTAGTTGAACGCGCTAATCTCAGGATCGAACTGATTCAAATTTAAACCAAAATTTTTTAAATTGCGATTTTTAAATCACGCCAAGCATGGATATTAAACCCTCTTATTTAGAGGAGACTCCTAGTCCAGTAGTCGACTGTGGACTAGTCCATGGCTCGAACTTGCTTGTGAGCAATGGCAAATATGCATGCCGTGTCACCCAATAAAGGTGCAAACCCATTAAAGAGCAGTTATGAAGATATACAGATTACAGAGTCCTCGATATATTATATATTAACACGCGCATACTCGCACACTTATTGCTCTTTCGAAGATTGGGCGTTACAAAAAAAACTACAGCTTCAATTAACTACGAATTCAATCTTTGTCGTTACGGCTATTGTATTGGAGATTTTACATTTACATTTAAAGTTGCGCTAAAATTAGCAAGACTTAGTTGGCTTATATTTTTATTGGTTCATTATTTGACAATTCTAAAACCGTACCACCAAAGTGAATGATAAGACAAAACGATACTTTGTTTAATTGTGGAATAACAATGCTAAATAGTGGTGAAACACGCCTCAGAATCATGTATGGAAAAAAGAACGACTAGGGAACCTTAAGAACAAAGGGGCCGTTCAAATATTACGTAGGTAAGCAGATTTTTTACAATTGTTTACCCCCCCCCCCCATCCCCCTTGTCAGCAAAAGTAAGCAAAGATCGTACCCCCTCCCCCTTTGGTTACGTAAACATTTTTAACTCGTCGAGTACCGTCATTATAGACACAATTATAGAACAATAGGTTGCGGTCACTGGTGACCGCTTGGTGTTTTACAGTTTAAATTATAATTATCTTTTTTATATTGTAATTTTAATATTCTCTTAGATACTATAATGTCTAGTTCTTTGTCGGTCTTTGCTTGTAATTTATAATTTCGATATGAGGTATGCCATTCGTGTAAATAACTATCGATGACGTAATCATCATCTAGACTCCCCTCATCCAAAATAAGCAAAACAGAGACCCCCCATGGTGCTTACGTAATTCTTCAACGGCCCCAAAGTACACGTGGTAAACCCCGGACAATTGAAGTAGTATTGTGTATTTATACAATTTTATTAGCCACGAGTGGGTAAGGAAAACAATGGGAAAGTTTTAGATAAACAATGTTTGAAAAGGACGTCACTTTGAAAACAATGAAGCCTAGACAAATACTTCGTCGGACTCAGTTTGAATTCACTTTACTTGCAATGTCGATTGGGTTCTTGTACGACTTTCAATTCGGTATACTTATAACAATAGGTTTAAAACGATATGTTGAAATAAATGACAAAGTAACATTGTGATATCATGAATCAAATAACTGGAAATCTCCACACAGTAAGCAAACTCGGTCTTTAACACATTCAACGCCGTGGGGGTCATCGGTGACCGACGTTAGCGGATGATTTGCCTTCATCAGTTTTCTATTGGCAGTCAAAACCTTAAGAATAACTCGACAATACCTAACAGTTTAGTTAGTATTTCATCGGACTCATAAAAAAGATAATAAATAATAGTACTTACAATAAAAAGAAGCGAAATCGTCCTGGTTGTTGCTATCCCAAATATCGCACATTGAGAAGTAATCGTGCGTGGACCCGACGCTGCTGTACGGTGAGTGGTCTCCGTAGTAACCTGAAATATACTGCATTTGTGAACAAATGTAAGATTTCCGATGGAAGCAAAAAAAACACATTTGTCCTGCGACTGTCATTAGAATCGACAAAGAGCATCTTGACACTAACGTTTGTCCGGCGTAGCGTTGGCGTTCGATAAACGTAGTAACACGGCACTGAGGCGCGTATTCATTTACCCTCGCACTGACGTCGCGACAACGTGACGCCTGTACCGCGTAGTCGCAGCGTCTACGAGGCGCATACGATTCAAATGCCTATGCTGGACAAACGCTAGTGTGAGGGCGATCTAAGGGACTACACATTTGACACAGTAGTAGTCTAACAAAGCTAAACCTTTACTGCGTTCTCCAATCGTCCCGCCAGGCAGGGTCTAATGGGACAAAAGCTAGACGAAAATATCTAAGTTCAAAATAAAGAAAACATAAAGTTACTTGATAACAGAATATAGTACCAAACGTGTCTTACATTTTATGTAACGAATACAATTTCATTAAAACAGGAAAATTGAGCAATAAATTGGACGGAAATATTGATAAGATATTAGGGTCACTACTAGGAGTTCGGTTCAACAAAACTTAGGCGGCACATTCTGACTTAGAACACTCGTGTAAAAACAAAACATTTTTTGATATTTTTATACTGAAGTTTGTGAAGACATTTTAGATAGAGACTGAAGTATATTATTCATATCGTTCAATTCAAGCTCATATATACCGGATAATCTGTGGATAATGACTGCACGGTTGGCGCCGGTGGTTGGGTAACTGACTAATGCGCAACGTGTCGCGGGTTCGATTCCCGCATGGAACAACTCTTTGTGTGATCCACAGATTGTTGTTCCGGGCCTGGGTGTCATATGTATGTGAACTTGTACGTTTGTAAACGCACTCACGATACAGGAGATAATCCTAGTGTGGGGCAAAGTAAAAAAAAGAAAGAAAAAACAATCTAGGTTTGTGACAGATATTCAACAGAACCAGTTTTATAGACCTCATACAAAACGTATGTATGAGATAACTATCTTTAAAATTCAAAAGAAAAATTATGTCTTCAAACTTACCCGAATCACCTCTATCAAGCGAAAAACTGAGCGAAACTCCCTCTTCCCTCACAAGCGGAACACTGAGCGGTTTGGATCGGTCTCCATTCTCACAACCGCTTGCTTCTCTCCTCTCCGGATTGCCTACTCGGCTGATCCTTCGAGTCGGTACGCAGAACACTTTTGAGCACATCAACCTACGCAATTTATAGAAAAAAATGTTGTGTTTAAAATGTCAATAAGGTTGAAAGTAAAAATAGCAAGGATATTCACGTGACAAGCAAAATAAAGCATATAAAATAGATTTGTCGAATGACATTGAACCTTATGATGGTGTTACAAATTCACGGTCAAGTTAGTCATTGGGGGGTAGATAAACAGTAAAAAAACATCATTTATTTTTAAGGCATAGCATGATAACGCGAATGATCTAGATTAAAACGAATCACTTAAGAGATTCAAATTGAGCGCTATTCTTATGATTAGATAACTGCATTATAAAGTACACACATTATCTAAATATTTTGATACCAAGGCTCCATGATCGATTGGTCACGAAGATGTTTAAGTAGCTACGTACTTAGATAAGTAAAAGTATTAAAGCCAAGATTTAAGAAAACAAAATTGAACAAAGAATGATGATTTAAGGATTAAGATACATTTGTTAAATTAAACAAAAGTCATTAAAGTTTACAACACATCGTTAGCAAAGCAAATAAGTAAAGCGCGTTTTATAGAGCATTTCAAAAAAATAATACAAACTAAAACAATGAACTGGTAAATCCTATGCAGCCAGTTTTAACAAACATAATTAAAGTTGCATTATGACGATAATGAATTCGACCTTACCTCCTTGGCTCATCCATGATGTGGATTTTCAATGATACGCTCTTGTAGTTCATGGCAACTGCACCGAATATCATCTCACCGAGAACGTTCGCGTCCGCCGCCGGTCCCTTGTACTGGACAAAGAAATAAATAATGGTCATCCTATGACGATTATGAACAAGATACTCCATGGAGTATCTTGTTCATCTATTCTAATTTTTGTTCACTTTCATCACGAACGTTTACACACACATAAGACTGATCTGAAGTCAAACTACAGTTTAAAATGCATAGGCATTTCGTATTCTTGTTTTGACTTTTAAAAGTAGGAATTATCCATCTCCAATCTCTAAATCTGCAGTAGCAATGACGGAAAAGGGCATCATGTATCGTTTGACCTTCCGTGATAGTTCGGAACAAAGCCCACTCATTCATCAAGACGATGATTTACATGACAGGTGACTACAAACGTCGTACACCCAAATACGTCAATGGAAGCCAAAAATAATACTGTTTTTTTTTTTATTACTGGGTATTTATATATTTATTATATATATATTATTATTATATATATATTATTATATATATATTTAGTATTATTATTATAAAATTACTGGGACTGCCTCAATGTTAGACAGATATTGTAATTCTTAAGATAATAAAGAATTTTGAATTTGAATTTGAATTTTGAATATCTTTATTCACAGTTACGCCCACGCTAACGTAACACAGAAATGTGATAAATATTTTTTAAAGAAATATTTTCCAAAAATACCTAATATTTTTACTTGGATTTTAGGTAAGCTTTTGTTGATTTCTTAAATTCACACCGAGCCACGCATGCCTTTTGCGATACGTGACAAATCCTTGTTCGGTAAAGGGCATGATACATTTAGAACGGACAATTATGATAAAGGTGAGAAAACAAAACTATTAAACATCGTTTATTTTTACACCGTACGTATCGCAAATAAACTTGTTATTGTTATTCATTAGCAAACCACCATTCGATTATAACAAAGGCGTTAAAACAAAACCGTCAATCGTATCATTCAGAATAACCGTCCAATAGCAACTAATTTTGGCAACCCTTCCATAATGGTACTGCACGGAACATAACAATTTAGATTCCATATTAAAGATAATAACGTCTATAAATAACTATCAAGTTAGACCGGTTATAACTAACAACGGCTTGAAGTGTAATAGGCAATGAAATATCACGTGACGTGGATATCCAAAGTAAATATAGGTGGGAGAGACAATTGACACAACTATAATGGGACATGTGATGACCATTAATTAGAATCCAGCTAAAATTACGGTCCGTCTGCGCACATAAGTCCCACTTACGGCACGCTTTATAATCGAAAAGGCTAACATCTTAAGTGGTCTAAATATAGAATGCTCCAGTGATAATGTTAGAGCAAATTGTCGGTCATGTGACCAGTCCGTATGTCGATTGTTGCGTTATTTTTAAACATTTATCACGAAGAGAGAAGTTCGCTGATCATTTACACTCATCGTTCGACGCAAAAAGTCATCAATATCGATGAAAGTTATTGTGCGAAAAAAGAACTGACAACAGATTTTTTAAGTAAAAGCAAAATTCAAATCTCCAAATTCACAAACTATTCCTGTGCACTATATCTATAGAAAGTACGATATTCGTTACGTGTCCATCATACTAATTCCAAACCCACTTCATTTAGAAGTAACCGCTCCACATTGCCAAGAACATGATAATGCTACACAAGATTTATAGACCATCTCTGACATGACAAGTTTTATAAATAAGAGGGATTCTTAACTAGGCCAGCACTAGATGCTGAGTTTTAAGGATATACCATTTGAGTAAATTGTTGAGTTGTTAAAACAAATGCCTAGACTAGCAACGAAAACGTATCTACATGACAAACCAACGTCTGTAGTCAGGAAAATCTAAAGTAATAGAATTTTGGTAATGCTTTTTATTTAGTTTATCAGCTGTACGATTTTGCTTTCTACCCATAGTAACACAACAACTTGAGATAATCCTGTTGGTGACATCACTAAAACAGTATTAAGTCCATTGACATGTTATCTGTGACTTATCTTATCGAAAAAATATATCATACTACAGCACAAAAAGGATTACCATTGGGTTCCCCAAGGATCTATATTTAGACCAACGCAAAAAAAAATATATTTAATGACGTAGATTTTGTAAATTTATGTTGATACTGTTATTCTTTGATTAGTATTGCACGGTTCCGATGACGCGTCATCGTGTTGCCGGTATGATTGTAAGCAGCTGGCTAGTCACGTGCTTCGAGTGTTCGTGGCCGTATTATTATTATCACACGCTAAGGTAAACGGCCTACATATGTGTATTGGAGAATGGCCGAAATATAAAGCTGGTGTAAAATCATAATTTATATTAACGTGAGACAGATTAACTAGATAAAAACAAAACAAAATATTGTTATTGAACTTTTATCACATGATGAAATTAAATTATCTATGTTTCACGTTCATCGTAGTTTTTAGAAAGCAAGACACAAATAACCAAATAACTGTAGTTGATTTAATTCATAATATACTATAATCTTTGAAAATTATTTCAATCTTTGAAATGATATTTCGTATTCATCATAGGACGAGTAGATTGTTTAATTCCAAGATGAACTTCCGTTTTTGTCCTATTAATAGAAGCAGACAAATCAATCGATAGTTATGTAGGTACTCATAGTCTATAAACGTAATTGCTTCATTGCTGTGTTCTTAAACAAAAGATTAGTATTTACGGAGAATGATACACAACATAGTGCATAAGTACCAGTGCATGTACCTTATCTCCATGTATTACTATGTCAGCTATATTATTATTTATCCAGTCATTCATGCACTACCTACGTCAAGCTATAAATTTTATCAAAAAGTAAACTTTGTATCTTCTTTTAAATTTTCATCGCGTTTCTTCCTGTCCGTATTTCCCTCAACGTCAAAGAAAATTACGTAGCATTTACATAAATTGGTAAATTTGTTTGGAAGTTGATACAAAAGAAGTGCAAAATAATGATCTATTAAGGTAACAGGAAAGTCTAAATCTGTATGTAATTTAAATTCGATGTGAATACACGCCTTGACTTGTGATAAGAATATTTATATTTTCACGGAAATGAGGATTTTGTTATTTATAGGCTTCTACCGAATTTGTACTTATTTATGGTATAAAAGGTGTTGTTAAATAATAAGAATTCATATCTTTAAGTTAATGTTCGAGTGTTCGAAAAGTTTGCAGATTTCTATACAAAATAAAGTTAACAAAAACTGAATAATGTAAAAAGTCTAGAAGTCAACTTAATAAATATTAATTCATCTTTAATTTCAACAAACTGAATACCATTGAACTTAAATAATCATAATTATGAATATGAATATTTACCAGGTATGTGAATCCTTCTGACACCTCCAGTATGCATGGCACTTCTTCAGACTGTCTGACATTTGGCTTATCATTTTTATTGGCTGGGACCTTCTGTATAGCAGCAGAGTCAAACAAGAGCTTCCTACCCCTCCAATCACACTCTTTAAACAGAAGCAACCGCACTTGCTCCGGATTTATCTGACAGGACCTGGTAACAAAAAAAGTAGGTAAGAAGACATCTTTGGATACTTAAAATTAAATTTGTTAAACATTTAATAATGATTTTTAAATTCACTGTGTAATTTAATTCACAAATTGAATTAAAGGAAATTAATTGGATAAAACTAAAAAGAAATATTTATGTGCTTATGTACATTAAACAATTCAATTGACAGAAATATTTGGCAAGCAACAAAAGTTTAATTGTCAAATGGTAGTTAGTAAAAACTGGCATGTGAGGACATCACATGAGCAGACAAACGGACACACCTACCAAAGCTAAAAATATCACTAGATATCAAATCTATGTATGTTCTCATACAAACAACATAAAAGTATAATGATCTTATTAATAAATCATGCCTGATACAGTCTGTTTCATTTCACTAATTGTTCGCAGAAATTCCCGATTATATTTTCCACTGTTTTGTTACCAAGAAATTCAAGATCTATAATAATTACCTATACATAATAAATTATGATAAAGTCAAAGCAAAAATTTTAATTGGACATCCTTTGTGTATACCAATTATTTACAGAGAAAACTTACATTGTAAAAAAATATTTTCCAGCAATAACAATTCAAATATGTAACTAGAACATTGTCATTTCATTATGCTCACTTTGAACTAATCAGACAAAATGATTGTAAAACAAGTTTGTTTAGATAAAGTGACAAGTACTTGAGATAAGACAGGCCTAATCAATAAATAAGATAAATGATGATATGGATTTATGGACTGGACAGACCTCATGTAAGTAAATTAATATGTATAAATAAAATTAAAATAAATGTAAATAAATAGATATTTTGATTGAATTAATTTATGTCAACTTGTTTGGTAAAGTTATTCTAAGCAGGCTGGACATGAGTGTGCAGAATGAGCCAACTTTCTCTTCTTTTATGTTGCAAGCGTTACAATATTGTGGAGTGCTTATCACTTCGAGTATAAACATAAATAATATGTATCTACCGACAATGTTTTGATGAACAGTTGTCAGAGCACCTCCAGACAGTAAATCAACAAACTCATCATGTCCGTTATCATTCAAAGTATGCTCCACTTAAATGTGATTTTGATTACTTGACTATAACAAGTCTACACTGCTTCAAACTAAATAAAATATAAACTTTAATAGACAGACAGACTGGATTGCCTGCTCCCATGATTACATTCTAGATCCTACCAATGGTCTTGTCTAATATCTAATGAAAGCACAAAGTAATCAGTTGTTACCTAAATTTCATTTTATTTCATAGTCACATCAGCTGTCCCTACAGCTGCTCACCAGATTAGCAAAGTTGCAAAGTTCGCAAAGACAAAACTGTGTCATATGCACTCACTGATCAAGAAATGCAACCACTGTTAATGATTAACACTAAATGCACATCGATAGGCGAGTACCGGCGGACGAGCGTCCGTTTGGTGTGGAATGTGCTGGTGTACTAGCTTACATATCATGTAAATAAGTAAACATAGTGCGCGCTTCGCGACCCGCCCCTCTCGCGAATGACGTGATCGCGCGCTCACTGCTCGCCTACGCCCGCAGCCCGCGGCCCGCGCCCCGCGCACTCATCACATGCTCGCCGCACTGCACTGCCAGACCGAGACTGGAGTGCGTCACCACTTCTACGCGAAGGTCCACATCGTGCCCTCGTGAAGACTTGTCTCCCGGCACGGGTGAACAGTTCGTGCGTCAACCTCACCACACCGCATACCACACTTCTCACAAAAATAGAATAAAATGAATGAAAAGCGTTTCATCATGACGTACCTGTCGCGGTTTCTTGGTTCGCGATCATCAAGTTTTCTCTTGAGAGAAAACAATTTGTCAAACAAGGCCATTGTGTCACACGGAACATTTCATGATATTTTCATGGCGGTACTTTGTAATATATTTTATGAAATCTATCCGAAAAATAATTGTTATAAAAAACTTAAAAACACTGTTACAAAATGTAAATAATATGTCAGATCACGTGCAAAAGTCATATGATTTGGCATAGACAATAAATTTTTACTTTTCGTGAAAGGTCAAGGTCAGAGAAATCCTATTGATTGACTGCTTTATGGTAATGTTTTTGCTGTTAGACAGCATAAAATACTTCAAATCGTAGTAATACTTTACAAAAAGAATCTATTGTTTCATTACAACGCATGAAAAAATAATTTCTAACCAAAGACAATATCAAGTCGCTTCTTTACACGCATTAAAGAACTTTCCTTGACCTATTTTTCGCGTTCAGTGAACGGCGGTGTTCACATCCTTTGAAACCATTTTGAAACCTAGTTGCGTGAAATGAAACTACAATAGATAAATGAATGACAGAAAGAATGATGTCATTTCATTGATTATGTGATTTGTAGGTTAGAAAGTTGTAAACATTGAACGAAAAGCGGATTTATGTACTCTAAACGCAATTTAAACTGTGAAGATGTTAGCGTTACGTGAAATATGTTATAAATTAGAAGAATACAAGACTAATGTGGCTACAGCATTACCAGAAATTGAAGACTTAGATCCAGCAACTAAATCATTATTGCACAGGTATATCAACAGTACTGAGTCAACAGATCCGTCTTCTACTATAAGAATTCAAGCTATACTAGATTATATGTACGAAAAAATCAACATTGGCAATTGGAAAGAAGTGAAATTATTTATCAGAAAAGCCATAACTATTGCCACATATTTAAAATTATTAGCTCACGTAAGATTTTCCGATGATGATACAGACACAATGATAAAGCAGGCGTATAAAATAATAGACTTTGGTATCCTGTTTGGTTGTCCTTTAGACAAAGAACCTCGACTTTTACAAAACTGTGCAACCATTCTAAATACTGTTAATATTCAAAAGAATATCATTTTGAAGGACACAACAAGCAAAGAAAAAAATAATGCAACTAGTGATACGTCAATAGAAGCTGATAAATTCAATGCTATTCAAATAGAGACTATTGACTGTCCAAGTATGGAGCATTTTTACAAAAATTACATTTTAGCGGAAAAACCTGTTATTTTGGACAACTGTATAAATCACTGGCCAGCATTAGAAAAGTGGAAAGACCAGAACTATTTCATTAAGCTAGCTGGTCCTAGAACAGTGTCTATAGAAATTGGAAGCAAATATACAGACAAGGATTGGACACAAAGACTGATTACAATAGACGAGTTTGTTAAACAACACATTTACCAGACTGACGGTCCCACTGGTTACCTAGCCCAGTACCAATTATTTGACCAAATTCCTGAACTGAAAAATGATATAACTGAGCCTGAGTATTGCTGTTTTTCTGATAGTAATGAGCCTGTTGATGTTATGGCGTGGTATGGGCCAAAAGGAACAGTTTCCCCACTTCATCATGATCCAAAGAAAAACCTACTTACACAAGTTGTAGGGGAAAAGCAGTTGTTCTTATTTGCACCTTCAGATTCAGAGTACCTCTACCCACATGAACATGAGCTGCTGAATAATACAGCACAAGTGGATCCACGGCAGCCAGACCTAGATAAATATCCTAAATACAAAAGTAGCAAACCATACTATTGCAGACTAAAACCTGGTCAGATGCTCTATATTCCTCCAAAATGGTGGCATTTTGTTGAGTCACTATCCATTAGCTTCTCAGTAAGCTTTTGGTGGGAATAAAATGTCACTGTATTATTTATGTATGGTGCTAATTTGGCTTCAATGCCAGAATATTTTGAATACAATCACACAACAAATATGCAAACAGATTGTTGACCTCTATTAGCATTTCTTACCTGCCAATATTTAGTCATTTTGTTTTATTTTTAGTCACCTTAGAATATGATTAGTTTTAAGAAAAAAATCTTGCATTTTTAAAGTGAGCAGCTAACAAAAATAGTCTAGTTTACATAGGTACTTAGCAATAACAGAAATAGTTAAAAAGTTTTGTTAAAACCTTTAATAAATAATTACAAAGTGTATCACATAGTGACTATATTATTTCATTTGTATTCACTGTTGAGTGCCCGCCCGATCAACATTCTTCTTACTTCTGAGGTTCCAGCACCAATTTCATAAAGCTTAGCATCTCTCAGTAACCTGCCTGTTGGGTAGTCATTGATGTATCCATTGCCACCTGCAAACAAATAATGATATACTAAGTACTAGGAAGTATAGAATTGTAATGAAATATTCAAGGCTGAGTGTGCCAACAGAAATCAATATCTAGAGGTATTATATGTTTTAGTCTGTACTCGAGTTTATATTACATTCAATACTTATTATATGTATAAATGTGCTGTTTATATGCTATACATCGACTGTGCGGTCATGGATTATTTGTAATAGGGATGAACCTACATATTTTAACATCTCGTACAAGATCAATGTTTTACCATAATTGCCTGGGACTTCGTGAAAACCTTATAATTGTTATCCGAAGACAAAGGCCATCTTACGAACTTTCATCGTCAGATTGTACTAAATAATTTGTAAATTCGGCTATAGTTATTGGCATTAGAGATGAATCTAGATGCTTCACTGATCAGTAGTCGACCAATATGACTGTAAAAGTCCTAGTGCAAAGTATTTACACAGTGGAAAATTGTGCCCAATTTGATATAACTATAAGGCAACATAACATCATAACATCACGCCTATTATCCCCGAAGGGGTAGGCAGAGGTGCACACAGAAGTAACACCCACTTTACACTATTTATGTTATGAGTCCCATGTAATAGGGAGTGAGCCTATTGCTACTACTGAGATTTTTTTAAAAACCCAGTAATACTTTGCCCGACCCGGGAATCGAACCCGAGACCCCTTGCCCGGCAGTCGCACTTGCGACCACTCGGCCAATAAGGCAACAATGCTATAAAAATTATTTTGTTATAAATAAAGATCGAAACCACTTACCAAGTATCTGTATGGCATCCAATGCGACTTTAGTAGCTTTCTCAGCGCAGTACAGAATAACTCCGGCGCAGTCCTTACTGTTGACGTGTCCTTCATCACAGGCTTTGGCGACACTGTACAGATAGCTACGGCACGCGCTCAGCGTTGTGTACATGTCCGCCATTTTACCCTGAAATTAAAATAGGCCAAATGTTTTCATAAATACTTTTTTGCATACAAAAAAAACTAGGGTAAATATTTTACATAGGGATCTGCCCAGCAACCCAACCATTTTTTTTTTAAGGAGGGAAAATCATCGAGTGACTGCTCCCGCCTGAGTGAGGCGGGAGGGAGTTTCAGACTCTTACTGACTAAAAACCACCCCGTTCTTTCTCCTGCACGTCGAGCCGGAGCCCCGGTTACCCGTTAGGTTCTCCGCGACAGCAACCCAACCATATTTACTGGTCATTTTCATTTATATAAGTAGTATATATCGGCAATGTGGATTAAATCCTTTCATGAGCCATAACTTATACCACCTCAGTCCTAGAGAGTTTCTCGAAGATAGATTAGAAGAATGCATGTTTCATTAATATTTTCTTACCTGTAACAACTGGAACTCTCCGATAGGCTTTCCGAACTGTTTTCTAGTATGTGCATACTCAAAGGCGGTGTCTACTGCAGCCTGCATCAGGCCAACAGGGCCGGCAGCTAGTACTAGTCGCTCCAGGTCTAAACCTGACATTAGTACGTAGACACCTTTGTTTTCTTGACCTAGCAGATTTGCTGCGGGCACCTGTATCAAAGAAAATACAGATTTAATAACTGCCTCGTTGGGCGAGTTGTCACAAGTCCGACTGCTGGGCAAGGGGTCTTGGGTTCGATTCCCGGGTCGGGAAAAGTTTTACTGTTTGGTTAAAAAAAATTCAGGAGTCTGGAGTTGTGCCGGTATATGGCAATAGGCTCATCCCCTATTATATGGGACTCATAACATGAATAGTGAAAAGCAGGTGTAACATTGTATTTAGTGCCGTAATGTGCACCTATAACTACCCCTTCGGAGATAAAGGGTACTGATGATAATAAGTAGAGTGTATTATCTCCCTAGGTACGTGTTCATACGCCGTAACAGGCGATGCACTGCGAGGGCTCCGAAACTGGCCTATTCAGAGGACCTCGTGCTTCTTACAGGTGCTGATGTTGACTTGGTATTTATTGTACGGGGAGGTTATACTAAGGTACCTACGCATTTCACACTGCTTAGTACTTTTCCCAAAAGGTCTTGACGTCCTTTGAAGTCTTCTAACCATAATAAAAATAATTAATCTGACTATGATCCTTACACCCGAATACTGAAAGACTACTAAATTTTAAATTGTACTTAAATATCGTGCCATCTCTGTTATTTTACAGGAGTTTGTAGTACTACCTAACAGAACTATACTATAGCGCGTCATAAACTTGAGTGGCGTTTGAGTATTTGGATATTAGATACCTACTTACCTACTAAATTTTTTTACCTACTAAATTTTTAGCTTGAATAATATTCACACATCTGACTTTTCCTTTAATCACTAAATATGACCTTACACTATTCGCTGATGACAGCACAGTACTATTTATCGATGATAACATGACAAATTTAGAAAATGACGTAAATAGTACCTTAGCAAATATTGTACAGTGGCTTAACACAAATAACTTATCAATGAATGTTGATAAAACTAAAATAATGAATTTTAGAATACGCAAACAACGCATTGATCATTTGACTGTACAATACCAACATAGGAAAATAGATGAAACTGAAGTTACAAAATTCCTGGGCTTAAATATAGACAATAAAATTAACTGGAAACTACACATTGACCATGTTTGTAAAAGGCTGAACCAATTCTCATATGCCCTTAGTAGACTCAGAAAAGTTGCAAATCAAACTACCCTTAAGACAGCGTATCATGGTTATGTTGGAACAACCCTAAGATATGGCTTAATATTCTGGGGCAACAGTACTGACAAAGTTAGGGCATTTGTAGCGCAGAAACGATGTTTAAGGGCTATTTTCAAATTACAAGGAACTGAGTCGTGTATCCCATATTTTAAAAAACATAACATCCTCACTTTGCCAAGTCTGTACATACTTGAGGTCGCGTTATTTGTTAAAAACAATCCCAATCTATTTACGTTCCGTGAGCGCGTAAGACACGAAAATAAATTACACATAGTTCCAAGCAGAACACATCTAATGCACGAGAGCATATTCTGTATAGTATCGAAGATATTTAATAATATTCCGGGAGATATAAGACAGATCAAAGAAACAACCATATTTAAAAAGAAATTACATGACATATTGGTGAATAAATGTTATTATACTATAAATGATTACCTAAATGACAAATCCCTGCTACAATATTCTATACCAAAATCATGACGTGTTCAGTATTACCTATTGTACTTATTTTACTAAATAAATCGTAATAAATATTTGACATAAGCATTTATCGACATGACATATGTAATTTATCTAATAATTTCTTGTTTTATTATATAATTGACTTATTTAACATTAATATTGTACTCAACTATTGTACGCCCTATGGGCAGGACACAGCTGAGCTCAACCAAATTATGATAACAACTGTATTATGTATCTACCTGTGATCTACAATGAATAAATGAATTTGAATTTGAATTTGACAATTAATTATATAATTAGAAATACATTGAAATATAGACTTTATTGTACACGTAATAAGGAGTTCAAATCCTTAATTTCAAAACTTTTAACTTATTTATGTATCTACTACAGTCTTTGTAATAACATTCAGGATGATATATTAATACATAGATATCATAGCGATTACGACAGTTTGCTATTGTAATATTATCGTGACTGCATAAAAGTAACACTAACAATTAAAATTTTAACGATCTCGTAATGTCGTATTAGGTACCTAACCTTGAAAATTACTTGGCAACCAAGAAGTAAATAATAAAAAATAATCTTTATAACATAATCACGTATGCACTTAAATTATAAATAAAAAATAAGATTTATTCTTTCATAATTTTAGGTAGGTATTCTTTCAAATAATTTGCCTGTGATATTTCTGAACAGTAATCTTTATGAAAAGAGCATAAGTATTTCAAAATGACATTAATGCATTTAAGAAATCCTTCGGTGACCCTTCAGTTCAGCTTTAGCTGAGTTCAACTCGTTTTCCGTTAAAAAATAAATAAGTAGTAGGGTAAAAGAGGGTAATAGGGGTCACTTAAGCGAGAACTCAAAAAAAATAATAATTAAAAAGTAAATATTTATTGCAACCGCCTGTAAACATAATTTACTTATTAAACTATCATTAGAGATCAATTTCAGGCACTTTGGCAATCATCTTTGGAAATTATAAAAGTTAAAAAAAAAACAGATTTGACTCCCATTACACCAACGTAGGGGTAATGGTGATCACCCTGGGGGCAATCGGAGTCAAATAAAATCTAGCACACATCGCAAACATAACCTTTAGCTGACTCCCATCCAGTGCACTCCGCGTGAGCCCATAGTCCACACGAGGTACACCTGTACCACATCTCGTTGTTTCTCCCGAATTCGTCGCATACTAGGCATCTGTTTCCAGCATCTTCTGCGTCATCATCCTCATCGTCCTGGCATAAATCGTCAGTGCCAACATCTGATACAGAAGTTTCGTTCTGCTCTTGTAATACTTGGCGCTTTGCCTTTTCAGGACCCTTCTTCTGTACTTTAGTCTTTTTTCCTTGCCCTTTGCCTTTCCATATCTTCTCTTTTCCTTTTCCTTCTTTTTTCTTCATTTTATTGATTTCCTTTTCTAGCAGATTTTCTTTGAGTGGCGTTGAAGTTAAAATCGTAGCGTGTTGCTTCTTTCGGCCCTGTCTTGTTTTAGTAACAGATGCTTTCTCTGGCATTTTTATTAAATCATGCAATATACTATATTGTTTAGGCGTGCCAGGAACTTGTGGTACAACGTTTGATTCAGAATCAAGTGGGAAAGAAACAATTTGTGCTGATGTGCTCGGAACTGGTGAGTCTTCTTTTGATGTGCTGGGAATCGCACAGCTAGCTGCGAGAGATTCATTGCAGTCTTGGATTACAACGGTCTCAGATTGAAGAGTTTCTGCAGCGAGAAAATCGTCTTCTGTGAATACCTCCGGGTTTAGTGGAAATATTCCAGTTGATCTAAACCCCGATTCTCCTTTACTTATAGAAGCAACATTATTAAATGCTTTCCTCACCAAGGATGCTACGTCGTAAGGGGTTATCTTTTCTGCTAAATGGCTTTTTAAAAACAAGTCACATTCTTTTTTGTAGGCCATTTTGAGTGGGCCAAAAAAAGAAACATCAAGGGGCTGCATTCTATGAGACGTGTGTGGTGGCAGAGACAACATATGAATGTGATTGGACTTGCAATATTCGTAGACAGAAAGAGAAATGTGACTAGCATGGTTGTCTAGTATTAAAAGGATAGGTTCATCTGTAGACGGTTTAGCATGCTGTTTAAAATGCGCCAACCATTCAAGAAAGAGATGCTCGTTGATCCAACCGTTGTCTGAACATTTGTAAAGCGCCCCTGCTGGACCATCCTTCTCAAGTAGAGGAGTCATCCTTTTCCTAGGGAAGATAAACATAGGTGGAATGTACCCCCCAGCACTGCTCATAGCACACAACAAGGTGATGTTTTTTCCTCTCTCCCAACTGGTAATAGATCCTACTCTCTTCTGTCCTTTTGCAGCTAAAATTTTACCCGGTGTTTGAACCGTTGAAATACCAGTTTCATCGCAATTATAAATATTTTTTGCAACGAATCTGTATTTTTCCATCAGCTGCCCAAGAAGCTCAAAGAACAGACTTACCTCTGTTTTATTAAAGGCCGTGATTCTATTTATACTAGTCGCTTCCGGTTTTCTAATAGAAATATTATTTCTAGCCATAAAAGCATGCAACCAATCGCGGCCAGCCATTTTTGAAGCTTGATTAAAATTGTGCTTCAAATTTAATTTTTCAGCATATTCGAAAGCGACTTTTCTGATTTGGTTAGCAGTGCAACCATAGAAAATATTTGCCATTTTCTTCACTAAGTTTGCTAGCTCGGCTTCTGCCTCAGGACTAAAGACAGTAAATCGTCCTAGATGTGGTCCTAAGGTAGAACCTTTTTTTATCCTCTTCTGAAGGCTTGAAAAAGGAATTCCCATAACTTTAGCAGCATTCCTTATAGAAGAACCGCCATCAATGAGCTGTATAGCTTTATCTAGACTATCAGAAGACCAGGAAGCCTTTTCAGTTGTCCTGACGCGTACTTTCGGCATCTAGAAAGAAATAATAAAAACGTGATTCAACAATAACACACAGTTGTGGGCAATAGGTAATCACTTGCGGGTAATGGGAGTCACCTGACTCTCATTACCCACAACGACACTAATGAGTAAAAAATAAAAATAAAAAAAATCTATAATACACTGATATAATCTGAACTGCACATCACAATTTGAAACGTCTAACTAAGTAAGTGTAAATGTCATAATCGTATACTGCAAGATATTTGGCACTTACCTTCTAATTTGTATTTACGTAAAATTACATCAACGGAGCGCAAAAACAAAGTACGTTCGTTTCTCAGTGTCGCATGGGTCGACTGGCGCGAGCCGTTCGTAGCTGCGCGGGGGTCCGAAGCGGGGGCTGAGGACGCTGTTTACGCGTCGGTCGCATGTAGTGTTTCGTGGTGGTGTGGGTGACTCCCATTGCCCGCTGACTCCCATTACCCTACTCTACCCTACCTTGCAGTCTTCAAACACCAATTCACAAGTATTAGATCCTCTCATTCCAAGTTTGTCAAGCTTCTGTGCAGTGCTGAACCCTGGGAAGTTCTTTTCTATAAGGAACGCTGATATACCGTGCTGTGGCTTCGTAGAAGGATCTGTTCTGGCGTATACCTGTAATGGAACAACATAATATCAATTAATTTCATAATAAACTTCACTAAGGAACCGAATCGATTCGATGACATTTTTTATTACAGTCGTAGACTACCTTGGAAAGGATTAATTCAAACACCCATATTCTGCCAGAAGTCATTATTCTACGCGGACGAAGTCGCAGGCAACAGCTAGTTTGACTAATATAAAAGAATTAATTACGTTCTCGATGAACTAGTAGCTATAAGGACTACTGAGGTTTGGTACCTATCAGAGAACGCTAAAGAACCACCAAGCAGAGCGCCGAACTCGGTCTTGTTTCAATAACTTTCAACGTAAAAGAAATTCGAATTAGGGTCTCTTTTAATTTAGTACTTCATAATTTGTAGCACTAAGTCTAGATCTAGATGAAATTACGACTCACCTCACCTTTGTTGTACTCAATAGATACTTAATAAGTAGGTAATTAATAAGTATAAAAACAATTTAATTCGACCAGGCAGACAATAAATATTCTGTAACTTGTTTTATTATAGTACCAAAACGCTACGTCATTAAACCTATACTCCTTAGTTGCCCAATAATACCGTTTTGTATTTTTGTCTTACCACTAAAACATCAGCATCAGGTCCATTGGTGATCCAGAACTTGTTTCCATTGAGAACGTAGTAATCTCCTTTCTTCTCAGCACGCAACTTCATCGATACGACGTCACTACCTGAGCCGGGCTCCGACATGGCTAGAGCACCCATATGTTCTCCAGAACATAACTGTGAATTTAAAGTAGTAATTAACACTTTACAGTATTGTGTTAAGGTTGGAGAGTCTATCTGAGGTGTGCCATGTCTCATAGGGAGTGAGACTAGTGAGTCTCAAGAAAATTTGGTATAGAAAAGACAGACTTGTTTCTACTAAGTAAATAAAATATCTTTACCCTGCAATCATTGCCTAGGTAATCATATCTAATGCTTATTGAAAGGCTATTCAAATTTAAGTTGTTCAAAAAAAAATTTTTTTTTTAAGTGCATTATCATCGAATGACTTCTTCCGCCTGGGTGAGGTGGGAGGGAGTGTCATCACTTCATTTTCATTCATTTTCATTTATTTATTCATGAACAATTACCTATTACATTGTGTTTGAATTTGTACAATACACCTATATTCTAAAAATTATACATGCAATAATTAGCCATTATAATTAATAAAGTTAAATGTCATTCCCTGTACTTGTCAATTCATAATTAATTATAACAAAAATAAAACAATAATACACAAAATATAATAAAATATAGTTATGTCATCCATAAAATACCAAAAAAATCACACAACAACAATTCTAATAAATTACGTTATAATTCGTCAACATGATAAAGACACTTATTTAACAAGAACTGTCTAAGCTTATTCCGAAACTCGCTTTTATAAATAAGACCTTTTATTTCCGTCGGCAGTTTATTAAACAGCTTTAACGACTTGTGGTAGGAACTATGCTTTGCAACGTTCAGGTGAGTCACTTGCTTCAACTGAAGATCTTTCCTTCTTGTGCTCTCCCTTCTTTGTCTTTCATCCTCAGTCTCATATTCAAAGATGTACCTAGACAAATGGGTAAGCAGGACCAAAATGTATAAACTTGGGACTGTCAGTATATTCAATTCATTGAAATGAGGCTTACATGATTCTTGCTGCTGTATTCCAACCATAGTCCTGACTGCTCTTTTTTGTATTACAAATGCTTTCTGTATATTGTAGTCATAGCTTCCACCCCAGAAAAGTATGCTGTATCTTAGCCTTGACTCCACCAATGCGTAATACACCATTTTTATATATTTTATTGTCACATCGTTTCTGAGACTTCTAAGCACGTAACAGGCAGGGCTAATCACTTTCTCAAGGTATTTTAGCTCCTCCTTCCACCTCAACTGGCTATCAATATAAACTCCCAGAAACTTAACCACCTCTACCACGTTTACTTTTTCTCCATTAATGGCACAGTTAATGCTATCCTTATTTTTGGAAGTAGATCGAAACAGCATGACATTAGTTTTACTGGCATTAATTTTGAGACCGTTGACAGCAAACCAACTGTGGAAGATATCTAAGACTTGATTAACAATGCAATCAAGAGTGCGTATACTGTCAGCCGAAACAACAGCGTTAGTATCATCGGCAAACACCACAAGCTGTATAGATCCTGCAGCATTCTCCATCATATGTTGTATCAGGTCATCAACAAACATGATAAAGAATATCGGACCCAGTATGGAGCCCTGTGGTACGCCAGTGTGCACAGGTGACAATTTAGATCTGTATGTTTCTTCAGTTAGACAGTTATTGCCTGAGGAATTTGTCCCTAACATCTCTGCTTTGATCTCTACGAACATCTTCCTGTTCTTTAAGTATGATGAAAGAAGAGCCAGCACCTTACCCCTGACACCGTAGTGTTCAAGTTTTTCTAGCAATAGTTTATGATCCACTGTATCAAATGCTGAACTTAAATCTAAGAAAAGCCCAGCTACTTTCTGTTTATTATCTAATCTACTCACTACGTCCTAAATCAGAGTCGATATTGCGTCTTGTGTCCCGACGTTTTTCTGATAACCAAATTGTTTTCTATTTATCACCCCATTTTGGTAGAAATGTTTAAGTAATCTAGACTTAATTAGCTTTTCCAAAATTTTTGAGTGAGTAGGTAGTAATGAAATTGGTCTGTAGATCTTTGGATCAGCTTTAGAACCTTTTTTGTGTACAGGTATTATTTTGGCTATCTTCAGTTGATCTGGAAAAATTCCTTCATCAAAACATTTGTTGTTAAAAATGCTTAAAGGTACCGCCAGTATATCTATATTATCCTTTATTACTGATATGTTTATGTCATCATAGCCGCAAGATTTTTTGTCGTCCATATTTTTCGTTATTTTAAATATCTCACGGGGAGTGACAGGGTCAAAGATCAGGTCATTAGTTACTCTTTTTGCACTCCTATGCAGAATATCCATGGCAGCTCCTGTGCTTGCGGTGGCTGATGAATTAATTTGGAAATGTTGAGACAAGATGTTTACAATATCTGATGGTTCTGACACAATTTTATTGTTGGATTTTAAGATAATTTTTTTATTGTTCTTTACATTCTTATTCCTATGTGTGCACGACGGCAATGCTAGGCCGCGAGCCGCCCGCGACGTGTTCCGAACATGTCCGAACCATGACAAAAAGGCAAGTTCAGACACGAATATCAAAGGCGTGCGGCGGCGATCCTTTGTTCCGCGCCGCCGCTACTTGGTTTGAACTTGCCTTTGAGCATGTACGGACATGATTCCGTCGCAGAGCGGCCGAGTCGCGCGCCCATAGCGACAGGATTAATCCTGTCCGCGCGCGGCTCGCCTATAAAAGGACGCCTCCTTGCGAGGCGCAGTCAGTGTGTCAATGGTTGTCAATGATAAATCACACAGAGTGTGTCAATGGTTGTCAATGATAAATCACACAGAGTGTGTCAATAGTTATCAATGAAATATCACGCAGTCAGTGTATTGTCAATGTATGTAGTCGTTATAAGTCGATCATAGCCAGTCGACCTATTATTGTGAATCTCCACTAGTGTTGTTAACATTATCGTAATAAAGTATATCAGTGTACAAGAGTTTCTCCAGTTTTCATTATACAGTCCATTTGCTCTCCACAAAAGGACCTAGCTCGTCGAGGACTGATCCACAGCTTGATCCCTCCGAGCCCGTACATTTTCTGGTCCTTCGAAGCCGAATAAAGTTCTAGCAAGATGGTGTTAACACGCAGCCGTAGTGGAGAACCCAGGAGAGAACAGACCCAGCAAGAGCCTTCTGTGACCGCCGGACCGGGTGCCAGCAGCTCGGCACCAGAATCGAGCTCGGTCCGAGTGACGGACACAGGAAGCGGGTCTACGACGACTACCTACATAGACGCCACGCATGGTACGCTCAAGCCCAGCGATGCCAGGTCACGCCGCTCTACAAACTCGAAAAGAATGCGCCTCGCAGAGCTGGAGGCCCAAGAACGGCTGGTTGAGATGGAAGCCAGTGAAGCGCAGGTGGAGCTGGAGGCCAGAAAACAGCTGGCTGAGATAGAAGCCAAGCGAGCGCAGGCAGAGCTGGAGGCCAGAAAGCGACTAGCTGAGATGGAAATCAGGCAAGCGCAGGCAAAACGAAAGCTGCATGAAATACAGCTACAGCGCCTCAGAGCCGAAGCTGAGTCGAGTGACGACGAGGAGTTGGTGGACGACCTCGCCTCCGTGAGAATTGGAACGTGGCTAGCGCATCCCGCGCCGCCACCCGGAGGTGAGACTCGGCCGCCGCCACACGACGTCAGCGGCGGGAGCATCAGCAGGGACGCAGCCCACGCAGCGACAACGACGGCGAGCGGCGCCCCGGCGGGCGCGCAACCGCCGCGAGATGACAACGGCTATGGAAAAGTGTGTGAAAGTGCGTGTGCGAAAACAAAGGGCAATATCGCGAGTGTAGTGTCACACGGTAACGTGAGTGATAAAGTGATAGACGTAGGAACACTCGCCGCGGCACTAGCGCAGGTCACGCGCAGTTCCAGAGAGCCCCCGAAGTACATGCAGCGGCTACCAGTCTTCGACGGAAAACCCGGTGAGTGGATAGCTTATAAGGCCACGTATTGTGACTCACACACGTACTTTTCTAGCGTAGAAAACGTAGCTAGGATTAGGATAAGCCTCAGAGGCGCCGCAAAGGAAGCTGTAGGGAGCTTATTATTTAGTCAATCTGACCCTCAGGTCATTCTAGACGCACTAGAAAGACGTTTTGGTAGGCCCGAGGCCTTGATAATGACAGAATTAGATATTATAAAGTTATTACCTAGATTAAATGATAACCCTAGGGATATTTGTATATTTGCTAGCCGTATTGCAAACACGGTGGGTACGGTAGAAGCACTACATAAAATCCAGTATTTACATAGCCCTGAAATGTCGCGCAATATCATAGAAAAGTTAACGCCAATATTAAGAAATAAATGGTATGATTACGCGGCTTATAGAAAGCATGAAGATATTCCCGTATTGAAGCTCTTATCTATGTTTATGAATGAAGACAAGTGTAGCGCGTACGCACAGCCGGAGCGTGTTAGTGAAAACGCCATTGATGTACGACGACGGCGCAAAGTTGAGCGCACGTTCGTCGTGAGGAAGAAAACATCAAGTGAGCTTTGCCCGGCATGCAAACAACACGGCCACAAATTACCAGACTGCAATAAATATAAACAACTAGACATAGATACTCGTTGGAACATAGCAAAAAACTATAAGATATGTTTTAGATGTTTACGCAACAAACATAGAAGAGTTATGTGCAGAGCGCCTATTTGTGATGTAAAGGGATGCAACATGAAACATCACAAACTGTTGCATAAAGAGCGTGATGATAAGACGACTCACAACAGAGCGCCGCACGCGCCGCCATCAATGACGCCCGTTATCGCACACGAATCCGTGACGTCAGCGCGCGAAACAGTATCAACGACTTCGCCTCGGAATCGCCGCGCGTACCTGAAGATAGTTCCTGTGACGTTACTCGGACCACGTACAAGCATAGATACATACGCCTTGTTAGACGATGGGAGTACAGTTACCTTGTTAGACGCGACAGTGGCAGACATCCTAGGTGCAGATGGGCCAGCTAGTCCTGTGCAGATACAAGGCCTAGGTACAGAAGTCAAACATGAGCAAAGCCGCAGTGTTAGTCTCCACATACAAGGCAAGTACCACAGCGTCCCGCAGAAGATAGAGGCAGCGCGCACTGTAAATAGGTTAGAAGTCATAGCGCAGACTGTACATACAGAAGACATAAACAATTGTAGGCATTTAAACGACTTACGGAGCACTCTTGTTTATGAACGCGCGCGACCGATGATTTTAATAGGTCAAGATAACTGGCATTTATTAGCAGCCACAAAAACACGTACAGGTGCGCGCGATCAACCGGTAGCATCATATACAAAACTCGGTTGGGTATTGCATGGATGTAGTTACTCAGTACACAGAAACATCGATACATTTTGCGGCCACATTAATATCAGAGAAAATGTAGAACCAGTTGAAGAAACTACGAAAAACTTCAAGTTCAAAGTAGAATCATTATGTGTAGAACCTAGGATACCTAAAAACAAACCGCAACTGCAAGACTTAGGTACCCTAGGCCAGAAGAGTCAACGATCGCCCGATGACAGCATCGCGACCGGACCAATGAGGAAACCAGTAGCATCTACAGTACCTAACAACCACCTAGGTACCCTAGATCAAGATCGGTGTCTACCTCTAGATAAGGACGACGAACGCGTCAATCATCATGTAATCAACAAAGTGAATAGTCCAGTTAAGTATATACCTACACCTGCTGCTTACGCTCAACGCGCCAAAGAACAAAAGGACAAGGACCCGCAGGCCGAAACCGACCGAAAGGGAACCGCCGCCATACAGGATAAAAAAGCGGCTGCCAGCAACAGCTCGTTATCAGCGCTAAGTACATGCAGCGCAGGCGCACGTGTTTTACGTTTGCGCGGGAGAATCACAGCGGTGGCAAACGTGAATGCAGAATTAAAACACGCTGTTATATTCAAAAGTAAAAGCAGACACAAAAATGTGTAGATCGATTTACATAGGAATAGTTATATCGGTTTATAGAAATAGGTTAGTTTATAGACATGCGATAGTCTATAGATATAGGTATATAGGTACAGGTTAGAATAGTTCTATGGGTTCATAGGTATAACTATAGACATGGCATAGTTTATAGGTATAGGTTAGTTTATAGACATAGGTTAGTCTATAGTTATAGGAAAATATAGGTTAGCTTTTAGGTACAGGTTAGTCTCGTTACCTATTTCAAAGCGGCAGATAGGGACCTAGGTATAAGTGCCTTAAGCGCTTTAGGAAGTGAGTCCAATGCGCGGTCTATAAGCTTGAAGCTTATACCACCGGTGTCGCCGATTTAGCAAAGATGGATACATGGGTACCAGCCGCTCCTTCAAGACCGGCGGGAGCCCTACAGCAGCTGCACCCCACCCAAGGTTGGAGACGTCATCGTGATCTCCGACCCTTACCTCCCACGCAACAGTTGGTTCAGAGGAAGGGTGACACAGGTGCTGCCAGACGCAGATGGAGAGGTACGAGTAGACCACAACGTCATGACCAGACGACTCGTACTACGAAGAACAGCGAAGCGCATTGTCGTGCTCACCAAGGAGTCGCCTGATGGCGACGGCGGGAGAAATGTGCACGACGGCAATGCTAGGCCGCGAGCCGCCCGCGACGTGTTCCGAACATGTCCGAACCATGACAAAAAGGCAAGTTCAGACACGAATATCAAAGGCGTGCGGCGGCGATCCTTTGTTCCGCGCCGCCGCTACTTGGTTTGAACTTGCCTTTGAGCATGTACGGACATGATTCCGTCGCAGAGCGGCCGAGTCGCGCGCCCATAGCGACAGGATTAATCCTGTCCGCGCGCGGCTCGCCTATAAAAGGACGCCTCCTTGCGAGGCGCAGTCAGTGTGTCAATGGTTGTCAATGATAAATCACACAGAGTGTGTCAATGGTTGTCAATGATAAATCACACAGAGTGTGTCAATAGTTATCAATGAAATATCACGCAGTCAGTGTATTGTCAATGTATGTAGTCGTTATGAGTCGATCATAGCCAGTCAAATCAAATCAAATCAAAATCAAAATCATTTATTCATTACATTTTGGGTAAATAATTATGATCACAGTATTAAGTTAGTACCACCAAAATCTGCCCTCACAGGCGTATGAAATATTGTTAGCTTAAGTCAATAAAGTTATTATTACAAAAAAATAAAATCAAAATGTCATAGTATAATACATTAAAATGTCAGTGCTTAAATAAATAAAAGTTAAACTTATAAATGTCCTACAAATTACCGTCATTAAAGAAGTCATTTACATTATAATAACATTTCTTGGATAATACGGATTTTAATTTATTTTTGAATATACTAATATTGAATTGTTTTATGTCGTTTGGGATTTTATTGTATATTTTTGGCGCCATACATAAAAGACTCTTTCCCATAAGACTCGTTACTGCTGTGTGAAGACACAGCTTATTATTGTTCCGCCGATTTCGCGGCACAATATCACGCAGCCGTTCGAAAAGGTGAGGATTTCTATGCACAAACATTGCTACCTCAAGTATATACAGAGACGGAAGTGTAAGGATGCCATGCCTGATAAAGTGCGGTTTACAGCTGTCTGTTGGTTGAAGACCAAACATAGCTCGTACGCATCGTTTTTGTGCCTTAAAAGCAATATCATTATCTGTAGAGTTTCCCCAAAAAACTATTCCATATCGCAATCTAGACGCTGCAAGTCCATGATAGGCGGTAAGCACAGCGTCAGTATTAACTATCGAGGCTATTTTGTAGAGACCGTAAGCAGTGCTACTTAGTTTTTTGGAGAGGTCAGCTACATGGTTTTTCCAGTTTAGTTTTTTGTCAATAATTAAGCCCAGAAATTTGGCTGAATCTGCTTCCTGTAAGGGCTGACCATCGTAACTAACAACTATGTTTTGGTATTGGGGTCTTTGACTGAAGTGCATAACCTGGGTTTTTTCCAAATTGATTTTTAAATTGTTATTGTCCAACCAGTGGATTATTGCGGATAGACACTTATTTATGTCATTTTGGTACATTTCACTTGCTCTACATTGGATGGAAACTGTACTATCGTCAGCAAACAATGACATTGGATGGTGTGTAAATTTAGGTAGATCGTTAATATATATTATGAATAAAAGGGGGCCTAATACACTTCCCTGCGGAACACCATAGCTGCTACCTCGCGGTTCTGACCTATATTCAACCTCGAACCTGGTTTTTAAGTTCACTCTATTTATTGCGGTCAATTGAGATCTATTAGAAATATACGATTCAATCAATTTTAAAATTGTTCCCCTGATTCCATATGCTTGTAATTTATTTAAAAGTATGCGATGATCCACATAATCGAATGCTTGTGTCATATCGCAGTAAATAGCGCATACTGGGGTCCTCTTATCGACGTTACCTATTATTGTCTTATAGAAATCATAAATAGCCAAATTAATGCTTTAACTTTTTCTAAATCCCTTCTGTTCTTGACACAGTAAATTATTTTTTTCTAAATATGTATACATTTTATTATGAATGTACTTTTCGAAGATTTTTGATATGATAGGAACTAATGCAATGGGTCTGTAAAATTCCATAGTCGACCTATTATTGTGAATCTCCACTAGTGTTGTTAACATTATCGTAATAAAGTATATCAGTGTACAAGAGTTTCTCCAGTTTTCATTATACAGTCCACTTGCTCTCTCCAAAACGACCAAGCTCGTCGAGGACTGATCCACAGCCTGATCCCTCCGAGCCCGTACACTATGCTTGTTTACCACTTTCCAAATATCCCTTGAAATGTTCGTCGACTTTGATAATTCATATTGTACTGATAACTTTTTGGCCATATTTATCACTTTTCTGTACAGAACTATGTATTTTTGTCGATAGTCCATCACAGTGTCACTTTGCCCATTCCCTTTGCCAGTACATAGAAATCGTTTCATCTTGCTTGAAACCTTCACACCCTTTGTGACCCAACGTAGTTGCGCTTTACGCGTCAAGCGCACCTGCATTTTTCTTTTCTTAAAACAGCGTGTAAACATTTCTTCGAATTTTTCAAAAAAGAGTTTATTCCGAAATCACTCCAGTCATGATTTAGTAGCAAATTTCTAAAGTTATTTCTTGTATTTACACTGAAAATACGCTTGGTTATTTGAATATTACTAGTCTTTTTATTCCTACATAGTTCCTTAGATCTGAAAGCTGTATTGCAAAGCAGTCCCGCATGTCCATCTGCCAATCCGTTATGATCGACATCACAACTTATCACACATTCATCTGACAAATTAGTAAAGACATTGTCAATACAAGATTGTGAGTCATTTCGAAAAAACGTGGTCAACTTAATTAAAGGTCTGAAGTTATAACATGTCAATAGATTTAATAAGTCATTCCTTTTTTTATTGTCAGTTAATAAGTCAATATTGAAATCACCACAGATAACAGTTCTTGTTAAAGAAATGTTCTAATAATTTTTCAAGACTATCCATAAAATTGTCTAGGTTTTTATCATAAGGAGTACGATAACAGCAACACACAGACACGCCAGTCAAAATATCTTTAACACAGCATATTTCAAAACTATCCATTTTGTACAATTTTTTGCCTATGGGTAGCTCATCATATTCCCTATCCGATTCTACTAGGATTATAGTACCACCTCTTAGCTTATTTACTCTGGTATTATATGATGCAACATTATATTTTGTAAGATTTAGTAATTGAACTAATTCTGCGTTAAGAAAATGCTCACTAATACACAAATGGACGTAGTTATGCAAACTAGAACCAACCCACAACATATCAGTTTTGAGATAATTAGGTTTTTGTTTTAAAGATGTGTAGAAGAAAATAGGTAAGTTTTATGAGGGAAGTAACTTAACAATGTTAAAGGGCTGTATTAGTAAAAATATAGGATAACTGCATAATTAAATTCTATGACCATTTTGTGTTTATTTTTGATTAAAAACTTGATGGTTCCTTATAGCAAAATTATTGTATTGTGGTTTGGTTCCTTGTTGATTTTATTTTAGAAAAAATAAATGTTACATAAATGCTTTATCCATAAGTTTTATTGCAACTTGCACATACAAACAACTTATACTAAGTTTACACACAGAAATGGTTAATAACTACACAATAGGGATGATGATAGGGTATGAAAATTAAAAATCTAATTAGTCCGGTAATTAAAAAATATTAGACACGTATTTTTTTATTTTGTCGTATAATAAAATAATACTTAGATAAAACGAATCAAAGTTTAAGAGTGGGGGCTAAAACGTTATTTCTACGTATAAAATGTACATAGAAGCATAGAAGTGACGTCACGTGACATTTCAAATCAATATATCGGCGAAAGTATTCGTTTCTGTAAAAAAAGAAAAAATATGTGTATAATTTTATAAAAGAATCTACCAGACGGACATTAAAATAAAAAGTAGTCATCTACATAGGGTACAAAAATTACAAACTATTATTCATCATCGTAGTGTATAAAGTTACTTAAGCAGCATCTTCAACTTCTACTTCAAAATCAACAGTACCAGAAAATCCATCTATGTCGTCTTGAACTGTTGGATTTCCGGTTAACTTTTTATAATATTCTTGAGCATCATCAGGTATAAGATGCAGCAAACTCTTTAGGTCATTAAGTTTTGCTTCGGGAATAGGTTTCCCATTAGGCCAAAGCTGATCCATGACTTGTTTCGTGAATAACCCCGTATTCCCTCGTAAACTTTTTTTTAGATTTACTTCTATATATTCATCTTCTAGGTTTGATCGCATAAAAATAGAAAACACGTCTTCTTTTTTGAGCATTATCTCTTTTGTATTAAGCCAAGACACTTTAGAGCCATCAGTAGCTTTCTTCCTGTTTGTTATTTTCTTTTCTAGGTTAGCACTTGACAAAAAATCTTCTGTTTTCATTCTCTGAACTTGCATCGGTTTATTCTTCTTGCAAACCTGCATTATTTTCATATAGTCCTCTGGCGTATATAATCTTTGTTGTAATTTTAAAGCACATTCTATTCGGCCAAAATCAGTATCGTTCGGCAGGAAACTGTGCCCAGATTCTAAAAAGCGTAGCCTGATTGTTTCGAGTGTCGGGTGATCGTTTAATAAAGCTTTTAGCATTAACGTAAGTTTAATATTTCGGTTTTGACCTCCACAAGAGTCACTCCAAAGTATTAAGTTTTTCACGCCGCTATCGCCAAGCCTACCCATAATATGCTTATATAAACAGGACCCTACTTCTTGAGATCCCCTTCCCGCTTCACCTTCCACCCAAACATTACAATGGGCTTGGTCATCGCTTCCTGAGTGGATTCCTAAATTGTACACCCATAGCTGCCTTTTGTAGAATACAATATTAGTTGGTATACGTGGAAGGGGTAGGGTTTTTTGCAGGTCAAATGTTATTGTTTCGGTTAATCTATCTTCTTTAGCTAATTGCATATCAATTTTTAGTTGCTGTTGCAGTGTTTTTGCTTTTTGTAAGTGTTCCCTATGAGCACTATCTAACTCAGCCTTATCTTCTTCAGAGCCTGTAAATTTTTTGCTAGAAAAGTAGTCACATTTGTTACACGTATCCTTTTTCAAAGGTTTTGTGCGAAGATTGAACTTCGTAAAGAACACGTGCTTAACTTTTGAAAAGGAGAGCACCGTTTGCCCAACCGCTTTTGCTTCATCTTCGTATAACTTGTAAATTGTAGGGAGTGTCATATCAGATCTAAAAATTTTGCATCGTTACAATCTGCTCGCCGATAGTGGGAAACATATGTAGGCAGTTTTCGAATGACATTCATGATAAACTCCTCACTTTCATTAGTTGCTTTGTTGTGTCCTCCTCGGGAACCTCGTTTGTCCGTTATACAATCATTACGTTTTTTGCACAGAGAAGTGTTTATTCTTTTGGATGTTGTTCTAAGAGTATTCAAAAACATGTTTTTACAGACAAGTACATGATTTAAATGATATATGCGAGTAAAGTTCTTTTTCTTGGAATTATTAGAAGCAGAGACATACGAACGTTTTATTGGGACTTCCTTTACACAAGCCGCAATAAACATATTTTGTGCCGCATAAGTGCCCAAAGCATAGAATTTTTCGAATTCGGATAATCTGCTCTCCCTCGAAATCTTCTCTTGACATTTTTTTTGACAGTTACAGTTATAATCTAAAAATGGCTTTGGTTCAATTTTCTGTTTCTTACAGTTAACATAGGGTAGATTTTGATACTTTCTCTTCTTCCTTTCTTCTCTAGTGTGATCACCATACTTCCTCTTTCTACCTCTTTTTGGCCTACCTGAACGAGATCTAATTGCTTCAGAAATGTTCTCTTGCAAGATTTGATTAGAACAACTGGAAGTTTGAGTCTCATTAATATTAGTTTCATAAAATAAGTCAGGTACAGAGTTAATCAGTGATTCTGATACTCCTGAACTGTTATCACTGCCGCCAGTATAACTTTCCGCTACAAAATCCGGGTCTTGTACCGAGTCGTCGTCATCAAATATTATGGTTCTATTGGAAGATGCCGGTGAAACTATGGGAATATTAATCATATTTTTGGAAGCCCCACCGTCATTTTCAAAGTCTTCCGTTAAAATATTAAATATATTTGCTGTTTCTGGTGACATAGAACGCACAGGTGATGATGGAGGATCGGAGAAGGTGCTTTGATTGGGTCTTGGACTTATGGCACAAGACATAGGTGTGATCCTTTCCTCACTAATGGTTTCATGCAATGTAACAAGAGGTTCAGAAGGTTTTATGTACTGGTCGATGTTAGGAGAGGGGTAAGTAGGTGTTTTTTCATGCATTATTACATTGTAATTGCTAAGTGGTCTAGGTGTTAGCGGAGAATAGGGTGGAGGCTCTATGCTTTTTTCTTCAGCATCTTCATGAGATCTAATGTTAAAATGATTTGAGCACCCCATGCCAGAAAAAAGCAATTCGACACTTCTTCACTTCTCACTTAGGCAATTGGTATCGGTATAAGGCAAAGCTGCAGAAGAAAGAAAAACATAACTTACTGATTTATTTTTATAGAGTACTAGCTATTCCCCGCGGTATCACCCGCGTTTCAGTGGATTTTCCCCATACCTATGTTATTCCAGGTCATTGTCTATCTATATCTGCATATCAAGTTTCATCCAAATTCGTTAAGCTGTTTAGGCGTGGAAGAGAAACATACATACATCGCATCTTCACTAACTTTCGCTTTTATAATATTAGTAAGATAGGAAGTAGGATTAAGCAAGTACTGCAAAAAGAACTGCCAGAAACCGACTTCAATCTCTCCTCAATAACTCCAGAAGTAAGAGTGGTCATCCTTATTTTAAAATACCAAAGATTTTATTACGATTGGTTGAATAGCTAAGGTGTGAAAGCGAAACAAATAAACTCACATTTACATCCAAACATCAATAATAATGTATGTAGGTAGATGCATAAACAAATTAAGATTTGAGAATTAAAAACAAAACATGCTGCTGGAACACGCCTTTAGAAAAGCAAAAGTTTCATTCGCCAAAACAAGCCCATTCAAACTGTTTAGCTTGTCCTGCATAAATATACAGGAATATTGTTTTTATTAAAAGTAAGCTATAAGCTAACAAAATAAAATATTAAAGCCCACATCCACCACAACCGGAGTCCAGCAGTTATAGATGATTTTAAATTTTGCGTAAATAATAGCTATATTTTAGTCTAAGGTTCCGTTTTTTCGGATGAAGCCCTATAAGTACGTGCAATTGAACAAGAAAAATAGTCATTGCTGTTTCCCTTATATCTCTTAACCCTAAAACCCAAAATGAAAATTACGACTATGTTGTGTAATGTTAACTAGCTATAAGTATTTTCGTTTTTGAAAGAACAAACGGCGATAAAATTAATTTAAATTAAGTTAATGACATTTTCTCTAGTTAAATATACTATATTGTAGTATACTGTATGTTAAACGTAAATGGGTAGTTTGTGCTGTTTAGTAACTTACCCGATTTTAATTTCTTTGGAGGACTACTTTGTGGGGAATTCTCAATAACATCTGCAAACAAAATTTAAAATAGGTATAGGGTATAGACAAAAATATTGAAATATGTTGTTTAGAAAAATGAGTTCGTGTTGTTAATTTTTACAATCTAGGACAGATATATATCTGTCGTCAAAAATACTTATCCTTGACCGCCAAGAAGAACTGAATCAAATATCATTGCCTGTTTAAGCCTGTAGTTATCAATAAATACAATGCTTTGAGGTTAGATCAACAAACTGAATAATTAAATACTTACCTACACCACTGTGGTTTTCATCTTCATCGTCTGAGGTATTTTGAAGGCAAGCACTTACAAGTGCCCGTGTTCGAGCACACAGCTTCTTGTACATTCTTTTTTCAAATGAGATCACAGTACAAACATGTATGCATACGTGAATGTGTCAGTGTTACCCGCTAAAATTTTGTGTTGCTATTTTATAAATAAGATACTTTATGGTAGATGTCTATGTTTAATATATTATTACCCGGGAAAATTTGACTTATATTATGTAAATAATAATAATTAAGTATTAGCGAATATAGGTAAAACATTTGTATTCCTAATCAACATTCATGTTTTTGGACGCAAACCAAACCCAAGCTTCATGGATCCTTATTTATATACAATTTAATAATATATAATTATCGATATGGAACTAAGCATCTTGGTTATTTTTAAGTACATTTATTTTTTCCGTAAAATGGAATCAAGCCACATGGTTCTCTTTAGAGAAAAATAAATGATAAATATAATTTTATCTGGGAACCATGAGGCTTGGTTCTATTTTGCGTAATAAAAATTCTAAAGTATGTTAAGTACCATGCTACATGAGTCCGTTTTGCTTATAAAAAGTGATACAAACGCGGGTTGGTGCCTTAGAAGACTCATTTTTTTTGCTTTGTGGTGTGCAATATCGGCCAGGATGTTTTCTAAGGAGATTTTATACACCATACACAGTCTACCTACATACAAAACTCAATTTCACTCAAAGTGTGGGTTGGTTCTAGTTTGCATAACTACGTCCAAATAATGTGAAGGGTTTCTCAAACTATCTAAATACATTTCCAATTCATCTTTCTTATTATTAGGCCACACATATTTTGATGAAAGATATTTAAACAATTGCACAGTGAATTTTCTGCTGATTCGTTTAGATTTACTATATTTTTAACGTGGTTATTTACGAAAAAATGTATTTCTATCCAACATTATCTTCTTTTTAAAGTAGTAAGGAATGGTACCAGGTTGTAACTGTATTTTAGTAATTTTAGTAGTTGTTTCAGTACAAGATCGTTCATTATCTACTATTGGCTGTTTTGTGAAAGTTGATGTGTGGTGTGTGTCTGTTTGCATAGATTTTTCATCGTTAAATGTGCCGTATATCTTTATATCGATTTTTATATTGTCCATGATATTGTTGTACAAAGTTTTTATGCCTTTTGTATTAATCTGGCCGGTTTTACTTGTGAACATATCATAAGCTAAGTAACTGTTTGAGTCAAAGTAATATGCATAGCTGTTTTCTTTCTGTAAGTCTTGATATAAGAGATTATTGAATAGTTCAACCTTATAATTTTAAATGGGTGCACCACAAATGTAGGTGGGACTGCATATTATAATATTTGTGTTTGTTATGTGCTGCAAAGATTTCCTCATTACTTTTACAAATTCTATATAGTTAGACGATGTTTTTATGTCTGTATTTCCCAGCATAATAATACAATAGTCATTGATATTATAATTAAGTAACTTATTGCTAATATTATTTAACAGGCGTTCTATGCTACAGTTGGTCAACAAATAACGACAGCACTCGAAATGATTGCCGAATATTTCTTCGATAGCTCTGTTGGAGCAATTTCGATCACAATTGGTAAGGATACAGAGTTTATTTCTTTTTTGAACTATTGGATACACAGTATTCACATTGTTGTCACGAGGAATGATACTAGCAGAAGTGGCCGACAAAATAACATCACTTCGATTACCTAGAGAAACTTGCTGCAGGATGTGAATCTGTTTGTTTAGTGTGGCTATTTCTAACTTAGCTTCTGCCAATTGTTGTTGCATTGATAAATAATAATAATAATAATAATTGCAGTTTCATTATGTATTATCTCAGTTTGGTAGTCTTCTTTCCTTGTGTTAGGCGGTTTATTTATTAAAATTGTTCACAATTCGCATCTCCTTCCTTTTGATCAATAGTATTACACGTTTGTGTGATTTGTTCCATAATTTTAAAAGGCGTTAACTTTTTATTTGCGGTTTTTATCACGACACGTTTACGTCCCGTAAGCGGTGTCATATTTATAATTTCTGTGGAATTGATTTTCTTATATGTGTCTATTATATTTCTACATTTCTGTAAGTCAGATTTCAGTTGCGTGTTCTCGGCATTCAGGTTATCTATCTCAGCATGAGCACTTTCAATGTTATTTGACATCACCTGTAGTTTTTCGTGTAGTTCTAGGACAGTTTGACTTGCGTTAATTGAGGAGTCTCGCAAGCTTAACATAGTTGTGTCAAATAACGTACAATTGTCTGCAGATATATCATTCAGTGAGCTAGTTCTACGATATTTTCGAATAGTTATATTGTCATCCATTCTTAAGAAATGAAAAACAAAATAATATAATAATTATTTATAAACTATTTTTGAAGATATTTCTAGTAGCGCCACCTGTTGTTACGGAGCGGCAACCACTTGCAGTTATTCCGCTTCACTTATGATCAATCAATGGTTGCATGCTGATTAGCTTAGTAGTACCGCTACTCGTCGCTAGATGGCGGTAGTCTCAAAAGGTATTAGTGTTTCTATCCTCCGCAGTTGCGCTAGTTTGTATGTCATCAATTCAAAATATTTTTCTTAACGGTTTCACTTATTCAGTAAATGTTCACTTTGCATTATTTTTAGAGAATTTATGTATAGGTAATGTGACATTAGTGCATACCTTAATTATTTGCTATTCGTAGTGTAAAGAGTAGGTTTTATATGGTTGTTACAATATTATTTCTTCACGTTATACGTCATAGATTTCGTCACTAATCTTGTACAGATTCGGTAGATAACATTTCAGCACAATATTTGCACAGTTATATCACTACTATATTGTTCAAACTCACATTTTATTAGATAAATTTATTTTAAATAATTATTATCACGAGCACAGCCACAATCCAGTGTTTACTTGAGCAGCGCCATCTGGCGGATGAATCTTCATCGGACTCTTACTGACTAAAAACCACGCCGTTTCTACTCCTGCACTTCGAGCCAGATCCCCGATAACCTTTTACGTTCTCCGCGGCTCCGTATCGGCATCAGCCCTTTTGGGCCCTATCCGTGTTGATCTGATGGCTCTTTGAGGCGTGCGCGAAACAGTCGGGCGGCGAGTTAAGTTGTAATATCGTGCCATCTTGCCATTTTACAAAGAATTTGTATTGACAGAACTATACTCACGCGCGACTTAAAATTGAGCAGCGTTTGAGCAAACGGACATATTAGTATTCGGGCTGGTTAGGTAACCTACCTTTGGTAAATATTTGCTTTTTTGTTCCTCAGACCCATTTCTATTGATTTGGTTGACGCATAAATTGGAATGTGCTCCGTACGATAGCGCTATTCCGGCACTCGCTCTGAAATAACAAATATTATTGGTACTAAATTGTTTCTTATTAGCAAGTATACACGAAAAACTTAAATCAGCCTACCAAGTTAATAACTAATGTTATGTTTCTCTCAATTTAGCATGCTAAATTAACTAAATATCTACTATTAGTAACGCGACATCGCCGCGACCGCGCACGCAGCTTATGAGGAAGAGCCCCTCTGTGGCTCGAAATTAGTAGAGCTTTTCTCAGTATTTTCACTTGAGAAACTCGCGATCTTTAGTTAATTTAGGTGAAGATTTTTGATATTTACACATCCTTGCATTTCTCACATAAACCCCTCTTGACTCGTCGAGTACCGTCATTATAGACACAATTATAGAACAATAGGTTGCGGTCACCGGTGACCGCTTGGTGTTTGACAGTTTAAGAAGTTACGATTCTCAATTTTCATATTATTTAAAACAAGGCAAATTCATAACATAACACTGTTCCCCAAAAGATTAGGTACTTAAAGGGACACATAATATTAAATGGAAAAAACCCACTATTCATCAATTTTGTTAACAGTTCCATGTAAGGTTTAGAAAGAAAGAAAAGATTTCCTAGAAAGGTTTCATGTCATAGAATGGGCCTAGAATTGTTTCGATTGATCTGAATTAAACGCCGAATAGCCTTTCCCGATTCTGGGAAAAAATATAAACAGTATATGCAATACCTTGAAATTTCTTCCATGATGACGCAGTGGTCCGAGTACTTTCCTCCTGTACCGCCATACTTCGGGTCTGCCGTTATTCCTACCAAAATATAAAATGTTCAGTAAATCGTTGTCGCCTGAAATGTCGTAGTGGCCCGGAGGTTTTAAACGCCTGCTGCGCTGCGAGTTCGACACCTACCAAACTCAAGTACCAATGTGACTTTTTCCGAATTATAATTATGTACCTACTTTCTAAGGTTATTTAGACACCACTGACAAATGGTGAAGGAAACATCGTGAGGAAACCTGGACTTATAATTTCTAATTGGTTATAATTTTGTAATCGCCAACCCGCATTGAGCAAGCGTGGTGATTAATGCTCAAACCTTCGTGTGATAAGAGGCTTTGCTCAGCGGTGGGGGTTGTTAATGAAGTAAATCGTTTACCGTATTATATGTAGGTACAGTCTGGCAAAATTAGTATGTCATACCTGGAGTAACCTAATTTGATACTTTATAATAATTTGTTTGTTTATTACGTCTTCACGTCTGGTTACTCCAGGTATGACATAGGTACTAATTTTTGGGTTGCTATACTGATATTTTTTAAATTTGCCGGGCTTTTTCAGTCTCTACTTTCGTTTGCCAGACTCTAGTGGGTAGGTACCTACTGGGTCAAAATGTACCATAAGTATATCATTGTCGTTTTGGGGAAGTTCGAAAGTACCTACCTACTTAAAATTGTCAAAAAATAGTTCTAATTTGTTATTCCATTTTACACCTCTCAGGGTAAGACTATACTTTAGGAAAATATGAAACTTACCTAACAATCCCAGTTCTCCGCATTTTTTCCAAAAATCTCTTAGCTCTGGAAAATTGTTGTTCTTGTCTATTTCCCCCGCTTTTGGCGCCAACTCTTTTTGTGCGAAGTCAAACACGGACTGGCGGAGCTGAAAGATAAGGTGGCGTGGTGTTTACTTATAAGATAACAGCTCAATTTTGTTTCAAAACATAGACAAGTCATAGTCAAACAAGGGTGCGTTTACAAATATATAAATTTAATACATGTTACTAAACCTCAGAACAACAATTTGTTAGGGAACTTCCTGCACAAGCACAAGCACAGCAGCCATTTATTGGCCCAGTCTCAGTAAATATTATTTGTTATTGTATAATTGATTGCGTCATTTCTGTTATTTTGCAGAGATAGGGGCGTGTATTTTGTATTGTACCATGGACGTCATTTATAATTTACTTCATCTCCTCTCTTCCAATCCAGAAGACAGTAAACAATACTTACTACCAACTTTCTCCACAACAGATCCAAGTCTAAAGTAGTCTAAACTCTATCAAACTAGAAGCTACCAAGGAAAAGTTAAATTTAAAATGACCAGGGGATTCCGACTCTATTTGTTTTCTTTATTTTGTGAATGTGAACCCTAGACGTTTCTACTAGACAAGAGGAAATCTTAAAATAGATAGGAACTTATTTAAAAAGTAAATATCTTATAAAATGTAGCAATAAAAAAAACAAGCTTGGGTAATACACAACTACCAAAAGTTACCATTTTAAGTCACATACTTATCTGAATACTACATAAACAAGATTCCACGATAGCTATCATTACTTACTTAAACAGCTCTGCCGCTCTACCGATATCATGAATGAGTATCGCAACTCACACGCACAATACAATAATCTACAAAATTCATGAGCAATACGGGGTCAAACGTTTTACAATAAATTGAACTATTCCTTACATTCCAATACACAAGAAACTCTTCATATCAACAAAGAAATATTACGATACATTTTATTATCATGTTTATTCAAGTCCTCTGTCCATAATAAAAAATAAACTTACTTGTTGTTGTTCCGCAGTAAGTCCAAACACATGTTCGTCTATTGGATAGTGTGACATGCATCGAGTACCGGTTTTACCAGTACATTTACGTAAAATATTCACGCCTAGTCGGACAGCCATCGTAACAACCTGCCGTGTATAAAGCTAACTCGATACTGAACGGAAACAAACGACACAAACCAACCCATTATCATTGAATGTATATCATTAAAATTATACTCTCCACTCTGATAATAAAGACGCAATTCCTTTGACAAACAAGATAACGTGAAGGATTACGATAATTACTCATTTCGTTGTTGGTCTTTGATAAAAATGTGTTTTTTTTATAATGATAGGTAACATTGAGAACTGTATGATCGTGATTGGTTGCCAGGGCCATTATAAATTTAATGATAAGTTACACACGTAAAGTTTATAGTTTGCATTTCAATATATCATTAATAGTTCAGTATCGTATTGATTTAAAAATTACCTCTAAATCAGCAATTATAAATATTTAGTCAATTGACTAAGTCAAGCCTATTACATAGGTACTTTCGTTTTACATTTGGTTATTCCAAAATATGCCATCGAATATTATACTAATGGAAAAATAATTACTTGGAAAGTAATTATTTAATGATGATTCCATTCCATTCGAAAATTCCATGATGTCGGTTGGAGTCTCCATTAGTAAGTAAACAATATTTTAAAGATTCAAATTCAAATTCAAATTCATTTATTCAATTGTGAACATAGGTAACATTAGGGTCTTAAAATAACAATTTTAAACGCTATGTTGGCTTTTTCAGCATACAAAATTAGAAAATAGTTGGAAACAAAGATTTGGATTGATTATTATTACTTAATGTCATTAGAATTATTAATTATTAGGTCACATAGGATTAAAAATTTAAATGTCACAATATTAAACAATCAGAATGTCAATAGTTAAATAAAAACAAGATAAAAATTATTAAACAAAATAAAATAAAAATACAATAAAAATACATCATATTTTGTCGTCTAAGTACTCAGTAACACTATAATATGCCTTAGAGATTAAAAACCTTTTTATTCTATTTATAAAAACCTTCAAAGATTGTATATGTAGCAATTCGTTTGGCAAATGGTTGTATAATCTTGGGGCCATACAAAAAACGCTATTATTAAGAAAATGCGTTCTATTACTCGGGAAACATATGTGATTATTATAGCGTTTACTTTTCATTTTGTCAAACAGATTAATATTATTCTTTACAAATACTAACACTTCGTACATGTAGATACATGGTACCGTCAAAATATTTAAATTAATAAAGTACGGTCTACAGCTGTCGGTCTGGCTTAGTTTGCAAATAGCCCTGACACACCTCTTTTGAGATATGAATATCATTTCTTTGTAAGTTGAGTTGCCCCAGAAGATTATCCCATACCGAAGAAGAGAAACAACGTCTCCGTGGTATGCAGTTATAAGTGTTCCGGCATTAGCAACCTTAGATAGCTTGAATAGTGCATACGAGAACTGATTAATTTTGGAGCTTATATATTCACTATGACATCGCCACTTTAAGTTGCTCTCTATATGCAGTCCTAGAAATTTTGTGCACTGTACCTCTTGTATTTTGTGTCCTGAATAATTAATGAGAACATTAGTTATTAATTCCTTTCTATTTTTAAATGTCATTATATTAGTCTTAGTCAAATTTATCTTTAGATATAATAATGTAAAATATTTAATTTCATCTTTTAATTGAAAACCAAACCCAAAACGTGTTAGAAGATAACCTTATCAGCAGTGATAGAAAAAGCAATCACTATACATTAAACAACGTTATCTAAAAATCGCAACATATCTAAAATCACACAGCAGTTTTCGAGATTACTCGTAACTAAACTGACCGATAAAATAGCATCATTATAAATATGAATAAAACGCAAACTTAATATCACTTTTATATTTATTTTACATTAACTTTAGAAGCACCTTTATTTACTAAAATTACAACAATTTATTATAATTAAAATTCTTATAAATTAACAATACGTCCCTTCACATGATCGTATAATGATTACGTAATATAAAAACAATACCTCTACATAATAATATAATTAATGAAAATAAATTGATCTTTTACATGTTACGTCAAAATCTTTATGTATATAAGTAATTAAACTTCAAATAATATAATTAAAACAAATAATATTAAAATATCTAAATAAAAATAAGTTACGTCATCTAAAACTGCAGAACGGCTGGGCCGAATATCATAATATTGAATTAATCATAATAATGATTTGTTTTAAAAATAATTTTTGAATAAATTTGCATGAAATTAATAATAAATATAATGTCAGCTAATAGTTGGGTGATTCTCCAAAAAAAAAATTAAAAAATTAACGGCGTCATTATCCTCAAGCCACCGTTAACAATTTTGCTGATTAAAATACCAAGTTTAGTTTCAAAAAATTGAGCCGTGTCACTGCTCTCACCCAATGCAATAAAAAACAGATGCTAATAAGTTACTGCGATGCTTAACAACGCGGGAGGATAATGATTTGTTAAATAAAAGTTAAAGTTTTTTGAAGAAACACCCAGTTATTGTCTTGTGTAATAATATTACGTACTATTGAAGTAATATTTGTGTAAATACAAATAAAAAGCTTACTAAAGTAGAGTAAGTTCAAGGAATGTATGAATCAGGAATAATTAAACACATAAGTATACATAATGTAACTATTAAAAAAATATATTGCACAGAATATTATGTCGATTTCATTGCACATATTTAGATTTTTAAGTACACCCCACCCGTAAATATTATACACAAAATACGACCTTATTTTGAATAAAATAAAGAGTGTTATCCCATACGGATGGGTAAAAAGGAGAAATAAATAAAATGATATGTCAATGTACGTAGTTTGAAAATAAAATGTACGTATCGCCCTATAGAACCTTCATGTTGATTTTAAATCTCACTTGTATAATAAAGAATTATATTCTACATAACTTATAAAGTACTCACACTATGTTGATTTCATCAGTGGTAGACATAATCCTATTATTAGGAGCCGATTATAATGGTCAATGAACACAATAGACATTGATGGTAATAAAATTATCTTCATTACTTTGTCCGGACTGAGGATCTAACACCCGAATACTGAGGCCTTATACGTATTCGAAACGAGTTCGCGTTCGGGCACTCTGATTGGCCGGCGCCAAGGAACCAACCAATCACAGCGCCGACCGCGTACTCGTTACGATTACTTTAAACGTAAAACAAACGGGTACTAAGGTTTCTGAAACGTTACTCAATTTTAAATTGTACGTAAATATCGTGCCATCTCTGTCATTTTACAAAGAATAGGGATGATGACAGAGTATGAAAATTAAAAATCTAATTAGTCTGTCAGTTAGGTAATGAAAAAATATTAGACACGTATTTTTTTATTTTGTTGTACAATAAAATAATACTTAGATATATGTCGGAATACTGAAACGCTACCTACTCAATTTTAAGTCGTGCTTAAGTATAGTTCTATCTCTACAAATTCTTTGTAAAATGACAGAGATGGCACGATAATTGATCACGACTTAAAATCGAGTAACGTTTCAGTATTCCGGCAATAAATAATGAATTAAAGTTTAGGAGTGGGGACGGAAACGTAATTTCTAAGTATATTTTATACATAGAAGTGACGTCACGCGACATTTGAAATCAATACATCGTCGAAACGATTCGTTTCTGTAAAAAAATAAAAAATCGTGTGCAATGTTTTAAAATAATCTACCAGACGGACATTAAAAGAAAGATTAGTCATCTACCCTATTTGTGGTGACAGACTTGTACTTAAGCGCAACTTATTGAGTGGCGCTTCAATATTCGTGCATAAGATTACCTCAGTAACAACTCACTTGACTATTAAAACAGTCAAAATAAAATTAAAGATACACAAATACAATTTTATGTGTATATTTCATAGATGGAGCTCAGATTTATGTCCAGCATTGGACGGAAACGGGTTTATCGTTCGACATTTCTCATTTAAAAACTTCTTGGTGTCTATTTAACAAAGTAGAACTCCATCGTAACATATCCTCACCTTTCAACCTCCACAAGGATTGGCAGAAGTGTAATCTAACACCCACTTATCACCAATAGGGTAGTTGCCTAAATTTAATTTTAATGTCCGTGTGGTAGATTAATTTAAAACATTAGACATGTATTTTTGCTTTTCCCACAAAATTAAATACTTCCAACGATATGTTAATCTAAAATATCGTGTGACGTCACAATGCGCTACATTTTGTAGCACTTTGTGACGTAACGGCCTTCCACTCCTAAACTTAACTCAATTTTATCTAAGTATTGTAACTTTATACTTGAAAATAAAAAAATACGTGTCTAATATTTTTCCATTATCTAACTGACAGACTAATTACATTTTTAATTTTCATTCCCTGGCAACTACCCTATTATGTTATGAGTACCAATGGGGAAAGAACTAGTTGCCAGCATAATATTAACTTTTATTCCATAAAAGAGTATTGTAGGCGTGTCATATACACTGCAATTGTCCACGTTACGAGCTCCAATGTTATAGACCATAATTATTATTATTAATTTACAACCGACGCATCAAAAAATCAATGCTCCCTTATTTAAAAATAAAAGCGAAATATCTTATTTCTCTAAAACCTAGCGTTACGTTTGAGGCCATTATAATTGTGACAGTAAAATAATACTTATGTTAATTTTACTTATTAGCTGCTTGTAATTTGTTTAGTTGGTGTCCATCTTGGATTTCAGTGATTGGTAGTATTCGGAGAGCACTTTCCATGCTGTGGGTGCCATGAAGCCCTTAGGCGGCTCCTTGCCGGATTTGGCAAGACCTAGAAAATATTTATTACATGAAATATTTATTAGAGAAAATATTTAATAGTTGATTAAATGATATTCGTAATATTTCTAAGAGGTTTTAAGTGTACAACTATTCAATAACCTAATAATGATTTTTGTTAATAATGTTTAGTTGTTAAATGAAATAAATAGCTTTTTAACGAAATCAATGTATCAAATATTCTTAATACAAACACTGATGCAAGATTTTCGCCATTGAACTAAGACAGGCAGACAATAAAGTTCAATTTTCAATGTAACAATAAAGAACATGAACAGTAGGAGTTACCTCGCATCCTAGTTCCGGAAATGAAGTCGAAATCTTCCTTGCGAGTGGGGTCGAAGAACGCCATCTTGCCGACAGACGTGTCGTACGCAGCCACGCGGAATGGAATGATCTGGAGAAAATTCATTATGTTATATTTCCATCTAGCTTGTCATAGAGAGATCATCTCTACAGTTTTTAAATGGCGTAGTTTAATTGTAAGGCGATATAAACAATAATAATTAATAATATCTCCTAAACCACATCTTAGACTCCTTTTATATTCTCAACTGGTATATTTTTTTACTTGCTAACAAATCCTATGATTTGTCGTCCACTTCATACCATAACTTTATTAAGGTGGTGTGCTATTAAAACATGACTAGCGCATAAGAGAGCACGAATGAATCGACGTAAAACATAGCTTGTGTTGTTTCGCTATGTGAGTGAGATTTCCGAAGGCACAACACCCCCTTAAAGCTCGCAACACTAATAAAAAAATGCGATCATGCGATGATGCGCCTGCGCATCTATTAGGATGCAGGGTAAACAGGACGATTACCTTACACTTTCTTAGTAACCGAAGTTAATTAAATTTTCTTAACCCTTATACTTAGTTTAGGAATCATGTACCATACCTCAAGTTCATTAAGTCCGGGCGCCATCTTGAGCACCATGGCCCCGTGGCGCGGGTCGTACAGGTCCCCGCCGCCGGCCGGGTGCGGCAGGCCGGCCGGGTCGCGCCCCACGATGTAGTGGTTGGCGCCCGCGTTCATACGGCACTTCGCGTGCCATTGGACCTGCGTGATGGAGTTTGTTATAGACATTTGTTGATATGGTCAAATTGGGTATTATTGGTGCAGACAAACATAGACAACAGGGAATAGACTTGATCTGATAGTATTATCTAATTTGATTTTGAAGAATTTTACTGTAAAACTCTTTGCCACCAATATAATAACAAGCTAAGTACTATTTCTAAATCTTTATACAGGATGAAAAGTTCATTTTAAAATGTTTAATATCAGTAGTGATTCAAAATCCACAATACTTGTATGAAAAATAAAAAGTAAATGAAATTTTATGTGACTACGTTAAAAAACAATAATTAGCTCACCTCAGTGGGTCCAGCATACATCATGGGTGATGGGAAGATGGCGAGTACAGTAGACTGCGGGTCGAGTACTCCCTCGTTGAGCACGGCCTTGTGCTGGTTGATCCTCACGTCTAGAGGAACATCGTCATCCTTTGTCCACCCACCTGAGAAGAATTAAACATTTTAACTAATCAATCCCCAAGCAGTCACCGGTGACCATTCTCCACTAACACAATTATAGACCTTCTTTCCGATATTTAGAGACTACTTTTGTATGAACAAATTTTGGGAATGTATATCAAGTGAGTTGTTTAGAGCAGCTGAAGAAGGTGGCAATGTATGGGATAAATAAATAGGTATTATTGTGTTCCTGAATAATTATAGTGGCTTTTACAGTTACTTTCATCATTCATGAATATCAATTCGATAATTTTTGAAGAGTTTGCATTCAGACAGACAACATTAAACTTACAAGTTTTCTTACTTTTAAACTAGGTATTTAAGAAAACGCATTCAGAGGGCGTAGTACGAGTTTCTTTTTCGTTTAAAGTTATCAAAACGAGACGGCGTTCTGTGCTCTCATTGGTTTGTTCATTGGAGCCGGCCAATCACAGCGCCGAACGCGTACTCGTTACGTTTACTTTAAACGTAAAAGAAACTCGTGGGGACTTACTCAATTTTGCTACTTTTAAACGACTTAAGAAAAGGGGGTTTTCCTAAATAACTAACAGCTTACTTAACCATATTGAAATATTTCAAGATTACCAACCACCCCAATTAAAAAATATTTTTAACTTTCAACCAATAATGAACTTTATACACACTTACCTAGAGGATGCAATAGCAGCACAGGTTTCTGGAAGCCGCGCTCCACTAGCTGACGCTGCGTGTCTTGCATCAGTAGCGCGTGGCCATTGTGGATGGGGTTACGTAGCTGGAATTAAGATAACATATGTTCTTAATAAGTATTATTGTTCAATAGTGGTCATATTAAGTCTAATAACATATTTGGACGATATTAAATTATAGGTAGTTTTTGCTACGAATATTGAAAAACATTTATAAATAACTGACTGCCTCGTTGGCCGAGTGGTCGCAAGTGCGACTGCCGGGCAACACGGGTCTCGGGTTCGATTCCCGGGTCGGGCAAAGTATTACTGGGTTTTTAAAAAATTCTCAGTAGAAGAACGGAGTCTGGAAATGTGCCCGGTATATGGCAATAGGCTCACCCCTATTACATGGGACTCGTAACATAAATAGTGAAAAGTGGGTGTTACATTGTACAGTGGCATTAAGTGCCGTAATGTGCACCTACTGTGCCTACCCCTTCGGGGATAAAAAGGCGTGATGTTATGTTATAAATAACTAAAAAACCTAAGTGGATTCGATGAGATTTAGAAGCTGCACGACGTCAAAAATCTAAAAAAGATATTTGTCATTTTGGATTTGGCGTCTAACTACCTCTGGGTGTAATAATTAGGGATAAGTGAAAAAATAACAGTACATACCTGGAAAGCGAATACAGCATCCGCTTCAAGTTCCTTGAACTTCTGTCTCAGTTCATTGGGAGTTAGCCGGTAGGAGTCCAGACCATCGTCCCAGCGAATACGCTCAAACACCTCCAGGTTGCCGCCCACCAACCAATCTCCGGCTTCCTTGATCATCTGATGATAAAAAAGAATAAAATGAATTAAATTTCCTTGCACATTGAATGAGTTTGAGCAAACACTTATTATATTTTGCGCAAAATGCGCATATGTGGAAAATAAAATAGTTCATTTAATTGTAAATTGTGACGAGCTCTATTCCGACATCTATTGACATAAAATAAAAAAAAACTTCATACTGTTGGCTTTAACGAAACAAGATACTACACTAAAATACGTATTTTAAACAGATAGATGAGACATTCAAAATTGAATCTTACATACCTTGATATAAGGGTGTTCAGTATGATAAATACCGAACTGTCGGGAACATCTCTCCTCTTTCCTGTGTGGGTAGAACTCAGGAGACCGGAGTACGGCCACGACTTTGCCATTGTAAGTAAGGGCGATGGCGTTGGCACCAGTCAGACGGTCTTTGGCTTCAGTGTCGACTGGTAGAACTACTGGCACTGATTGGTTGACTACTGAGCCGTCAGTCAGAGTTAGGCAGTTGGAATGTAAAGCCTGGAAGTAATAAGGTTTGTTATAAAATCATTTATGATAATGGGGACTACCGTTTTAGTGCTCACATCCACCAAGAAGTCTGTTTATCCAATCGCTGTAGCTGTCAAATATTGAGCACCCAATGGTGTGACACTAGCTAATACTCTATTGGACGAAATATAAGAGGTCGACGTTAACGCCATCTTGTGAGCAAAAATACAGTAGCCCCTATTAATTGACAACTTTGTTCCCTATTGGACGAAATATAAGAGGTCGACGTTAACGCCATCTTGTGGGCAAAAATACAGTAGAGCCCCTATTAATTGACAGCTTTGTTCCCTATTGGACGAAATATAAGAGGTCAACGTTAACGCCATCTTGTGAGCAAAAATACAATAGCCTATTAATTGATAGCTTTGTTTTTGTTAAGTAAGTAGATATGGTAGAGTAGGTATGTCAGTATCGTGCTATTTGGCGTCCCATTGTTTGAGTTTATCCTTATGGGATGGAGGCATGACAATAATTATGTATGTAATCATGTTCCTTATACAAAATACTTTCTAGACAGACCTTTAAATACCGAGATTAATTCCTTAATCAGTATTTAATGTCCAAATACTGAAAACTCACTAAATTTTAAGTTGTAAGTACTTATAGGATAATATTATGCCTTTTATTTCCGAAGGGCTAGACAGAGGTACACATTATGCCACTGAACAATGTAACACCCACTTTTCAGTATTAATGTTATGAGTTCCATGTAATAGGGGTTGAGCCTATTGCCATATACCGAGCACAATTGCAGACTCCGTGCTACTACTGAGAATATTTTTTTAATGGGTCTACTTATTCTTTGTACTTAAAACGATGTACTTAAAAAATTGTGTGCCAGCTCTGTCATTTGACAGATGTTGTACTGGCGGAACTATACTTAAGGGCGACTTAAACGAGGTGATAATTTCAATTCTCCTCAATTTCAATAATGTTGCTACTTTAAATTATTTGTAATGTTTATAATTAAAATGTCTAATAAATAATGTATAAAATAATATAATTGTATCATATAGGTATATAAGTGATAAGAAATTTTAATAGTAATAAGTTTATAGTGAGTAATTAAGTTAATAATGAATAGAATAAGTACATAATATATTAGATGATTATTTAGTTATTATTTATAAGTTAAATTGCTGCGCCCTAACAGGGTGATGTACTGTACTAGTAGTATAATACCACTATGTATATACATTTTGCAATAAATAAATAAATAGTCTTTCGGTATGTATCCACATAGAGGTAGGAAGGTATAGTCAGAGGTAGTCTGACTATACCTTCGGGGACTATACCTTTACCGGCACTTAATGCCACTATACCTCTACAATGTAACACCCACTTTTCAATATTTATGTTACGAGTACCATGTAATAGGGGGTGACCCTATTGACACATACCGGGCACATAGCCAGACTCCGTGCTACTACTGAGATGTTTAAAAAACCCAGTAATATTTTGTCCGGGAATAGAACCCAAAACCCCTTGTCCGGCCGTCGCACTTGCAAAAGAAATGTTACAAAATAAGTGAAACAAGTGAATTTATTTCGGCAAATAGGCTACAAGGCATCACTTTTACACGTCAATTTTATCAAGCGAACGATAAGGCCGACATTTCCTAACTGACTATGACTACTCTGAGAAGAAATGCCGAATAATAATAAATAAAACTTACTTGTAAATATTCATGTTCCCTCATGAACCCTTTCAGTGGATACGCCCATCCTTCAGACAGCACCTGAAAAGGGCGCAGTCATTATGAACAAGTACAAAAATGTGTTACTGAGGAAATTGTTACCTAAAGCATTATCATATCAACTAATCTCACTAGTACGTGATTATTTTATCTTTTCCTTAATACAAAAAAAAAATTATATTACGGTAATATTTGCTACTTAAATAATACTTGCATTATATTAGCTTAAAGATCTGCTAATTCACTCATTCAGATCTTATCAAAATGCAATGGAATACTTAGGCTAGATCACCTTAGGCATATATCATATTACATATCCCCAACCCAAAGTATACCCCCAAGCGGTCACCGGTGACCGCTCTCCACTAACTACATTATAGACCTTATTTCCAATGTTTAGAGACTACTTCTGTATGAACAAATTTAGGGGATGATTTTCAAAAATTTTTAAAGGTTTAACAGTTAAATATTATAAAAGAAATTCTATGACAAGGGCGCGGAGTAAGAGTTCGTGGAGAATTAATATTAACATTTAAAAAAAAAACCTATAAAACAAGATCCCCCGCCGTGCAGGTCTGTTCGCGATAATCTCATAAAGTGCTGAACGATTTTTATGTGATTTTCAGTAAATAGGATCCAATACCACATGCGAAATTGAGGCTAGTATTTTATTTAATAACTAGGTCTTATAGTCGTCTTATAATGAAAGGCCCAATTTCAAGTTTCTCATTTTTAAATATGCTATAACGTTACACGGACGTTCTCGTAAGAAAAAAGGATTAAATTCATTTTATTATATTACTGATGCATTATAACAAATACTGAAGAGCGTCATTTATAAATATCAAAGAAATTTTAGTGAACAAAATACATTTAAATACCTAATTAAAACTTGGTTTATCGAATAAGGGTCGAAGGGGGTAACAATGGTTTTACACACCGTGAAATTTATTTCGTTTTCATCCCGCGGTAGCACACTACCCTTATCTGTCCTGCAGCTGTAGCCAAATGCCACTTAGCACTTGTCTACGTGTAGAATATCAAACCAAATTATATGGAATACCTAGACGTAAATTTTGATACTTGCCAGTGTCATCCCCATTACATTTAGTTTTCTACTTTCTCTGTAGACAAGCGCTAAAGTGGCGTTTGGCTAAAGGCACTGTAATGCTAAGTAGACAGTAGGTTTTTTTAATGATTAGCAGCTAACTTCAAGTCATGCTATGTTGAGATTTTTTAAATATAATAATCAACATGATATGTCGTTTTCGTGATCAATACACGTAAACACACATTTTCCTGTTTAAAAATGGGAAATTATACTTCACTACGTAGTATACAACAAAGTCGCTATCCGCGTCTCTCTGTCCCGATGTATGCTTAGATCTTTAAAACTACGCAACGGATTTTGATGCGTTTTTTTAATAGATAAGAGTGAATCTTAAGGAAGGTTTGTATGTATAATACATGCATATTGCACTCGTGCGAAGCCGAGCCGGGCCGGGTCGCTAGTTTTGCTATATAAACATAAATCTTTAACTGTTTTATTAAAGTTTTTGCTATGCAAATATAATTAGCACTTTTCAAGCTTTGAGCGTCCAAACATACAATAAAACTTCAACTTTATAACTATATACTTAGAATTCATATTAGTTTGTTCCTTACCTGTACCCACTGCAGGTCGAGTGTATTAAGTTCGATGTTTGGCAGTCTAGCAGCTTCTTCGATAGCACTGGTGAGTCTGTTGCCGTAGATAAACAGCTCCTCTACCCTCTTGCGACTGTCTTCGAAACAGGGGATTATGCCCTAGGAAAAAATAATTAAAATTGTAACTGTTTTTATGAATAGGTGTCGATGATGTTATATACCTATAGATCCTATGATAGCATAGGATACGTTAAATTTGTCCCAACTATAGGAGACATGTGATGACATAGGGAATTGATGTCTAATAGTAGACAATTAATGACAGAATACGTATTCATATTAGTTCAAAGTACAAAAAACTTAAAGAGACATCCTCTGTAATGGCTGTAGCTAGTTTGATGAAACCCGTTTCAAATACACACGCTATTCATAACAATAGTAGTTAATGGATAAACAGCAATTATTTGCCATAAAAAAATAATAAAATTAAACCAGAAGTATTTCATAACTACCTAGGTACCGTAAACGGAACAATTTGATTAAGTTAAAAATAAGAATAACTAATAATACTATATTCCAATTAATATTTTACGTACACAAAGATTACTAATTTACCGCGAACAATAAAACTTCAATGAATTGTAATTCATTTTAAAATAGCTGCAGGAAGTCATAATTAATTTTAGTTCTTATTTTTATTACATTAAAATATGTAATTGCATAGTCATGTCAATGCATTTTATGATAGCCTTGGCAAAGGGAAGGGAATACCAGCTGTAAAACCATTTATTTTTCTTTGGAATTTTGTTTGGATAATAAAGCAAATTAATATTGTGTTTTCCGAGGTCTGGAAAGGGAGGAAATAGGTATTCATTTCAAGGTTAACTGTTAAAATCACTATGGCAAAGAGATTGTTTGTGTGGAGGAATTTAATTCTGGAATTGCTACAATTTGAATAAAATAATAGGTATGTATTTGCATTTATGATTTGATAACCATCAGATCAGGTGACCTAGCCATGCTTACTGCTAACAGGCAATCATCTCCATCGGCGGCCTAGGCAAATTAAAAGTTTTTTTAAGCTTCAAGAGTAAAGCTTCACGACCTAAATTACTAGGGTTTCAGGTTTAGTAAAAGGCATTATGACGCAAAAGAGCAATGATAATGGAATTATGATAAAATAGTTATTTGTACCTGATTTATCAAGATATGGACTTTAGTCTAATACTGAGGTATTAAACCGCTTTGATCCAGTTTAATAGCTACGCAAACTCACGGTGTCAAACGAATAATTTAATTATTTAACACTACTTTTCAATCTATTGCGTCTTGGCCCGTATGGAATTTAGATTTCTCTTGAGCATCATCACCTCTTTACAACATTATATTACAGGATGCTGTTCGATTGAATTACCGCAAATACAAAAAAAAAAACAAAATCCGAGCGCTTATACAATCCAGTTACAAAATATCCCACAGTTTAAATGTCAACAGTTTTCCTCATATCGGCGAGTTTATTTTTGTTTCTTCAGACTGAATGCTGCAGATCGTTTCCTGATTCTACGCAAACATACACGCACATTGTTTACGCGATAATCTGTGGTAATAAGTACTGTTATACAACAGAAAGATTGGAAGAAAAATCTTAATAAATACACTTGGGTTCAAAGCAACGGAGCCTAAATATTTCCTGATACAAATATTTCATTAATTGGCAACGTATGTCGTAAGGAATTTAGTTACCTTTCAAAATGAGAGCATTATGTTGTAAAAGGGGTTCGATAAAATAAAAAAAAAAACGCTAATGACTCCGTTTCATTGCTCTCAAATGTATATTAAGTACATCACCCCCTCCTACTTACCCATTAGCTAGGTAGAAAGACGATATACCTACACTTTGTGAGAACTGAAGAACCGACTAAGTCGCGTGCTATTAGAGAGATAATTAAATATATGCCTAAGGGTGCGTCCACATCGCGAGCTGCGCGCGTGCAGTCACGGCAATGGTTTGGTGCTCAACTCATATAGATTCGTATAAATAATAATTTTAAATGCACGCCGCACAGCACGCGGTCGCGGACCATTCGCCATATGTGGACGCACCCTAATAGTAAATGTAAATCCCCGGTATGCTATTGACTCCGAGTCTTTTGTAACAAAACATTTTCTAGAATCTAAATAGGTACATAGTCTGGAAGTTGTTGATACAGACTTACCTATGTTCAGTCGTATCTTATAATGATAAAGAACATCTTACCTGTGATTCAAGCAGGCGTATGACATGCATAGTGGACTCCTCGATGGAATTCCCAACTGTCTGGACGATGAGTTCCGGGGCCTCGGGACGTTCATACTCTTGTGTGATGCCGGTGAAGCCCTGTGAGAGAAGAACAGACAACATTAATATCGACCAAAGAAATTTAAATAAAATAATGGCATAATTATATTCTTATAGTATATACAACATGTAACTTAAATAACGCACATTCTGAAAATAGTTTGTTCAGAATCGTGAACTGAATCGATTTATATAATTTTTAGTATAGGTAATTTTTTTCAAAAATAAATCGAAATTGTTAAAACAAATCGAAACGGACCGTAAGTCAAAGTAATAAGACTTTTAAAATCGCAGTTTTATTTGTATTCATACAAATTCTATCTTTCAATACAAAATAAAGAAAAATAAACCTTATGTTGTCATAAGGTTAGTCTTGTGACTAGTAAGAATGCATATACATGTTAAATTAAAAATTTAGTGTATGTATTATGATTATAACATAATATTCCAATTGGGGTGTTTGAGGGTGTGCGTTAATTACGTTACATGTTGTATATTATATTCCTATAGTATACTTATTAAGTATAATATATTTCGTATTATAACAACCACATCTTTATGAAGCAGAAAGGTAATGCAACATATTTTATGAGTACTGAGTAATAATTATAATAATAAATTTATAATACACATAATAAACGAATACAACGAGTGAGTTCATAATATTTGCAATGACTTTCACTGCATAATGGAAGTATGATTGCTTTGTAAATAGCACATGATGTGTGTGTTTGTTTTAATTATTATTGACGTGCAATTAAATGCATTTCTTAGACAAATACGATTTGTGATGTGGAATTTAACGCATGAATCTTTTATATTAGATATAATATAATAATTTTTGTTATTTATTACAATGACATAATAGAGGTATAATACGGAAATAATTTCTCGTGAGAATGCGACCTAATAAAAATAAATCTTATTTCCTCGCGATTTTTACCTTACCTTTTTAGAAAATGTCGCGCCGGCCACGAGGCACTAGAAACAACTGCATGCTGCCGAGCTGAACCTTTTTAACAGGTGACATTGTTTCTCTAACACCATATCTTGTATGCCAGGGCATAGTAGTAGTGCCTGCACTTATAACAACTAAATATCAAGTTACACCGGTTTTTTTAAATTATGCTAAAGCCACCAACCTTAATAGATCCTTCTCGAGCCTTCTTGTAGAGACCCTTGGTGTCTCTCTGTTCGCACACTTCCAAAGGAGTGTCGATGAAAACCTCAAAGAACGGCAAGTCGGAGTCCACATGGATACGGCGAGCTACTTCACGATCCTGGTGACAAGAGAAGAATTATTTTAACCTCTATACCAATTAATAATAAAATAATTATCTACTCTTCCGTGGCTGGTGACTGAAACACCAGTAGTTTTGACGGCTTATTGGACGATTCCTCCTCCTCCTCCTCCTCCTCCAGACTGTAACACCACTCTGCTGTTTAAACTTCGATTATTTTTTATTTTTATTTCAGTGATGGTAGAAGTGAGGGTGTCGATTCGCACGCCAATAAATGTAATTCGTGCGAATTGACTACAGAAAAAATAATATGTTTTCGATCGATTCGCACGTTTCGTGCGAGTGAAATTCGTGCGAATCGTCCAACAAGCCGTTTTGACAGTGCATTGTCTGGTTTGCAAATTATTTAACTTGTACTAACCAAAATACTGAGAACAATCTTTAATCGTTTTATACTACAATACATACATAATGGGAATTAAACTGTCAAACACCAAGCGGTCACCGGTGACCGCAACCTATTGTTCTATAATTGTGTCTACAAAACCGGTACTCGACGAGTTAATTAGAATACAGCTTCTTCTATCTAGAATAAAATCATGTTAACTAAATTCAGAATATTTTTAGAATTAATTGTCATAATCTGCGTCGACAGTTTTAACAAGCGTGTTAAGACAATTTAGTGTGAATTGTAATGAAAACTGGCTGGTCGTTAACTCTCTTATCTTAACAAAACTCACTTTACAATAGTAATGTGATAACAGAACTGAGATAAATATACATACAAGTGCTATAGCAGAACTGTGATGGATGCTATACACCGCGTAGTGATAGAAAGTGTATAAAAACGGGCGAATTGTTGGCTGAAGTGACCGACACTTTTCCCGGTTAACCAGATAAAAAGGCCCATCATTATTTATCCTGGGTAACTCTTTGACTATCGGTAGGAGGATATGTGTTGAAGACAAATCGCTCCGCGAACTACCTCTATTAACATACGTCGTTAATGAGACACCTGAGTTGTTAAGTCGATCAGAGGCCTCAGTACGAGTTTGATTTACGTTTAAAGTATTCACGAGTATGCGTTCGGCACTCTGATTGGCCGGCACCAATAAACCAACCAATCACAGCACCGAACGCGTACTCGTTACGATTAGGTACTTTAAACGTAAAACAAACTCGGAGTAAGGCCTCTGTTCAGTCTCTGACGACAAGTCAAATTCCAGGAGACTAGACCAGTATTATATTTAAATGAAACGACTACCGTGGGTATCCTACTAGGTTTACATTACTTTCCCAAATATTTTCGCAAAGCTTTTGTGGAATAAATCAATACAGAGGTAATCTTCAAGTCTAACCGATAACCGGTCTTTAATAATTGAACCGGTTTACGGAAACGTGTGTGCCAATAATTGGGCTGGGATAAGTCGGATAGGACATTGAAATTTTTATTGCTTAAAAATAGCACTGTCAAATTAACACTAAAAAGCGTTGTTTTATTATAATAATATAGATTATTTAATAATTACTTTCAATAAGTATATTTGTTAATGTTTCGGTCTTTTAACCGATGTTGTCAGCGCATTTAGCAACGTTAAAATGTACTATAAACAAATTCATCTTATTTAATGCAGCCGTTCGGTAGGGGTGTTCTTGAAAAAATAGTGTATGCGACCTTGAAATATTGACTATTCGATTTTCTAATGTATTTAGGTCTTACTAGATCCTACTCAGAGAAATACCAATATTGAACAAGTTTTTAAATAACAACGCAATAAGTATGAGTAACCAACTGAATATGTATGTGTATTGTTGTTTATCATTAAAACATATTGATTACTTGTGCCTACGAATTACGATATAATCGTAATGTCAATGTACTGTTAAACAAAACTTGGGCAAATTGATTGACCCTTGAAGTTATGTGTCATACTGACATTTGATCTCAATTCGGAGAATGTGCGCTTTAATTATTGTAATATTTCAAAATACATTTAATGCATTCGTTCTATGCAAAATACATTTCGAATCGTCCAATAAGCCAGGTTATGGCAGGATGCGAAGCAAAATAATCCGTAAAAACTTTAAAATCGCCGGACATCGACCCTACTTCACCTCCACGGGTATCATGGGCTATACTAGTTTTGAAATCTTCAACAACCTATATAAAAAATGGCGTGAATAATTTCATTACGTGTACGTAGGTGTGTAAAATTAATAATTAAATTCACATTGTGATTACCTATCATCAGATAGTTATTTAATACCTTAGGGTGGGTTGGCAATCTAGAATAGTTGTAAACCTGATTTTAAAGCAATTGTATCAAGATTATTCTCAGGTCAGGAAAAAAACACTTTTGAATTGCAGTTCTGGACTATAATCACAGTGCACTAGTTCCTATATCCACTACTACCTACCCCTTCGCGAATTTGCAGTACATACAAATAACCCACTAATATTAAATTAAAACTACAAAAACGTTTACTATAATTATATGAAACAATATATTTGACGTCATACAGAATCTCGAATACTCGAAAACTTCACACGTTTATCATTAAAAAGTTTGGATTACAATAATGGCCATAATAAATTAGAATGTGCTACGCAATCATTTTATCAAAAGTTTTAACTGTTTATATGCCATTAAAGTTTTAATTAAAACGTTTATTTTTAATTGTTCTATATTTAAAATAACAAGTTCAGATCTAGACAAAAAATAGCATGAATATAGTATACTCTTACTTAATCAAAATACAAATTACGAAATTGATTGTAATTTAGCACATCGTATGTTTGTCTGGATCTTTGTTAGTGCACATCTCCGAAACGACTGAACGAAATTCCATTAAGTTTTATAGGTGGATATAAAACTTGTATTTCTTTAATTTCGACTTGAAATCGATTGCTTGATAATCAACTAAAACAGTTAACAAAAAAATTTAAGCAATCTAAGAAGATTGCCATTTATATATGTTTTTTTCTTTTTCATTTTTAAATGTACGAGTCTTCATTAATGCCTAGTACAATTATTACGAAATGTAATTTACTTAAACATAATATATGCATATATGCAAATACATACAAAGGCATAAAAGAAATCATATAAAAGCCTATGAAAAAAGCTATGGATTTGCATTGAGTAATTAGGTAGCCGCAAAAGTAATTAATTTTAATTTCATATTTTTAAAGATTAGTAGAAGGTAACTTTTTGAACTGAAACGAAAGCCTCCTAAGCCCCATCTAGAGATTATACTACAGGAATCATTAGAATTGAACTATTTACACTGACTGTCCCTAAAATGGTTTTAGAGTAGAGTTTAGAGTCTACAGTTTAAGGTTTGGCACCGAAGACTTGATATGAGTATTATTATAAGAAATGGTTATCAACCACAAAGCAAAAATAGTAAAAAATGAATCAGCAAAATAATACATTTCGTCACTTTAACTTATCATTTGCACTCTGCCACAAAAATGCCTAAATGAACCGCAGTGTCATTGAACTTTGCGATATGTTTTCTATTTGAATAAAACCACAAGATAAAAATATAGGTAATAAAACTTTTTCAAATAAATATAGGTAAGTCAATATGTGAAGCGATATAGAGGATGACAGTCTGCTAGATGAGACGATGATATTAAAAAAAAGCTGGTCCAAAATGGCAACAAACAGCTCAAGACCGAAAGAAATGAAAGGCTTTGGAGGCGGCCTTTACCTGAGGGGGGTTAAAATTGTAATGCCTACCTACTAAAACAGCTGTATAGGATTTAAGATTTAAGTTACACAGATTTTAATTTTGCTAATTAAGCACTATATTACAGGTAGGAAACAATATTTTAAGTTAATATGTAAACTGGAAATATTAGGCTTTTTTATTTTATTTTTATATTTATTTTATTAAATATGTGAAAAGGTATATGTTGGGAAATAAGCAGAAAAGGTCGATGATGATGAAAGAATAATCATCGACAGTACAAATGCTGTAAATGTATGTTCGAAACAACTGTAACTTTAAGCAGTGGAGAGTCTATCTATCTATTCAAATACCAGCCTGTAACAACTATCCGTCCTACATCCTATACATACATGAAGAACGAATAAGTATTAAACTCGTTTGCTTAAGGCTGACTAGTGATATCAAACTTTTATTTAACCAAGTTTTATCTTACCTCTATACCTACTCCTATTCGTCAAAAAGGTTCTAATGTACGAAGTCCCTACATATAATTTATAAAACACCGATAGGTTCTTGACGACAAACATTAAAATATTTCTGACGCTACAAAAACACAAGCTCTTGGGTTCAAGGTCGAATCAAACAACGAAAATCAAGACTCAAGTTATTTACCTCGGCAAAAGGTGAGACAAAACTGCAGAGACAAACTACTCCGCTGTCAGCAAAGAGTTTGGCGACCTCAGCCACTCGTCTGATGTTTTCCTCGCGATCCTCCTTGGTGAAGCCCAGATTCTTGTTCAAACCTGTCCTGATGTTGTCTCCATCTAATCCGTAAGCCGGAATACCTGGGAACAAAGGTAATATGTGAATGTTTTATATAGTACTAGCGGACCCAACAGACGTAGACCTGTATATCCATTAGAATGTATAAACAAAAATTCATTCAAATTAGTTCTGCTGTTTAGGATAAATAACCTAAACATCGACTGCAGCGCCATCTGCCTGGCTGATTTGTGAATCTAAACCATTCCCAGATCCCCTTGAACACACACAAAAAATTTCATTAAAATCGGTCCAGTCATTTGAGAGAAGTTCAGTGACATACACACTCACATGTATGCGGTTCGTTTCCTACTGAGCTGAATCTCTTAAATATTTGGTTAGCAGTTTTGTTACCTATTTGTGGTGTTAATTAATGTCTGGTCATAGTCTCTTACATACGGTGATAATAATAATTATTGCAAAATTGTGATTTATTGTGATTAGGTACTATAATATAATCAACCTATTTCACATCATGACTTCAATTATAAGAATAACTATGACAATTAAGACTAAAGCTATGCCAAGGGAAAATTAATAAATAAAGTAGGTATTATTTTAATTTAAGTGCTAATTTATTTATTATATTACTCGACCCAGATAATAAAATCGGTTGAATAACCATAATGTACATTCATGTCCAACTATAATTAAATTAAATTAAAAGAATAAAGACGACATCTTGGCTGTTCATAAATTAATAAAAAAATAACAATTAGAAGATTTTTAATTACATAGGTAACTAGCGGTGTAGTTACACACACTAAACATCATTGATTTTATTTCTATCTGTATGACAATGCACAAAGATTCTTATAAGTAACTCATACTATGTCCTTAGATTTTATTGTCTTTAAAGCCAGATGAGTTACATGATGTACCTATATTAGGTATTAATACTATTTATTGTCTCAATATAATATTAGTTACCTGCAAATATATGTTGAGTTACTAAAGCTTTTAATCAATGGTTAAATACTTCCTGGAGTTTATTTTGCATTGTAATAAGATATGTATGTCGTAAATTAAATAACTTTTAGATCGCTTTAAATTAAAGCAGGCTACACGCCTTATGATTTAACTGTGGACAGTTCGACTGTACAGTTATGCATATTATAACAAACGCTCTTAGTTATCTAGGGCTCACGGCTTGTTGACAATAAAATCTTTAGATTATAATATAAAGTAATTAGTTACTTTATTACTAAGCGTTGCCCGCGACTTCGTCCGAGTAGACTAAGAATTTTAGAACATAACTTTGTTCAATTTTCCAAAATAAATGTAGACTATTTTAGACTATGTTACTTATTAATACATCAGCTACCTGCCAATAGAAGAAAACAGATTAGTCAGTACAAACACAGACACAAAGTATAAAAGTGTTATTTTGGTACGTGTATCGTATGTATATTCATATGCAGTTATATCCTACTCTTTAATAACAGGATTATTAAAAACTGGGCTGGTGTGCATAGACATAATTAGTGAAGGTAATCTTTTCGGATTCCTTCGATCCTAAGACTTTGTCGTAGGACTAATTGGTGAACTGGTTAATTAACAGATAAAAAAAAATCTAATCTCAACTCACACCTGATAAGCTTACATTCATATTTGCACTCACTCTTTCACTCACTCATACACATTCTCACTATACATGATTCACATACTACACATACATACATTGTGCGATCTGGTATTTTCACAATACTGTTATACATTTCAAATAATTATACTCATTAATTGCCTCGGCGATTAGAATTGTAAGTTTAACTTGATTTATTTTCTTCTTGTTTTATTGTTAATCTTGCATGTTTACATTATCTACATTGTAACTTCAATTACTTTAGAATGTCATGTGGAAGTGCGGAGTCTCCTAGCACAAGCAATCCATTGCTTAAAAGGAGATCTCCAATAATTTTATGTAATCCCTGTTGTAATTGAAATAAACTTTTTTTTTATTTTTTTCTTTTTTTATATGCATGTAGTAAAACGCGGTTATTTTAATATTACAAACAGACACTCCATTTTATTTATCTGTATAGATTGACCGTCAGTATAGTTTTTAGCTGAAACAGGTTGCAGTATAGAGGAATTTAACCTGCATGCATGTTTAAATAGTGTCTTATTGCATAAGCACAAGGTCGAACTTTTTATATCATCTTCTGTTATATTATGTAGGTATTGTACGTACCATATGACCTTAAATCGAGGTTATTATTGGTTTTTGTGATGGAGATACTTCGATTCGGACAATAAAGGTCATAATAACTATGTAACAAACAGTATAATTGTTATAAACACAACCCTTCATTTTAGCATACATGGCTACTTATAACTAGCATAGTTTGAAACTAGTCGAGATCCTCGTCAAATAATGACGCGAGTACCTAAGCCGAAAATCCTAATAATTAATTTAGTATGTCTCACGACACTTATAACATAAAAAATGCTCTCATTTTAAAGGTAACTAAATTTCCTTAAAGTCACTTAAAGTTCTATGTAAATCTAAATACCATATTGCACTAACTACCGATATTTACTTCGTCGTCGCGTACATAACTTACGTAACAATGTAAGTAAGTATGTACCTGTTGTTCAGTCTCAAATTACAGTGTCAAATTACCATCATGTAGGTCACACGTTCCATTCATAGTACTACGGATAAGTGGTTAATAAGTTACCTCATTCAATTTAGCTTAATGACAATTCTTACTCCAAAATTATGTAGTTCAGTTTTATCTATACCAACAGATAAATAAAATTGATGTGTCTGTTGGAATATTAAAACCACCGCTTTTACACTTTACTAAGTAAACTGTAAAATGTTTTGTTTAAATGCAGTGGTTGTTAAAATGCGGTTGCCAGCAGACATATGCATGTATTAAACTTTACTACATGCATATGACTGCCGGGCAAGGGGCCCGTCGATTGACGGGTCGGGCAAAGTATTACTGGGTTTTTTTTTTAAATCTTAGCAGTAGCACGGAGTCTGTTAATGTGCCTGGTGTATGACAATAGCCTCACCTCCTATTACACGGGACTCGTTAGATAAATAGTGAAAGGTGGGTGTTACATTTGTACAGTGGCATCAAGTGCCGTAATGTGCACCATTGCCTACACCTTCGGGGATAGGTAAAAGGCGTGATGATGGTATGTACTGACTATTTCCAAACTACTTATGTATTAGGTAAGGTACTATACACAAATAACATGACAACTAGCAGGCTGCCCTGGCTTTCTTATCGGAACGGAGTCCTTAATCATGAGCCGTACAAAGTACTACATGCGTGCGCAGTTGATCTGAGCGTGAACGACTCGCATTGACATTATCTAATATGGCATGTATTATAGTCCTAATAAAGATTTAAGACTAGCTATTATCGCACGGTTTCACCCACTTTTCTCCTATTGGTCGTAGTGTGATGTTTTATAATCTTCCTTGATAAATGTAATATTCAAAACAATAAGTACGATTATATTATTTATTTGTTATTGAAATAAATTAAAAAAATTAAGATTTAAATTCGAAACAGTTCCGTAGATCTTCAAGATTCAGGAGCACATTGAAACAGACAAACTCCTCGGCTTCATAATATTAAATAGGTTTTAGTTACCAACCTTTAGACACCAGGTAAGCTTCAAGAGCGAAGGCTATGCTAGTTTTTCCAGCACCACTGAGTCCTGTGAACCATACTGTGCTGCCTCTGAAGGCCCTGCTTCCAAGAGCTCGACTTCTCTTAGCTCTAGACACCTGATGCTTCTGTTCTACTACATTTGTCGCTACTTGTGCACACTGAAACAAAGATAACAAGAAAATTATAAATAGTGTCACTGGAAAGCATGTATGAAGATTAAATCAAGATTATAGACTGCTTGCTTTTTTCTTCATTTATGCTTTAATTTTTTTTTACGGCAAAGCCGGCAATCTAGCAGACGTATCACCTGATGGTAAGCAATCGGCGTCACCCATTTACACCTGGAACACCAGAGGCGTTACAAGTGCGTTACCGGCCTTTTGGGGATTAGCAGTTTGAGGATTGTTGGGGAAGGGGATCTGGGTCTCATATACCTAACTAATTTCAACTAGGTACCTTTTTTACGTTTCTTTTTTGGTTTCGATAGGTATCAAGATTTACTTAAATAAGTAAGTTTTCACAATAAACTTAAAAAATACACCACCACCGGCAGATATCAAATAGAAGGTAAAAAAGAAAGCTCAGAGCCCTGCATATTAATGAATTCCTAATTAATGGAGAACTGGTAACAACAAGATTATGTAATCAAGTAAGATTATATCCAATTTTCCATCGACATGAATTTAATGTATCTCCTAAAAAACAACTGCCATTTTGATTACCAAGAGATATTTTCTTTCCTGTTCCCGTCCCGTCTAATTTCATTTCAAATAATAATTAACTTTAGCAGTAACCAGGAAATAAAGTACCATATAGTATCTGATGGCCATTGAAAAGTTTGATTGGAAACTATGAACATAATAAAATGTCTGACCTTGATACCCACAGAGGTCAATCGTGTGCACCTTGCACGCGTATATTTTTTCCGTCAGTCATTTTAACATTTTTTTTTTATAATTTTATTTATATTTATTAATTTCCTCTTACATAAAAACTGCTTTTCCTTATGCTTGATAAATAATATTCCTTTTTTGCTGATTTATTGATTAATTACTTAGCAATTCCTTTATTTTATGTTTTTGCGTAACATCAAGATTTGTTTTTTAAACTAATAAATCAGTTGACACAGTCGATATAAAACTCTTTTGTAATCTGTTATTGCGACTGGCTTAGGTACTGAGTGATGACAGCGTCACCAGCACATCGGCCCAACAATGCTGAACATCCCCCAATTACTTCTACATCAAATGGACTGGTTGGAACTAGTTGGAAGTGACTTGCATCAAGCGTCTCTCTGACAGACAAAATTATTAGTCAAAGTAGTAAGTGTTGTAGTGTAAGTACCTACCTATAGTAGGAAATGATATGAATGCTCCCGTAGGCACTAATAGTGGTTCTAAACCTTCGAAAATAATATGAAAAACGCGTCCGAAGTCGCGTGCACAAGTTAGGTAAGTACTATGTGTTTCATAATTCAGTACATTGGCGTAATGATTAACTAAATCGATGACCCGCAACCTTCGTGCAACCATTATCGAATTCACCCACATGAATCCTAATCAGTACGGTGGGTAATCATCATGTAGGTACCGATTAGATTTTATTTGTAAAGTCATAAAGTACAACTAAATAAAAGTAGTATTCCAATATCCTATTAGTTCTAAGTAACACCAAACGAAAATAAAGAGATTGCCTGAATCGACCGTAAAGAACAAACTACATCGCGTTTGGATGGAAGAATAAAACGTAACCATGCGTCGTACCACAGATGGGGCCCAAATAGAGCCGATGCCGATCCGGAGTCGCGGAGAACCGGGGCTCCGGCTCGACGTTCATGCATTCGATGATTTTTCCCCGTTAAAAAAAATTTGTTAAAATGTAATAAAAAAAAACTTTGTATTTTCTATGTTATTATAATAAAAAAAGAATCTTTTCCTTTAAAGAAGTCGGCTTTTTTTTAAGGGGGGAAAATCATCGAATGACTGTTCCCGCCTGGGTGAGGCGGGAGGGAGTGTCACTCTTACTGACTAAAAACCACCCCGTTCCTTCTCCTGCACGTCGAGCCGGAGCCCCGGTTACCCGTTAGGTTCTCCGCGACTCAATAGAAGTCGGCTAGAGTCAATTTTTCAATACTTAATAAATTATTAAATAAATTTTAACTGAGGAATAACTTTCATTATTTGATAATAACTAAAAACTGTCAACTGTCAATTTTATCTTACAGTTAAGAATTAACTGATGATTGAAAAATGGGCCCTAAAACTTGAACTAAATTTAACTACGACCTGATTAAATTATAGAGGTAGAGCACTAATGGATAATATCGGTCATGTGAAATGAAATGTGGCTACAAGGGCCAGTGGAATGAATCAGTAACGTAAATACCTAGATCCGATTTCAATTTATTATTGACATTACCTAAGTATTTAAAATCATTTGAACGGTGAAGGGCACTTTAGTTCGGCCTCGAGGAACTTATTATGTTCAATGCCTAGGTTTTACATTCGAAATTGAATGTCAATGGAATAACCCTGCGTCTGCAGGGTTATCCTGCAGTTTTATTGTAAATTTTTTTAAAAAGAAAAAAGGCATAATGGGTACTTACGTAAAATACTACCAGATTATTTTATTATACACTAGCTACCCGCGACTTCGTACGCGCAATCCTTTATCTATTTTTATTTATTTTCGTAGGTTTTTCGGGAAATCGATTCAGCCATTCTTGAGTTATAAATAAACAGTGTAACTAACGCGACTTTCTTTTATATGTAGCTATAGATTTACAACTTTACAAAGAGTCGCAGAAGGGAATATACTTATAGGTAGTTTATTTCAGTGGCGTGCACAGGTTTTCGAGACAGGGTAGGCAACTAAATATCGTATGATTAAACCCCTCCCCCCCCGCCGGTCATACAATCATACTCACACAAGACAGGTACATGTACATACATAATACATTTTGAAAAATGCGTTCAAGAATATTGTGGTGTATTCTTTCGCCAAATTACATACACTGACATCTCGCGTATTTTTTGTGAAGTACTTCCAGCTATTGATTAAGTCAACAAAACTTACAAATAATGAAGGATCTATTATTTATTTTAATAATGAAGCATAAATTTGATGAACCAAATTTCATTATGGAATTGTTAAGTTTAATCAATCTGTTCAAAATCATAATACCTCTATATTACGAATTTAAGAGCGTAGGTACCTACATTATGTCAACAAACAAAACAATAACAAGCGCGGCCGGCTGTGGCCGACCTGAGTCTATGCGGTACATTTGTTATTATTACATTACATAATTATTAATAAGAATTTATATGTGAATCAGTACAACCCGAAGTCTAAGTTGATATTTTTAAGAAGAAATCAAATAACAGATCCATTATAGTAAGTACATATTTACATTACCTACCTTTTACTTGGGTCAATTCTCGTAACTCGAGTACACCTCTGCCTATGGTCATTACCTGAATCTAGTCCTATAAAGGACATTTTCTTGCGAAATCTTACTGTTTTTACTTTCAACAAACACATAAAATTACCTATTATTCACACAAACTTCACAATCGAATAATATAGGTACTTGTACTAGAAACTGATAAACAAATACACTATTTGAAAAACCTACACATATATTTAACTACTACTACACATTTATGCAACTTTACGTTTAAAACTATTTCCTAATAATTTAAACGAAAACATAAACAAAGCGATCGCACATCACATGAAAACAATATGGCCGAAAACATTGGAAATGAATTGAAGTCATTACCAATAGTCAATTGAGTGTTTATTATAAAAAAAATGTAGCTTAAAAATTAAGGTAATGCAGCGTTTAATTTCAAAAAAACAAAGGTTAATTTAGTAAGTCAAATGAAATTGCATCATCGTCTTAAACCAATATTTCATACTAAAATACATTCATTCATATAATTTGAAACGTTGTAAATGGCGCCATCTTGAAGTTTCAATAACTTCCTTTTAACTTTTATAATAATAAAGACAACTCCTCGTTTAAAATTTCTATAAACCGACAAAGCGTAAAAAATTTAAGCTTTAATTAAAACACTTAAAACATATTTGTTAAATACGCAATTATAAAAATACATTCGCATTATATCGAACGAGTTCAGAAGTTTCAACAAAAAATTCAATAGATGGCGCTGGTGTACTCCATTCATCAGTACTTTACGATATACAGATTTTATCAATTTAAATCCTTTTATGATTTAATTGTTTTTAAAAATACAATAACTTGTTGCTGTTTTATATTTTTAGAATTCTTAATAAAATACGATCGTTTTCCAAGTGATGAACAAACGGTCCTCTAATTTTTTAGTTGCAAACATTTTGTCAAGCAAAAGGAATCGTGTAATATAATTATGAATGGTTATTCTGTACCGTGACCATGGTCGTGAACTTCACGCATGCGCGGTGCATACTTTTGGTACATTACTTTCGTGACGTCACAACTAGCAGCCAAGATTTAAGGAATAGCAGCGCATGCGTGGTGCGTGCGGGGCGCATTCATTGCTTTACAAAGGCGCGTATTTATGTTAGCCGTTTTTTTTACAAACTTTTATTATATTATTGAATTTTAATAAACGCGTTTGTACATTTTATGTGTGTTATGTATTCACGATATTTATAGGTAGGCAAAGCCTTTTCGTCTATATGGACTGCACGCCACTGGTTTATTTACATTATAAATTTTGTGAGACATACTAAAGTAATTATTATATTAATATTAATTAATTTTGTATGTTACGTTAATAATAATTTATTTTCAGTAGGAATGCTGCTCATCATATTATGAATATGAGCCTCTGGCATAGCTTGAAACTAGTCGAGTTTCTCGTCAAATAACTAGGTAGATATTTGATTCTCGTCTTAGTATTAATTGTAATAATAATAATAATCAGAGACCAGCTTCTTTCCTCAGTATCTTCCAAAACCTAAATGAATATATGGAATATTTCACAAGTTGATTGATATAGGTGTCACACATATCACAAATGAAATACTATCATGACTGTGGCGTCATTTTGTCGCATGATCAGTAGGTGTGCTTAAATAAATTGACGTACAATTTGCTCTTGATACGATATGACCATATCAAGAATTGATGTGATGATAAAAACAGCTTTGTCTAAATAGGTAATTGATTAAAAGTATCTTTATCGTATTGCATGAGTCCTGTAATATTCCCCTACGTAGCATTTTTTAATCGTTTTGATATTGAATGTACTTGTTTTGCACTCGCGCTTTAACACCTTGAACGCCATGGGGGACAAGGTATGGGCCATGATAGTGGAGGATATATCCTTAACAGTTTTCTGTCGGCAGTCAAAGGCTTAAATAATACAGGGTGTAAACGCTCCCGAAATGTTGACAAAAAGAAATTGTTTTCACAATTTTAATCGCTTTTGTTTCGTGTTGTTCATGCAACATTAGCCTTGAGCAGGTGATTAAAACTATTATTACATTTTATAGCCTGTGGCTTTCCTTCATACATGGGACTATCCTACATATTTTTATTTGAAAAAGGGCCAGTTATTTCTGAGACAAATAAACGAACTCTTCAGCTTCATAATAAGTAGTAATTGGATACTTAAGTACTATCAAGTACTTACATCAATATTTAAAGCAGGTACTTTTTGGACATTGTTTTGTAAGAAAAAATATTAAGTTGCATGTAGGTACTAAATAGTTTTATTTAAATAGACGAACATCTGTTATTTGCATTTAAATTAAATTCAAATAAGTGAATGTAAATCATTTGCAATACATGGTGTAAGCAAGGACAATTTTATTTATTTCTCTTAGGTATAATGAGTTTACAAAGCTAAATAAACATTTAAGTAATCCATTCATTGTATTGTAAAATAATTATAATTTTATCGTCTTTATGCATAAGCATAATGTATAGTGTTTACCTATTAACATAGTTTTAAATAAAAAAGATAGATTACAATAAAATATGTTAACCTAGTGGTTACATAGGTGCGAGCTAAAACATTAATAAAGAGTAATAACAACTTTCGATAGGAATATTATTATTCTAGCAAACGATATAGGTACCTAACGTCAGAATATATTTTAGCGATCAAATTAAAAAGAAAAACCAGAACGGTATCATTACCAACGTGTTTTTATACAGAAACCAGTATTTTACAACGTGCAAGTAGCAGCTGTTCCCCGACCAGTATGAATTGGCGCGAGAAATGCAGTGAAAGTCGAATGTTTACGTAAATCCAACGCTAGTAACGTAACTTTGACATAATGCACAACACATGTATATTGTAGAGATTCTATACTATGCACTTATTTCATCATGAACAGCCTGTAAGTGGCCACTGCAGACCAAAGACTACTTCTTATCTTACACAGAGAACTCAATGCGGGTTGGCGATGTCAAACTTGTAATTAGAAATTATAAGCCCTTATAAGCCATCACGATGTTTTTCTTCGTCATTTGTCAGTGGTTTCTATACACATTAACATGATTATCGATGTTAGCACTATTTTTGTTATCTGATAGAACCATACAGTACGTTCATCACCATTAGTGCACGAAGGGTTCGACGGTGTCGACATGATACCATTAATCGAGTTTCATACAATGTTGGATTAAAAAAATATGGAATTTAGAATAGAAAGAAAATAGGTTACTGCTAACAGGTTTTTTTTTTATCTGTCCTAACTTAAAGACGAATATAAGTTCAGTTTTTATCCACAATAACCGTAATACCGCATTCAATACACACCAAAAGATAAAACTATTTAGGTGAAAAACTCTACTTTTTGTTTCATTACTGTCAAAAATACCGAAGAAAATCAAGCAAGTACGCATAATAACATGGAGTATGAACGGGTATATTTAGAATTCCTTGAATACAAGAAGTTTAGACTAACGTATCCTGGAATGAAACCTAATACGTGCGGTGTACCGTGAACTATAAACTGTAGTTTACCTACATCTTCTAGGCATAAAGTATAAACTGATTTCTCAAAATGGATAAAAAAAATTGGTAAACATGAAGGTCAATAAAGATAAATGATCGATTTCAACAAAAAACAAGATAAAGGACTAGGAACTGTAATCATCAGCGTCGATTCGCTTCCGTCCACTGCTGGATACAGGGACTTCTCGATGCTGTATGAACAGATTCATAACAGAAAATACAGGTATGCTAGGGATGACCTAGCTAAAAACAATCACGTAGAAGTCCCAAAGCTTGGACTACAAATGATATTTCTCGTAAGAATAATCCATAAAAGCGAAGTTTTTAATGTAAGTGTTGCCTTTATGCACATAAATCAACCAGCTAAACATAATTTAAAAGGAGTGCATGATTATTGTTCTACAATGTATTATACTCAATCAATATGCATAGATGCGTGATGCAGACGGGATAAGAGCAATATAAGAATTAAAATTTAATAGCGTTTTATGATTTTAATAGCGACACAAGTACTATGAGATGATAATAGTTTGTAGGTAATTGAATCACGACAATACCATATTTGTAGAGTACATCTGGCTTGAGTATGTTATCTAAGAAACTAGTCGTGGAGAGCGGATGCGTCTTGTTGGATGTTTCCGCGATAGGATTTAATGACAGCCATCCCACTAGCCTGGCAGCTAAAATAATGATCGGAGTAAGTAAGGAAGAACACTTCAATAATAGACCCTAAAGTAAAAATAATTAAGTACCCAAGAATTTATGGTAGTCTGAGGATAAATCGAGGAAAACCAATGAAAAACGACGATATGATTGTATCGCAAACGAATCTACCTAAATTCTGGTATTGGTGCCGATGTCGAGTCGACCAAAAATTACAGCAGTGCCAACTAGTGGAATAGAATACAAAAATGTTTACAGTAGGTAAGTAGTATTTTATGATATTTTTTCTAGTAGGTATGTATTTTTAAGGAATGAATAAAATTGTGTGCGTCTGAACTTAACTATTAAACAAAAAACAAATACAATAATGTGACTATAATACTTTTCAAGGCAAAAAAATACAACGGAGAATAAATACGTAGACTAAAATTATTAAATTAAAAAAAGTCTGTATGCATATTAATCGAACTAATATATTTTGGACAGTAACAATATGAGTCCTGATGAGTCACTACCACTACTTTTTTATTATTCATACAGGTAATTTATTTTACGGGTATTAGCCCACTATGTATTGGAGATAACAGAATCGATGATAATACACACCAATACAACTCATAACACATTTCAGCTTTATTTATTGATACTAGAAGTATTATTACAATATTAGAGTTCAGAGTCTGAATGATATTTGTTTCGCTGTTTCTTTACAAATGATATTTACAACAGAACATAATACTATCTCTCAAATAGAGCCGTTGAAGTAGAAAACGGATTATTGTCAAAAAATAAGAATTTTAGAATTAAGACCCACGTAAATACATCTATGATGCAGCACACAGGAGTTATTAAATAATCCGATATACCATAATATAACCTTTTTTACTGTCACTGGTTTGTAAAAACATATAATTCAATAAGTTTATGTTTATTGAGAGTGTACCTAAGTTGGAGTACCTATGTAGAAATGTAAAGAATTTTAATAATAAGACGTAGATATTAAACAATATCTAAAATATTATGTATGTATCAAGGCAGCCTCTATCCACAATTGAGATTATAGTACAATCATTTATACATTACGTAAAATGTAGTTCTGATAATAGCAAGCTGAAAATAAATTAAATTCTCGTATGTAAAATGAATACTTGTAAAAATTGTTCATTGTACGATATGTTTCTTAACTATAAACAAACAATAATAATTCCTAACAAATAAGTGATTAAATTAAGGAAGAAATTAATTAAGAAAGTTATACACATAGGCGAGAAAACGAGACAAACGAATATTTATAAAACGTAAAATAATCAAAATACATTCAATTCGGTTTTGGTTTCAAATAGAATTTATTCAAATATTGAAAAAAAAAAATTATATTGTCATTGAGTAAATATACAGAACAGATACACAAAAAAAATAAATGAAGGGGATAATATCAGCTGTGCCATAATTTATTTACGTTTTCTAGTAGATTCTGAAATTATTTCGAGATTCGATAACGTAACTATCATAAACAGTAAGAATGAAAGTACCTACCTAAATTAAACTTCAATCAAGATCGAGAATTTAAGTCGACTACAATAATTCGCAAAAGGTTTGTAATTTGTTTGTTTCTTAATAGTTGGATTTCAATACTACTTTTGGACCTAAATAAACTTAGGTACCCTAGTTATTTAATTACATATCTGTATATTTCAAGAAGTGAATTATTTAAATCAAATATGATTTAGTTGACCTTGTTTTATATTTATTTGCAAATAACCATTATTATTGTTTTAAAAATGTACTAAAAACCACTAACCGTTCTTCTAGGTCCATTGCCCCATTCTGCAATTTTGTACTTTTCGTACACGTCCGTAACCTTTTTATTTCTTTGTTCCAAACTCATTTTTATTTTTTTTAATACGAATTTATTAAAAATAACTTTCCCGCCAATATTGAACGTTCGAAAAAATCCGGTAAGACAATGAACGCAACACGCACGTCGCTCTCGCCGTTTACCACGACACTGGCGCGCTCACTGAATGATACTGTATTTTAAATTGCTAGTAAATAATGGCAGTTGTTTATTGGACGATAAATACAGATACAGTGCATTTTAGCCTTGTTAGATTGTTGTGTGTGTCCGGAAAATAAATATTTTTTTGCTTTGTTGTAGTTACTAGCATTTTTTTTTCTTTTGGCATCATGGATCGTGCCTGTCACTGAACGGGAGTATTTATGCAGGCAGGCATTTTAAATTTTTTTCTACTAGACTTTTAGCTTTAGTCGCCGACGGTCAAGTTTGTAAGGCTGTAAAATAATTGAAACAGAAATATTAACTTCTTTATTAATACTTAGCGAGTTTGACTGACAAAAGTTGAGATAGTTCAGAAGATTTCAAAACCACAGACATAATTTTTTCATCATTGACACCAACAATAAATTAGAAACTTGTTGCGGTCAGTTATTTCATCTTCTACTTAGTACCTACTTAAAATTGCGCACGCACCATTAACAACACTTACATTGAATCTTTTGAAGCCAGTTTTTTGTCGACGGCATCTTGCCATATTTTTGGTCATCTTTTATTTAGGTATACAGACATGACATTCTGTTATAATTAAGCGCAACTCCAGGAATTGTTCCACAGATATATTAAAGAATTGCTCCCTTGTTTAACTCGTCGAGTACCGTCATAGACATCATCGGATAGGTATTTTATGGACGTGTCCTGTAATCCCATGCTGTGACATGTTTATTTGCGGTTTACCACGCCCACGGCAACATACAATATTTTAGTGGATTTTTCGATAATATGATAGATTAGCTATATTATGCTTTGTCACTTCTCGGGTTCGTAATACTTTCATTGATCTAGACGTCAATAAGTTAAAAATGATAGTCATTCCTGCTATGCATTTTCACGATTACGGTAATTTACCGCAGATAGTTTGAGGCAGGCTAAAGTTCCATAAGTTATCAGATTAGCGTCCAAAAGTAATACCTTGTTTTGATGCATTGATTTCATTTTGAGCAGTTCGAAATGGTTTAGCTTAGAAATACTAGCATGGCAGAGAAGATAAAATTATGATAGGTACCGAATGCAAGGTTTGTCACTGTTTCACCTCATGATTAAATCGTTGTGATATCGATGAGTGGATCGAGATAAGTATTGGGATTGGGAGTTTTTGGTCAGATAGTGAAACCAAAAAAAGGGTTTTAGGAAGGTCGAACGATATCAGAGTGTTAAAAATGAAATGTATTTTAATGTTCATATGGAGTACCAACCTAGGGTACTAACTAGGGGTATCCTTTGCTTTTGAATCTCTTGTAATTTTGGTCTTTTAGTGAGATAGAGATACTACAAAAACCAGTAACGATTTGGTTTTAACATATTTTCAAATATAAAGAAAGGCCAGGCTAAATTCAAGTATAGGAAAGTCCTAAGATTCAAGGAACTAAACCAAGGTCTCGTGACTAGTGGTCATGCACTTTGCTGATTGAATGTGGCGAGGATATTAGGAAATATATGCATATACTGTAAACTGGAAGAAAAGGTAGATGAACCCATCTCGAATCGCAGTCTAATAAGAATAATACTTAACACATCTTTCATTCTTAAAACATTTTGTTTCGTGATTGACAAAACTTATTACTTTTTGCTGGGATTTTGTGACGTTAAAAATGTATTTGTCTGTGGACGCAATTAGGTTTCACATAGTACCTATCTCAATAACAGGCTCCAAGTTTTTGATGAGGCATCAATTTAATAAATAGTTATAGTCTTTAATTAGTGTAGAGGTAATTTTCGCAGAATTCCTGTTAAACGAAACCGATCGATAAAATTACGATAGCCAGTTTATTTTAGAACTACATACATAATAACCTACATTTTTTTTTTTTTTTAAGGGGGGAAAATCATCGAATGACTTCTCCCGCCTGGGTGAGGCGGGAGGGAGTGTCAGACTCTTACTGACTAAAAACCACCCCGTTCCTTCTCCTGCACGTCGAGCCGGAGCCCCGGTTACCCGTTAGGTTCTCCGCGACTCCGAATCGGCATCGGCCGTATTGGGCCCCATCTGTGGTGGTCTGATGGCTCTTTGAGGCGCGCGCGGAACGCGACGCGCCGTACGCTCGGGTCTGTTTCTGGTCGGACGGGGAGCCACCCATGCTCGCCGTCCGCAGGCCCGCGCTTACGGTGGCCGGAGATCGTCTCGCGATCCCCGACGCCCGGTGTGTCCTTCGCGATGGCTGGGTTGCGAGGAGGCAGCGCTTCGCTGCCTCACGCGTCCCGCCTCCTCCTTAGCTAGCATCACTGCTTCGCAAAAGGAGGAGACGGCATCCCAGTCCCCCTCGCTCCGCATCATGGCCTGCACTAGGCCCGGACGCGAGAGGTCGCCATCGCCGATCACTTCCCTGAGGACACGGCGGTGCTCAGCCCTCGAAGGGCATTCTCCCACCGTGTGTTCCACCGTGTCCTCAGGGCGGTCCTCGCAGTGATATACATACCTACATAGGTATATATCGCGACAGTAGATCGGATGTAAAAAAAATTCTTTTTGCATATAGTAATTGATAGACAAGAGTAATTGATAGAAATATTAATAAAGATATGATATTATTAGGTTTGGAGATGCGGAAAATCAACGTGTGATCAATCAATCGTTCTATTCTACATGGGTATGAGTAGAATAGCTTTTGGGTCTTGTATATGAGACACAAAGAAAAGACAATGTGTCTCATATCACTCTGCGTCCGGGCATCCCACCGGGTTTTGATACAAATCACAAACAAGGTGTCTTGAGGATGTTTTTTATGGTACAGAGCACTAAACGAACTGACGGATCACCTGATGGTAAGCAATCGACCATAGACACTTGCCACACTCGAGGAGCAAACTTACAAGGAATTGCGTTAATGGGGATTTGTTACGAAAAAAATATTTATTCCAGTAAATTCTCCGAAAACGGACATATTTAACAATAACATGTCTCTCTTCTTATTGAAATCTATGCCAAACAGGTTTCAACAATAAACAATATCCAAAATTGGATAAGGAACCAGTAAAAACTGCATTTAATAACCGAAAAGAAAAACCCAACATAAGCCTAATCTAAAACCAAAACAGAAGATTGATTTGGTATTAGTGGGTTTTCTCCAGTCTGCTCCAGGAATCATCCTGGAGCAGACTGGAGAAAACATTTTTTTGGTTTTTACATCAGTAAAAACCAAAAAAATGACATCAGCCTACAACAAGATCTTTTTTGGAAATTGAATCTTACCTAAGTCACAATAGGGTAAAAGATTTGTTTGCGCTATCAAATTAAGGTAAACAATACCTCCCATACTCTTCAAATTAGTTTGACAGCATATTTTGTAACATTCCGATGACATACTAAATGAAACCTTATGTATTTGGTAACTATTTATTATTTACACCTTATCAATAGATGATAGTGAGTAGATACAGGTGAATTAACGAAAGATCTGTCCTAGAGATAAAAGCACACCAAAAGAAAACATGTTTTTATGGCAACTGACTTGATAATGATATTAATCTTTTACGTCATAGGTAGCAACAGCGATTGGGTACACAAATTAATGTGTCATAATATATGTACCACATAGAGGTAAAATAATATATACCTCGTGTGTTCATAAGTTTTGAGACAAACTTTTTGCTTATAAAAATAAAATAAAAATTACTGGCTGCTGTATATTTCTTTTTCTAATTTTGAATTTGGAATGTTAACTTTTAATATCTATGATTTCGGATTATTTTATTTAAATTTTCTCGTAATGGAGGGAACAAAAGAATTACGTGCGACCATCATTTCATTATTTAAGGTGGGAAGAAAACCTATGGACATTTTCCGAGAACTGAAAAGTTTTGGTGTGAGCCGTAACTTCGTGTATTACACTATTAAACGATACCAAGAGACAAGTTCTTTACATGATCGGCAAAGAAGTGGTCGTCCACGCTCTGTGAGGACGCCTGCGAACATTAAAATCATCCGAGAGCGACTTCGCCGAAATCCATGTCGCACTCAGAAGAAAGTCGCTCTGCAGACCAATATTTCGCGCGTTTCAGTCAACAGAATACTGAAATATCATCTCAAGGTTAAGGCGTATAGCCGTAGAAAAGTACACTTTTTAAACGATCGCCTTCGTCAATTGCGACGCGAACGTTGTCCAATACTGCTTAGGAGACACGATGCGAGGAAGATACTCTTCACCGACGAGAAAATCTTTACCGTCGAAGAAAAGTTCAATCGACAAAACAATAAAGTGTATGCCAAAAGTAGCAAGGATGTCCCACCTTCAGCATGGAATGTCTCGCGTACTCATCATCCGGCTAGTGTCATGGTATGGTGGGGAGTTTCGTACGAAGGTGTCACTCAGCTTCATTTCTGCCTGTTGTGAAACCCCTGTCTAATACCCTATTCCATAACAAGTATTGGGTTTTCCAGCAAGACTCGGCGCCATCCCATAAGGCTAAAACCACCCAAGCTTGGCTGAAGGAAAATGTGCCGGCCTTCATTGCGGCGAACGAATGGCCCTCCTCCAGCCCCGACCTCAACCCGCTGGATTATTCTCTATGGACCGAATTAGAGCTCAGAGCCTGCCGAAAGTCCCACCCAAACTTGGAGTCACTAAAGCGAGCTCTTGTCCGAGAAGCGAAGCGAATTCCTCTGGAAAAGATTCGTGCCGCCATTGATGACTGGCCAAATCGTCTAAGGGCATGTATTAAAAACAGGGGTGGTCATTTTGAATAATAATTATATTTAATTTTTACTTACTATCTACTTAATGTTTGTTATTGTTTTTATAAATATAAGTTTATTATTTAAAAAGATATGCAACTTTTAATTTGTCTCAAAACTTAGGAACACACGAGGTAGAGGTATACTTACTTCTTTAGGTCTTCAAGAAGTTCTAATAAGAATTACTTTTAATAATATGAAAAAAAAAACTAGTTGACGGCAGGTATTAATGGAAATGGAACGCAACCATATTAGTTCCTGTATTTTGACAGATATAGATGGCGCTCTTGTCCCCTTTGTTACTCATCTTGTGAACGATTGTTAAACTTAAGTTTCCTAATTAAACTATAAATCACGCTGCAAATATTCTTTATTTCATAAATTTCTACATGGTAGCAGAGCGTGGTTACAAATAAAGAATATCAGTGCTAAAATATAACGTGATTCCGAAGTTTCATCTACTGCGTGTGTATCGGCGCGCATTTGAGGTTAGATTGTTGAAGAAAATTGCAACGTGGTGTACGTTGTATTGTCAATTACAAGAAGTTAAGATAGAAGATTCAAACAGTGCATTTTACTCTAAACCTAAAAATAACAAGAATGTCAAGACTAAGCCACCAATGAAGACTAAAGGTCCGCGATGTTTCAACTGCAATGGATATGGACATTTTGCAAAGTCTTGCAAGAAACCAAAGGAAGCACAATCAAAGGACCACAAGTAACAAGAATTTTATTGCTGCTTTTTCAGTGTTTGACGACAAAACAAATAAGAGTTGGTACACCGACTCAGGCGCTTCCATGCACATGTGTAGCAATAAAGAATGGTTGTGCAATGTACGAGAGCCAATAGTAAAGACAGTTACAGTGGCAAATCGAGAGCCAATGTCTGTGGAGTGTGTTGGAGACATCAGTATCAATGTTTCTAAACATAACAAGATTCAGTTAAGAAATGTTCTTTATGTTCCTGGTTTGGCAGCAAACTTGATATCAGTTAGCACTGTCACAAAAGGTGGATATAAGGTGACTTTCAATGCTAATGGTTGTAACATTGAAAATGAAAATGGGAATGTACTGTGTTCTGCAACTTTATTTAATAAACTATATATTCTAAATACTCATTTAGAAGTGAATGAAACTGGTCATTGGACTGCCAATAAGGTAAATGAAAACAGTCTTAATTTATGGCATCTTCGGATGGCACATTTAAATGTTTCAGCACTTAAGAAGTTACCAGAGTGCACGGAGGGAGTGAAAATAACAGAGTTGGACAAAAATATTCAGTGTTGCTCTTGTCTCGAAGGGAAACAGACAAGGTTGCCATTTAAGCACACAGGTACCAGAGCGTCCAAGCCATTGGAGGTTATACACTCAGACCTATGTGGACCAATGGAAAACACTTCTTATGGAGGTATGAAATATTTCATTTCCTTTATAGATGATTACTCTAGAATGGTCTTTATCTATTTCATGAAAGATAAACTAAATGTTTTAGAAGTATTTAAAGATTTTAAAAGTAAAGTAGAAAAACAATTGAATGATAAGATCAAAGCCATCAGAACTGACAATGGTAAAGAGTACTGTAATTCCAATTTTGAAAATTATTTGATAAAATGTGGCATCATCCACCAGACTTCAACCCACAGCCAAATGGCCTTGCTGAACGAATGAATAGGACCTTGGTAGAAAAGGCCAGATTTATGATGTTATATGCAAACTTAAGTAAACCAATATGGGCAGAAGCCATAGCCACTGCTGCATACTTAGTAAATCGATCACCTACTAGAGTTTTGGAGGACATTACACCATACAAATTATGGTCAGGAAAAGAACCAAAACTGAGTCATTTGAGAATATTTGGTTCTAAGGTGATGGTCCATGTACCAAAGCAGAAATGATTAAAATGGGACAAAAAGGCTATGCAGATGATCTTCGTGGGCTACTGTGAAAGCACTAAAGGTTACCGAATCATGAATCCAACAACTCATCAGGTCATAAAGAGTAGGGATGTTATTTTCTTTGAAAATATTAATGAACATAAGGAATGTACTGTTACAGCAAACCCTACTGATAATGAGTCAGCCAAGTTGGAAGGTCACACTCATAATTCTCAGTTAAGTGAATCAGTGAGTGAAGATGCAAGCTCAGAAGAGTATGAAACTGATACCGGTGACCATGATGATAGCTACCATCCTCCACGTATGTTGCAAGTGCGAGACCAACAGTTAAGGAACATTACCCTCAGACCACGCAATAAAAATGTACAACGAGAAAAGGGATTATTGTGCTTATATATGAATATTTCAGATCCGCAAAGTGTGGAGGAGGCTTTATCTTCAACAGATGCTGAAGAATGGAGTAAAGCTATGGATAAAGAATACAATTCACTAATGGAAAATGAAACATGGAAACTTGTTGACTTGCCAGCAGAAAAAAGGGCATTGCCATGTAAATGGGTTTTCAAGACCAAAACTGATCAACAAGGAAATATCGTCCGATACAAGGCAAGACTTGTTATTAAAGGTTATGCACAAAAGAGAGGCATAGATTACCAGGAAGTTTACTCTCCAGTTGTAAGGTACACATCTATACGTTATTTATTCGCACTGGCGGCACAGCATTATTTACAGGTCCATCAAATGGATGCTGTATCTGCCTTTCTTCAAGGAAACATAGACGCCGACATTTATATGTTACAACCAGAGAGGTATGCTAAAGGAAAGCAGGTATGCTGTTTGCTTAAGTCCATCTATGGACTCAGACAGGCAAGCAGACTATGGAATACTAAGGGCTTATACGCACTAGCGATTGACCGCCTAGGCGGTTCGTTTGAGCCGTCCAACCGCTTAACGCGGTTTCATCGCGTCTGACCGCTATGGCGGCCAATCGCGAAAAAACCGCGATGATAACGCGTTAAGCGGTTGGACCAGAGCGGCCCGCGTACCTCATAAACAAAATGGACGCCGTCGAGATAGCTTGTGTTATTTATTATTACTCCCGAAAACAACGAAAGAAAAATAAAAAAAGATACTGGATTCATCCTTTACTAGAAACACGTAATGAATTTGGCCAGTTCGCAAGTTGTTTTCAAGAACTGAAGAAGCACCAAGATAAATTCTTTGTCTATGTTAGAATGAGTGTTTCGTCATTTGAAGAATTACTAACAGTTTTATATGTCACCATCAAAGGACAAGATACTAAATTTCGTGACTGTATCCAACCCGAAGAGAAATTAGTAATAACGTTAAGGTATGTATTTTAAATAAAAAATGTTTTGCTAGTTATTATGTTTTAATTTGAATCGCAATGTGTATTCATAACCACAAAGAACAATAAAAGTAGGAAACTATAACTATCCGCGCGGCTCCCGCCAGGCACTGCCGCGTCGCCTCGACCCGCCCGCAGACACCGCCAGCGCCATCGCACAAGGTATGCACTGCCATATAATTATCTCCTGATGGTGACCGATCGACGTCGCCTATATACAACGGCGACATCAAACGAGTTCCAAGTGCGATTGCGAACTATTACTGAGAATTATTATCATTAAAAAGATCTAAATAATCAGATTCTTGAGACATATGTGTATTCTGTGAATATGTTGATTCAGGAGAAGTTACAGATTCTCCTTCATTCCATGTTCCACGATGTGTAGGTGGAACTGAGGGCGGTGGTGGTGGTGGTGGGTTATTATTTCTAGCAAATGATGGTGTCTGATATCCTTGATGTGGCCCTTGGTTGTAGTTAAATGGTCGCACGTAATCCCAAGAAGAGTTACAGTAGTTGTATCCAGACGTTTGGGCTTCAGTAATGAGTTGCATTATTTTAGCTTTTGTACGTAGGCGTATATGTTCAGGCACTTTTTTTATTTCACTAACCAACGACAAAAAGAACAGTCTATCTTCATCTTCTTCGGCCTTTCTGAACTCGACATTCTTATTTAAGACGTTAATCAATTCAACTCCTATATCATCTTCTTTTTTTTTCTTTTTATTTCGTTTTGGCGGTGGTGGTATGACTGGGTCAGTGACATTTTCTGTTTCATTTCCATCATTTTCTTGCCTTGGCATATTTGAATCAGTTTCATTGATGGATACTGTGTCTTTCAAAAACATTAAATTATTGTAAAATATGTATTGAGTCTTTTTCTTAGCTGCTAACCCACTCCTGCTAACATTGTCCTTTAGAGCTTTCACAAAATTATCCCTGATGTTTTTCCATTTTTTTGTAATTCTTTTCCTAGAACAATACAACAAACAAGTTAATGATATAGTCATAAAGTAATAGAAGTATAATATAGGTACATATCTCAATTGAATTAAATAATGCATGTAGTAATTATAAAATTTTTGTTTCAGATATTTTGCAACAGGTTGTACATTTGCGGAACTACATTATACATTCAAAATTGGAGTAAGCACTGTTGGAAAAAAATTGCGAATGATTTTTTTCAAAGAGCTAATTTTCTTAACTGCTTAGGTGCTGTCGATGGCAAGCACATACGATGTATAGCACCTAATAACAGTGGCTCAATGTGCTTTAATTGTAAAAGTTTTTTCTCTTTGGTTTTATTAGCAGTATGCGACAGTAATTTGAAATTTGTTATGGTTGATATTGGAGCTTTTGGTAAATTCAGTGACTCGTCAATATTTCAAAATTCTGTTTTCTACGAAAGAATGCAAAAAAACCAATTGGATATTCCAGAGCCACAGCCTATTTCACAAAACAGCGAGACATGTATGCCATACGTTTTTGTAGGCGACGAGGCATTTGCATTATCTACGAATATGATGCGCCCATACGCAAAAAAAGATTTGGATGAAACTAAAAGAACGTTCAATTACAGGCTTTCTAGAGCAAGGAGATATGTAGAATGCAGTTTTGGAATTTATGCAAATAAGTGGCGTGTATTTCATAGACCTCTAAATGTTCACTTTGATCTAGCAAAAGATATTATAAAAGCTACTTGTGTACTACATAATTTTGTAAGAGACCGAGATGGTTATTGTTACGACGACTCACTCAGTTGCCCTTTGACAGAAAACTTAACACAGGAAGGGTTAAGAAGGAACGCTAAAACTGCGTTGAGATACAGAGAATTGTTTGCCCAATATTTTATGACTGATGGGAAATTAGAATGGCAAAGAAATATGATTTAATTGAAAATAGACGTATTTATTATGTTTTAAGATGTTGAATGTATGTGTAGTTTCGTTTATATAAATATAATAATAATAATAATAATTAATTACCAGAAGCACATCATGCGTCTCCCGTTAGCAACCGTTATATTACCAGATGCACATCATGCGTCTCCCGTTAGCAACCGATACCTGCAGGCGATGTAATAGTGCATCAGAAACCATCCAGCATATCACAGGCGCCTGCAAATCCATAGTACAAACCGATTATAAGCACAGACATGACCAAGTAGCAAATATCATTCACCAAAAAATAGCTATAAAATATAATCTAATATCTACCCCGCCAGTACCTTACTATAAATATCAACCGGAAACTGTACTTGAAAACGCATTCCATAAATTATACTTTGATCGAGCCATTCTCACTGACAAAACCACTCATTACAATAGACCAGATATTACCCTCATTGACAAAACTAACAAAACTGCACAAATCATAGACATAGCCATACCAAACACCCACAATCTACAAAATACAATAGCCGAAAAACTCTCCAAGTATACGAACATCAAAATTGAAATAGCCAGAATGTGGCGACTCAGCAATGTCACTATCATCCCCGTAGTACTTTCAACAACAGGTGTGATCCCGAAACAACTCCATAATTCAATAAAATCTCTAGATCTCCCTCCTTACACATACCTAAGTCTCCAAAAAGCTGCTATTTTAAATACTTGCCACATAGTTAGAAAGTTCTTGAATGAAACAGATGTTTCGTACACCCACACCTAAAATTAAGACACCTAAGTGGGATAGCACTTGGCTTCGGCCCGTACTATCCCTCAAACCCGGCCTTGTAGCCGAGGTAAGATAAAAGAAATAAGGAATAATAATTATAATAAATACTTACCAAGACTTCTTTTTTCCTCTGTTGTCATCTCATCTTTTCCAAAAATGTCTACTAATTCTTCCCATTGTTTCCGTTTTAAATCTCTATTCCTATATATTGCTCCTTGACAATTCCAAATTGATTCTCGTTGTTGAATTTCAACAATGAATTTCTCTGTGTCGAAGTTCATGACTGCGACTCACGTACTAACTCATCGGCGGCTCGCCGCAAACTGAGGCCTTAGTACAAGTTTGTTTCACGTATAAAGTAATCGAAACGAGTATGCGTTCGCCACTCTGATTGGCCGGCACCAATGAAGCAACCAATCACAGCGCTAAACGTAAAACAAACTCGTACTAAGGCCTCTTAGTACGAGTTTGTTTTACGTTTAAAGTAATCGTAACGAGTTCGCGTTCGGCGCTCCGATTGGTTGCTTCATTGGCGCCGGCCAATCAGAGTGCCGAACGCGAACTCGTTACGAATACTTTAAACGTAAATGAAACTCATACTAAGGCCTAAGGCCTCTGACATCGCAAGTGCGTACTAGCAAGATGGCGGCCAGCCGCGGAGCGGGTCGCAGCTCTCCATTCAACCGCCGCGGTTGAAACTTTGCGGCGGTCAAGTGCGTACAATCACAGGCGGTTGCATATTAAACTGGGAAAGCGGCAGACCGCGCGGTTAGCCGCCCCCGCGGTTGACCGCTAGTGCGCAAGGGGCCTAAGCTTAGCAAAGTATTGGAGGAGATGGGTATCAAGAAATCAAACACTGATCCTTGATCGTGTGCTGTATGGGTCGATGACCTGATTATATTTAGTTCATTGCAAATGTTAACTGCAGAGCTAAAAAGCAATTTATGTAAGAAATTAAATATGAAGGATATGGGCGAAGCACAGCAGTGTATTGGCTTAAACATAACTAGAGGTAAAGGTACATTTATGTTGGATCAGGAGAAATACAGAAAAGAAATATTGTCAAGATTCAACATGGCAGACTGTAAAGCTGTTAAAACACCTATAGAAGTTGGACTGAAGTTCGATGACAATGATAAAGAACCTTATGACTGCCCATATCAGCATGTACTTGGATGCTTACTCTATGTGGCTCAAGCCACAAGGCCAGATATTGCATATGCGGTAAACAAACTAAGTAGATTCAATAAGGAACCAAGATCTGAGCATTGGGCAGCAGCAAAACGGGTGCTAAGATATCTACAAGGCACAAAACATTATAAATTGACTTATACCAAGTACAGCTTGAGTGAAATCACGGGCTTCTGTGATGCAGATTGGGCAAGTGATGCCCAAGATCGAAAATCGTGCATGGGATATGTTTTTATGTTACAGGGAGGTGCTGTCTCATGGTGTTCGCGAAAACAACAAACAGTGGCCCTGTCTACGGCGGAAGCCGAATATATGGCTATGTCTTCAGCAGCTCAAGAAGCTCTATGGCTACAGCAGCTGCAGGGAGAACTTGAAGCACAGTGTAAACAGACTTTAGTTATCTACAGTGATAATCAAAGTGCAATTAAACTTACTGTAAATGATTGTTATCTACCTAGATCAAAACACATTGATAGTAGATACCATTTTCTCAAAGAACATGTTAGTAACTTAAAATTAAAGTTTTGTTTTGTAAAGGGTGTGGAAAATATTTCAGATATATTGACCAAAGGAACAACTGTAGATAAACATTGTTATTGTGTATTAAATATGGGATTGCGTTCTGAGGTGGGTAATGGAAATGGAACGCAACCATATTAGTTCCTGTATTTTGACAGATTTAGATGGCGCTCTTGTCCCCTTTGTTACTCATCTTGTGAACAATTGTTAAACATAAGTTTCCTAATAAATTAAACTATAAATCACGCTGCAAATATTCTTTATTTCATAAATTACTACATGATAAATTTCTACAGGTATCATGTTTTATACTGATTACAGTATTTTTGTCTATAGTACTTTTATTTTTTTTAAAACACCACGGTGGCAAGAAAAGCACACTGCCTGCCTGATGGTACGTGGTTACCGTGGCATATGAATGCTTGCAACACATGGGTCATTACATGCGCCTTTGCCAACCATTTATAAACCTGTTTACTCCTTTCTTGAAGAACCCCATCTTGTAGCCGTAAGCCCATATTGTATATCCCTACAGCAGTCGTCTAGACTGTGATGACCACAGAACTAATAAGCATTATGAAATATACCTATGCTTAAAATGAAGAGTATGTACTCCTAAGAACATTTTACCATAAATAAGAATGGTAACTGCTTACCATCAGGTGGGCTGTGTGCTTTTCTGCCACCGTCGTAGTATAAAAAAAAGAAGTCATACAACACAATACCCATTTGAGGAAAAAAGGCACAAATCTATTTTTAGCACAGTATAAACTTGTTTTAGGAGAAATGTACAGTAATAAACAAAGATCATTTTAACAAATTTCGAAATTATCTGTAAATATAAAAAAAAATTGGCTCAATCTAACTGGGTACATACTTATACTAAAGAGGTCAGAAATCAAAGAAAAAAGGTACAAAATATAACTTGTAACATTAGGTACTTTTAGAACCACACACATTATAATGAGTTTATTACATAATTTATTTATTCATATTAATGTACATATAACACCTTGAACTTTACCCAGACTTTTTATAAGGATATTTGGATTTCGACCTTTTAGTTCATTAAGATGGCCTTTCTTTCACTTCTAAAAGATAAATTGATACAAAGATAAAGTATACATAGATACTTTCAAGAGAAAATAATAACATCTTTCTACTTGAGTTGATTATATACTTAAATATATTAGCGAAAGGCCTATAGGTACTGCCTATAGGAACAAGATAACCACTGAACCAACCAACCAGACCTGCTTTGAAGAAAATTCAAATTAGTGTTTCTGTTTTGTTTAACGTTCGTGATCTCATCATAACATTAATGAGGCCTACGTGACTACATCAGGAGAACAAATCATACGGATTTGTATTGCTCACGGTTAAAAAATATTCCACGTCTGTCCATACTTACTATCAACAAGATATGCTTATGTATGAGTATGTATACCACTGATAATGAAAATCGATTTTAACATAAACGGGCCCGAACTGCAGCACGCAAATGCGGTCGTAAAACATTAAATATTACTCACAGTTTTAAGTTTCTTCTTCGGTCCAGACGGTCCGTCCATTTTATTCGATTTCTGATGATCACTGAACGTTTTCAAAGAGGTTTTATGTTAGAAAAAAGAAGTTTTAATTATTTATTTACAAAAACCGCATATTTTTCGTACAATAGGTAATGTGCATAAATAGTATCAGCGATTACCAATTATTATCAATAGCAGTACGAGGGGGGGGGGGTAACTAATCAGGGGGGCCGCGCGGCAGTACACCTTTTGACAGTGACTGACTAGTTCTTGACACTCTAGACACTGACAGTTAATGGTTCGTTCATAAACGCTTTCAGCCTATTTTATATACAATTATTTATTCCAGGAAACACTTGGAAACTTATCTATACACATTTATGTAATAAGCTGATTGATACATATTGATATGTTAAATATGAAATTTTTTTTTTATTTTTTTTTAAACAGAAAAGATTTTATTTATTTTGTAATCGAGAATATGCTTAGGAAATTATCATAATTTATATAACTACATAAATATTTACAACTTAAAATTAACTACAACTAAACTAATTAATATGAAAATATATTTTCAACTAGTAAGTAAACAGGAAAAATTCCATAGACGGCCTAATTTTAAAAACAGAACATAGACAATATAAATATTTGTAAATGTATACTGTCTGAGATTGTCTCAAAATACGTAAAACCCAACAATATTTTGGGAAAATACTAATGTTAACATTTCTAAGCTCAGAAATACTGTGCTTAGAATATTTCTCGCTATAATATGCTGGCTAAAAGCCAGCAATAGGAGAGAAAAATTGTAACACGTAGTGATAATTAATGTTGGTTTCGTATTGGTGTTATATTCTATCAAAATGCCTGCTGTAACTACACCCTCCGTGGAGGAGCAAAATGAAGCCGATCAAAAGATGTGGAGCGCATTAAAGCGCTATATAATACGCGAAAGACAAAGGAAAAAGGAAGGTAAAAAATTTTATGACACAATATCAGCAATCAATAAACAGTCTTCTCTTGAGAATATCGTGTTCTTGGTCTATCTTCGCATATTTTATGTCTTCTATGTTAAAATCGACAAATTCTTGTAATCATGAATACGACACTTATGTACCACAATTGAACATTTGAACATTGACTAAATCTGATATCTTTGAAAGGGTGTAATTTTGTAGGAATTTGTTTATACATATTTTAAATCTAACCATTTTAATACAAAATTACTAATTACTTTTGTACTTGTATGATCTAGTTTCACAGATATTACTATATCTAAATAAATAAACCTAATACAGATAATTTCAATGATTTCAGAATATGAAGCAGAAGTCGAAGAGGAGAGACTCCGAAAGGAGAGGGAAGCAAGGGAGAGACAAGACGTCATGACACTTGGTAAAACAACATAACATCATACCTTTATCCCCGAAGGGTTAGGCAGAGGTGCACATTATGGCACCTAATGCCACTGTTCAATATAACACCCACTTTTCACTATTTATGTTAAAAGTCCCATGCAACAGGGGGTGAGATATTGAAATTAACAACGTAAAAAAAAATAACTAAATGTATTCCCTCTTATAAAATTATTTGCAATTTCACCATTTATCATTAATCAGTGTTGCTAGGCAGGCAGATCCTAACTGCAACCCGGACATCAGAGCTCATAATTATGATTCATGTGTAGGATCACAAAACTACAGAAAAGTAACCTCATCTATCTAACTAAATATTTGAATGTAAAAGTTCTGTTTACTCAATTCATTCTTCAAAAATTTTTCAGAGGAAACAAAAGAACAAATTGAGCAGTTGGAACAGAAGCTCAAACAGCTTGAGAAAGAGAAACAGCAATTGTTTATGCAACTCAAAAAAGTATTGAATGAAGATGAAATTAGAAAGAGACAGCAACAAAAGGAAACTAAGTGAGTATGGGAAATGTTTTGTTCTAATTACAAATACAATTTTTTTTGTTTTATATTATCTTTTTTGTTAGTAGCCAGTATTTTTTAGTATGTAGTGAGTGGAAAGAAGTGGACAACTGGCTTTATAAAGTTGAACTGTAAATTAAATTCACAGAGCTTGTTTTAAAAAAATGATATTAAAAGATACATATCATACATTTGTCAGAAATGGAGTCTGTACACTAACAACAGGTTCCAAGGATCAACTAACAATTTACTAACAAAACTACTAACCACTGCCACTCTGTAGACAAACTAATGATAGGCGAAAAAAACGAAACAGTGACTTTTCCAGCGAGATGCAATCCATGAAGATGCAGCCGATGGGCAACATTCAGATCCCAATGTTCCCGCTGTCTACCTCCACTGGGCAAGCGGAACCACCGCCACAAGGCAGACCACCACCTCTAACCTCCCATATGATGACCAAGGTATAAGTAATTTATTTAAAAGGAGTTCTTTATCACCATCATGGACTTTGCTTTTACTATTTTTTAATAACAATCACTTTTGTACAACAATGATTTGGTTTTGCACATTTTTTTCCACTAATTGTATGACGGAATGCTAGAAGGGAATTTTAACAGACTTTTGATAATAATAGTAATAGAAAACAATCACTTAAGTGTTAATACTTAAATAAATTGCAATGAGGTTGTTGGCACTTTTGTAATAGGCATGTTTTTTGTAAAATTTTTACTAATCTTTTTAGTAAACCACTACAACATAGTTTAATAACATTTCGTATCATCACAGCTAGCTCATCAGATCATCTTCACGTAACCAACTCACTAGTTGCACTTGTTTGTATTATCGTGTTTATTCTCCTTTGTTCAAGCATAAGCATTCAAACCACATGTTGTTCCCACAACAGCAGACTATTGTGCGAGGCCCCATACAGTCGGGCGTGAAGAGACCTCGTAGCCCCTCGCCCACATACGCGCTCTACGCGCATCGTCTGCATCAACCCCCTATGAAGCACCAACAAGTTTACTCCGATCATAGTAAGACATTATAATTGTTCCTAACGTAAAATGCCAAGCGAAATTGTATCTTAATGTCCAAACTTAAAAGTTACTAAAGTGAGAAAATTGTTCATTTTGTGTGAATGTTTGTTTCATTACAGTTTGGCACTATGTAGAAGACAAATGAAATTTATCAGTCTATGAGCCAATTTTTCAATGCTTAGATAAATTTTAACTGAGAAATAATAATAACTGAACATTATTCAACTGTCAATTTTATTCTACAGTTAATAAACTGATGATTAAAAAATCGGCCCTATGACTATAAAATGAATTGAGCCATACATTGGAGTTGTCATCAAATCACATTGTACCTAAATAATAAATGAGTAAATCTTTTGCAGAGGTAGAAGATGGCCGCATGGGCCGTCAGATGGCTCGCGCCGTGCTTTGGAATAGTGAGTTACTTTACTAGGTGTCACTTTGTCTGTCGCTTCTCATCCATATTATGCTTTTCTTCTGTACTCTCTAAGCGTACCTATTTTTAATTTGCTCTATTTTAACTGATTGCACTTCCCATAAATATTTCGAAAAAAAATTACACTCGTACAAATACATCTTTTAATTTCTTGGATTCTTCAACAAATCATTGGTTCATCAGGTATATCCATAACATAATCTTAACTTGCAGTTTATCTTTTTTCCTCCCCTATTCCATTCCTGAGTTTGACTAACATTTGCATGTAGTTCATTTTGTGTGACAGTTATTGATATGTTTATTATCTGTGTTTTTTATTTCATGTATATATTTTTTCCTTTATTACGAATCCATTAAACTGATACATCATTGGAGAAGAGATTCATGCTATATTTCCAAAAAGCATTTTCAGATGACTAACAAACATTATACCAATCTGAATAACTATAAAAGTTAGATGTAATATTTAATAACAATTCAATTTTCACAGAGCCATCTCAATACGCGTCAAACGTGGGAGGTTCTTCCGTATCATCGAACGCGTATTACGCGATGCCGACGTCTGGCGTAGTGGGCGTAGTGGGGGAGCGTCCCCCTCCCCTGCTGTACGCGCACCACGCGCACACCCCGCACACCCCGCACACCCCCCACACCCCCCACACGCCGCACCACACGCTCATGTACCCGCCCGCGCCACAACCTCCACAACTGTACCTGGACATGTTGAAGAATAGAGACGGACAACAACATCAGGAGCAGAAGAAGGAGGCTCAGGTACGTAGGAGACGTAGGCCATGGAAATATTATATGAGACAGGTTAATCAAAAGTTACGTAAGACTGTGGAAAAAGACTTCATGGTAATAGTAAGTAGTTCTAATCAGTAGAGTAAGACAATTTGAACTGTTTACTACATTTTGTAGCAAAGATACGAAGCCACTAGGGATTTTTTTTAATTTTAAAAACTTGAAAAACATCTTTCATATTATGTATCAATAAATGGAAAAGAAAAAACACGAGTGGCTCTGTTTCTTCGCTACCAAGTGGCCATCTGATTGAGAGAATGATTATTATGATGTCCTACGCCAAAATAAGAATGACCTCCAAAGAACTGTTTGGATTTCAAAATGTCCTGATCTTATTGTTTTACTTTAATATCAAAATAAGCTCCCACTCTGTATTAAAAAAAAGATTATTTTATAAAGCATTGTTTGATTGTCGTCAGCCACAAGTTCTGATTGGTCTAAGCGAGGCGCACCACCCGTCAGTGAGTAGTGGGGTGGCATATGCCCAGCCACCGGTGTCACGTCACCTCTCGATACACCCACCGCCGCAACATAACAACATGCAGGTACAAATTACTACAATTTACGTATAAATAGACCTATATCCTATAAAAGGATGTGTTAAAACCCGCCTTTCATTCCGTTTAAAACAATTTAACCGATTATTTTGCACAGGTATTGTATTTTTTTTTCTTATTTTGTATGTTATGCTATTTTTGTTTATTTTTATACTTCCTTCCTTATTCTCAGTCTAATATAGAGCTTGGTTATATTTATTTATTATAGTAGTGTCTCATTGTCATTTTATTTACAAAATTATGTACTACGCTTATTATTCCACTAACTTCCAATGTTTGCTATATTTTATTTGCATCTTGCTAGTTCTAGTTTTTGATATGGTTTTCAGTTAGTAGATTGTCGACGGTCGATTTATTTTGAAGCTTTTTTTTTAATATGAAACTGTGATATTTTAATGCCAAAGTTGAAATTGTCTTACTGCAAACCATTTCAGAATTTCTTGCATGATTTCAATGTTGGTTTGAGTTAGTGGTTTGTTCAATCCAAACCTTTGAATATAATAACTGTGTTACTCTATACATATTTTTCCTAAATGTACTAATGTTTAGCTAAGTTGCAGCTGCAGGACTTGTGATATCCGAGGTTCGATTCCTAGGTACCAAAAACTCAGCGACGGCAAGAATTTGGCTCAATCAATTCACTCCCCAGCCAGGAAATACCCCATCTTATGTTAATATGTATTATATTTAATCATTGCTTATTGTCATGTGAGCTTTGCCATTCAAATTATATTTGATGAATGATAAACTTCCCCAAGTATTTCCTAAATCTGAAATTGTTTTGAACTATGAAACATCTAAATGACTAAATAACGTTAAACGAACAATCATTGCTTGATAACTTACTAGATTGCCATTAGCTAATAAATAGGATTATTTTATTATTTACGCTAGGCCGCAGTGGGGGGCAGTAAATAATATCCGTACGAAAAGCTTATGCGTCAAATTGCGTCTATTTTACCGTCAACTTTGGCGCCACTGTAGATAATGGGAGAATATCCTAGTTGCTGAAGGTTTTACTTCAAAAATTGATTCTGAAACCAAGTATTTTCTATAAACTTGTTTTACTTATCGCCAAAAACGCTGAAATATACAACGACGGCTGGAAATAAAGGTTAACTGTAATTTGAACGTTTTTTGCCCTTAAAATTAGTCCCCCACTACGACCCAGCTCAATGTGTGCATACCTTAACATTTTGTTCAAAGTTGAATATAATTTTAATGCTACTGGATATATCAGAGCCAAATAGACCGTAGCGGCTTTCCTACTCGCAAAATTTGTAAGAATTTTTTATTTATCTTTACGCTCGTTGTCCTTATGAGGTGAGCAGATTAGGCCTATAGTGACTATGTTAAAAAGTACTTTGTATAAACTGGGTTTATGATCACAATATTTTTGTAACTTAATGATTTGTTTAAGTCAGTATGACTTAGTGCTAGTCGCTCACCTCAGAGGCAATATCACTTAGGACAACGAGCTGTTGTGTTGTCCTTTTCAAGACGCCCTTACATTCCTAGGGCATAATTGTGATTTTAAAACCCACTGGGTGTTCTTCATCGGCTCTCCTCAAAAAACCGAAAGAGCGTGAAGCTACAATTTTTAACACAGGTCTGTGAAAAGTCTGATAAAGCATAAATACATTAAAAATAATAATTAAAAAACTGTAATTATGCCCCAGAAATTAAATTCAGACATAAATGTGTGTGTGTTTTTATTCCAGCCTTTTGACTGCCCTCGGCACGAGGTGATATCGCCGATTATTCAAAATTTTTCGAAATTGTAACACAAAATTAACGCTTTTGTTTGCATGCTATTCTCATAATTTTCTATCTTTCAAAGCATCTTCTTGACGAGCTTATTTTATTTCGATTTCAAATTTTGAAGCGATATGGAAACGATTGGCCTTAAAGAATGGTGGTCAAAAGGGTTGTTGGGGGCGGTAGGTTAATCATTTTGTTTGTGTAGACGTCGAAGCCGGGCAGCATAACGCAAGGCTACCCGGTGCAGCAGTCGAGCAACGTGCAGAACCCCAGCATGTACCCGAGCAGACACCGCTACTAGCCCGCCGCCGCGCCGCGCCCGTGCACCACGTCAAGAACATACTGCTGCGGGCACTCGTACATCAGCTGTTGAAGTAAACTCGCATAACATACCATACTTACTGTGTTTTTTACAATTCTGCTACGATATTTTGTTTACAAAAATGAACTTGTATTAGTTTAATCGAAAAACATTTTAATGTAAAGTTTCATCAAAGGCACTTTAATGAAAATATAGTAATAATAAGAATCTAAATTATCGAGAATAGCTTCAACATCTAATGTACCTCTATGTATGTCAGCCTACACAGTGACAGCAAAAAGGTTTTATTTGTGTATGCAGTGTATGAACTGTTTAGTGAAACCCAGTGTACAGTGACTATAATGGGCTCTTTTATTGGCAACTCAGTGTCAAATACCGCCAATAATATAGGTGCTATAATAATACATAGGTCCATATTGTCTGCTCCGAACTAAAATAGACTTTGTGTGAATGTAATAACAGTAAATATCCTATAAATAGATGAAGTCAATTAAAACTAGGTTAAAGTTTTATTAAATATGTTTATTTTTTACTCTATTGCGAAATCGTGCATAGACCATAACATAACTTAATATTAAGAGATTTTGTCGAGGTTCCCAAGTATTCTGGTAAAAATACAATACATGTCTTCTCAAGCTACATTTATAGATCTTACTTGAATAAATACCTCATACCTTTCTAGAATATCTAATGTCTATTGTGACAGCATATTTTGAGAAGACAAGAATTAAAATAGTATGCTGGCATATAATATTAATTAATGAGATAGTCTTTACTATTCACTCTTGGACCACATATTCTAGTAAAATAAAGCTAATAATTAACACACTTTGTTGTCAATAAAAGCCCAATTTAAAATTTTAAGTTATACAATACCTACATATTATGGTAATCGGTAAACAAAAGGACTGTAATAATATGAAGTAAAATAGCAGAATCGAAATAGATTTTGTATCAACAACTGTATAAAGAAACTTAACAGTGATGTGTAAAAAATATGAAATATTATGTTATTGTGAATATGCAGTTAGAAATAGAAATAAAATTAATAAATATCCTCGCTTTTGTTTATAAAGACTATGATAGATTCATGGGCTAATAATAAAATTATAGTTTAAAAGTTATTAATGACCTAGTTAAATACAATTCCAAAACAGTGTTACCCAATCAAAAATGTGCATATTTCATTTATTTATAATTAAATAAAACATTATGTCAATTGATATACGCAAGTCAGTTTGCGCATAATTGCGCAAATTGCGCAAGCATGTTATATTTTTGCGCAACTGTACTTGAAACACATTTTTTTGGGGATATAATAAGTTATTTAATGGAAAAAATATTTTTATTACCCATCCTATTATATCCTTTACTATTTTTCATAATTAGTACAATATAATGATTGGTTAACACTGATTTGTCCCAAAAATATGGAATATCAATGCTTTTTTTTATTTTTATGTGCTAGAGTATTTTAATAATTTACAAATAAGCGGGATAAAACAAGAATGTTTGTTCAATAAACCTATTTTATTATAAAAACATGTAATACATTCATTGACTAAAGTAAGTACCTATAGAGGCACAAAAACAGAGCCAGAGTCATGAGGCATGAACTGTAAAACAGTAAGTTCCTAATCAACATCCATGACTATTTGAAATTGATCTTTACTTCGTAGCAAGAAGAGTGGTTTTTGTTAAAATTCTTGACTGTCACAGTTGAACTGTAAAAAGATGGCGCCTGTATGAAATAAGTAGTACTCTTAAAAGTATGATGTTTGTGTAGTGTTGGACAATGAGTTAAGACATAATAGAAACATTTACTTACATGTAGATTTCAGTAGGATATGCAGATGTTGTCCTTGTGTGTGCAATAATATTAGCCCTTAGCCATTTGATATGGCCCTTGTTAGTGGAAAACATGTATTAAATCTTTATAAGGATCAAATCTCCATGCACTCTGAAATCTACATAAAAGAAAATTAGTCGTTTTTTGCGCAAATCTTAGGTATGATCATCTACTAGGTGTACTCTCTGATGGACTCCAGATGTCGCTAAAAGCTTAGATTACAGACTACAGTATTAAAATGATGAGAAATGTGAATGTGCTATAAAACACCAATGCTGCTTGTTCTGGTTTAAGAAATATGAAATATAAAATGAGTCCTATATGAACTTTTTGTTTTAATTTCAACCATTGATATTCCTGCCTGAAAACAATAGTTTTATGAACACATTAGAGAGCATAATTTTATTTGCAGTTCGTATGTATTATAATTTATAATTAATGTTCTTAGTTAAAAGTGATTTTTAAAGTACAGAAACCTCGTTTTTGTTTACTACACCGAAACGAAATTACCCACTTGATAATTGCTTGATAAACGCACTGAAGATATTTTCAAGCCTTTTTTGGAAGTCCTTGTTCAGCCGTATCATAAAACCTCGTAAATATAAAAACAGCAAAAAAGTATAGGGGTAGTAAAACAAAGTCTGTTTATGGTTAACAGAATGTCATTGTCAGATAAATCAAACTTGTAAATAAATAATAAAAAGAAACACCACTAAAAACTCGACATTTCAAACTCAAGAGGAACAAACAAATTATCAAAATAGCTGAGTAAGTTTATTACTACATCTTCATTTGCATAACTTATGTAGAACGTAGATACATACATACAAATAGTTTTAACATAGATATCTGACTAGCTAACAATAGGATTCACTCCCTCATTGACCTTCAAACATGCAGAAAAGAGGTAAACCGCATAGGTATGGTACCTATATTTCCCCGCATGATTGCTAGTGCATACAGATTAAAATGAATGGGCGGTGGGAGTGAGGTAGGGTCAAGCAGACCCCTCTGTTTGACCTGCAAGTAGGTCGTTCGCGATCGATGCACCGGCTGCATCTTATTCGTACCGCCCGGCCCCCGGGAAAACGGCATCCTGATCAACGCAATACTGCAAAATATAAATAGTATAAAAAACAGCGTTTGGTCTTGTAATAGGTACTTGAAATATTTTTTAAATGCGTATCATTTAGGCGATAAATTGGTACCTATATATAGGCATCTATGTTGCTATGTCCTAATGCAACTAGTAGGCAATTTTCTTGTTTATGCCTAAGTAGTTAGGTATCTAAATACTCCCTTCAATCAAAACCCCACTTGTTTATCCATGTGGTAGCTAAACAAATAACTAGCTATGTACCACTTAATTAGGTACCTAAGTTTTGCTCAGATTGAGAAAAGGGTTATTGTCATTATTAAAACTAGGAGTTACAAATATACTATCTACCTGCATCTCAATATGGTCTACTTATGTACCTAACCATCTACACAGCGATACTAATAGCAAACTCTTTTTATATAACTATCTCTACATGAGCAAATAACTGAACCGATTTCCCTTCAAACGAATGATCCGCTTACTCGATCTAGCACGGGTGTCTACGTGGGGCTTAGCATGTCAAATAGGATTAACAGTTTGCAACTCATAACGACATTAGCGTCTACAGACACTACGCTAATACCGCGAGGGTTTCACCTGCACACCTGCGTTGGAAGGATTAAATTAAGTATATCGTTAATGTCGGATTGCAAATCAGTCATTTTGAAAATGTTAAATTAGTATAATTGGTAAAGTTAAAGAGAAGTGGAGGGAGGTTAGATAATTAGGTTGGCCTTTGCTCTTTAAATGGGCAATCACGACTTATTAAAAAAAGAAAGTAGGAAGGTCAAGGTCGTAGGTATTATCTACACTGTGAAATCTATCTCGTTTTTGTCCCACGACAAAACATATTATAAGGACTCTTTCGATGTATAAAGTAAAAACAAAAAAATATAAATATATTACATTTCTAGAGCTTAAAAAAAATTCTTGTGTAAATTCAAATAACGCACATGACACTAGACGTAAATTTGTAGGAACTATTCGCATCCCACGTGCCACCCGACGAGAAATGCCTCTTCTGGCGTGATGTTTTGATAATGTAGGTACCTACGTTGCGTTCGTATGCGCTTTTTAAAGTTAGGTACTTTTTGCAATGGTTCACCAGTTATTTTTGTTTTAAACATTTTATTTGTTTGTCAAACTATTGTATTACCAAAACAGATTAAAGAAACCATTTTACCAGTGTATTGGTAATTACGCATCGGATCTAATGTTAACGTTTATCTATTACGCTGTATGTTGCAGTTACAATGCTCATACAGTCATACCATACCGAACCACCTAAGTAGTTGGTTGTTTATTTTACTAATATTTAAGATATATATATATCTTACATAACATACATAACATCACGCCTTTTATCCCCGAAGGGGTAGGCAGAGGTGCACATTCTACCACAGTACAATGTAACACCCATTTTTCACTAGTTGTTATGAGTCCCATGTAATAGGGGGTGAGCCTATTGCCATATACCGGGCACATTTCCAGACTCCGTGCTACTACTGAGAATTTTAAAAAACCCAGTAATACTTTGCCCGACCCGGGAATCGAACCCGAGGCCCCTTGCCCGGCAGTCGCACTTGCGACTACTCGGCCAACGAGGCAGTCGTTATATATCTTAAATATTAGTAAAACTGTAATTCTAAGCAGGTGTCTACCTATGTTCAGATTATCTACTCATCACAAACCTCTCAACTAGGTACCTAACTGACCTAATATACAATTTATATGGAATTTATAATGTCTATTGTTCTTGCATACTTTAGAAACAAAGTCTCAACTCAGAAAGTTCTTGCGGAAAATTATTGTGGGAAATATTTACAGTGGGTACCTCCCTACTTATGTACTTACAAAGTTTTGTTGATAGAAATTGAATGGATATTAATTTGTGACTTGTAAAATTAATTAGGTACCTATTTGATCTTCTCTGACATTTAACACGGAGTTGAAAATGGGTACCTAGGTATTTTTCTTTCCTTGACGATATTAAAAATTAATTGACTATGTTTTTGGCATTGTACTTACCTAAAATTGATACAAAGGTCGGCAACGTACCTACTTGTAATTGTCCTGATGTTCTAATGTTATTGTTGCAAACAAGCAGACGGGTCGTTTGATGAGAGGCAAACCCCTATGCCATAAGGTAGTTGTTGTTTTGTGAACTTCGAAACTATTTCATTTACCTCTATATTATAGGTATTTATACCTATTTAGACCTACATAAACTTTAAAAAGAAATACTTTAACTTCAATCAACGAATTAAAGTGTTTCCTTTTAATATGATGTTTTTAAAAGATAACAGTAACAAATTGAATGATCTAAACAATTTTTTTTATATGACTGAAGAAAGATTCCAATTATGTACTTTCTGCGACTAAACAAGATTCATAGCTCCTTTTTATTATATTTTCTTTCGTAATAAATTCACTCGTGTATTTTCTTATTCATACGATCTCGCTGTGGGATTCCTTGGAATCTGTTTTATTATATTACTGTTATTTCATTATATTCTGAACCGGCGTACATTACATACATGTGTGGACCATATTACTTGTTCGGAAATTGTGACTTCATTATTTTGAAGATATCTGAACAAATCGAGTTATGATGTTCCGGTACGGTAGATAACTTAATCGAAAGTTGTCGATAATTTTCTTTGCTCTCCATTTTTATTGAATTAGCTCCCAGTTTGACTACAATTTCAAAAACGTAATTGGTCTTTCATTAACGTCATTAACAGCCCGCTATGGTCCGCTACTGGATTATATACCGCCTCTAAGTCCCCCTAACTATACAATCGGAATAAATTGTGTATGTTTCCTTCCTTATTGAAATGGTTGATTTAATATACCGACTAAGTTACGAAAAATCCGCAAAATAGAACAAAAAAGTAAAAAAGTAGATGAAGTAAATTGGTATCTAAAAGGTAAATCAGTTAATAACAAAATGACTTTGAAATAAGAAGCTTCTTTCACCCATCTCTTTGTTATCCTAGAATCTAGCATCCAGACACCTTTGTCCTCCAATTGATAAGGATACGTTTTATCGCCTTATGCTGTGGACGTAAGGTTCAATTTTGCCGTAGAATTGAATTAGGAAGATGTAGTGCGCAGGCGTGAAGCTATTGACTGTCCCCCCCTTCTCCCTTCTCTAAAAGCTGAATGTAGTGCTCAGAGGACCCAAACAAAGAATGGATATGATTTGATGGTCCCTCGGAACCGCGCTCTGATAAATGACACAACTTTAAAATGGCGAAACAGCACTTGTTATCACGTTCGTTGTAATTTCCATTTGACCTTGGTTTTGAGCATTTTTCCCTTATTCAAATTAGGGTAGTTACTTTTTCTTTTTGGAAATTTATGGTACTTCTGTTTATTGTTAGTCTGATGGGTTTAATACGAGTCGCGATACTTCCCAGGGCTCATTTTACAAAGAGATGTTACTAATGATATTAGTCTCGTCCTTCACACACTCGAGTTATCTTTCGTTATTCGTAGAACTGTAGTGTAAATATTCATTTTACTCCCAAGTGGAAATAGACCGCTTTTTACCATTCGAGTATTTTGTTAGACAAGTTTATTACCACTAGGGTTTGTTTTGCAAAGCTATTAATAATAAGGTTTTACTGAGTTTAGATTGTATTTTCGAACTTTATATTTACCTACCTACTAAACTAAATCTCAGATCATAAAACAATCTAAATATTGTAGAGGTATAACTAAATACTTCTTTGTTAACTAAAAATCGCGGTTCACTCTCTACTAGTTATGAGTAGGCTGCGCGACATCACCGCGACCGCGCCCCCCCTCTATGGTTCGAAACTAGGAGAGCTTTTCTCAGTGTTTTCACATGAGTAACCCAGTCACATATCTTACGATAGTTTTCATACTTCCTTGGTTATCATCAGATCACAGAGAGACAAAATACAAAATCAAACATAAGTATTTGTCGCTATCATAGATGCTAAACATTCTCAACAATCGAGAGTATAAATAAGTCTACAAACATAATCAGTTCCCTTTGTTGAGTAAAGACGTTCTCCTCATAATACGTTCTTTGGTAATCGAAGTTAAATCGTATCTTTGTTGGAACGATTTCAATTGTAATGAATGGTTCCATTGTGTGTGGTACACGGTAATTCATTTCCAGCAAATTGGACGATATGTTATTGCTTATGAATGCGATGATTGTGGGTGAAGAAGTCACAAAACGATGACTGAATTCTTCGCTACCTCGGCTCTGTATGGAGTACTAGCTACTGCCACGCGGTTTTGGACAATAATAATTTTTCAAATTTAACCAGTAGTTCCAGAGATTAAAGCGTTCAGACAAACAAACTCTTAGTTTTGGATTAATTAATAATATTAAGAAAATGCTTTTTTTATTTTATTTATTTATTTATTTATAACTAGCTACTTCGGCGCGGTTTCACACGCTCTGCTCATCTCCTATTGGTCGTAGCGTGATGTTTTATAGCCTATAGCCATCCTTGATAAATGCACTATCCAACTAAACTATACTATACCACTAACAACAAAAATCAAATCAGACTTGTAGTTAAGGAGATTAGCGCGTTCAAACAAACAAACAAACAAACAAACTCTTCTGTTTTATCTAATAAATAATAGTACTTATAAGATAAGATTCATTGATGACTTACAGCTTATAAACATGGATAAAAATAACAATAGGCGTATGTAACATTGAGCCAATTACAAATTCTCACGTTTAGGATTTTGAATACTTAAATTAATTAATGTAGTATGAGTACTATACAAGTATACAAGATAAAAAACACATATTATATTCTGCGTAAATGAAAAAGTTAAATATTGAAACATAGATATGCAAACAATATGATTATAAACAAACCAAGAGAAACAATAAAAAAAAACTAAATATCTATTGCTGCTTTAAAAATTTGAGGCTTGAGCACCTCTTTTTTTTTCGAAATAGGTGCTACATTGTATAGTATACTTAAGTCTTCGCTTATCCCTTCGAGGATTAAAAGGCTTGGTGTTACCTTATGTTGACTTCGTTTCGTATTATATTTCTCCCTTTAATCATTATAACTCAATCGTTCCAACTTCATAACTTACAAGGTTGCAGTCTACGTTTCCGGATTCCGAAAATAAACTTTTCATTCAAGGATCATCATGTCAATTACGATGGTACCTTGATTTGTCACATAACAAACTTTACAAGGACCGCTCCTGCTATATAGAATTGTAGGTATAAAAATATTAAAACTTTTTATTATAACTACCGTGAGACATAGTACCAAATTAACTAAAAGTAGGCTGCCCGACATCGCCGCAACCGCGCACGCTGCTCATGAGGAAGAGTCCCTCTGTGGCTCGAAACTAGTAGAGCTTTTCGCATTACATTCACGTGAGTAACCCGCGATTTTTAGTTATATTAAAACTTTTGTATACGAATATTTACCATTTATGGTTGACGTTCAAAAGTGCATTGACGTTCAAAAGTGCGTTCCTGGTCTAATTGAAATAAATTATTTTGTGTTTGACTTGACTTTGAGTACCGTACACATAGTACCTACAATCCTACATACTTACATTATCTACACTCTGCCGATGACGGTAAAGTAAAATACATTTGTCACCATAATTAATTCCGTGAGTGTCATATTTACAAGAGCCGATTCTTTAATTTTAATGTTCGTACCTTTCTATTTTTTAACGTTAATTTGTTAATAAACTTCTTACCTTTTTTGATATTTTTCATTCTAAATTTCATTTTCTACCACAATGTTCTTTTCACGCTACAAATTATCTTTCACGTTCATTGCACAAGCAAGCAATTACAGATCATATTTCAAAGAGCAAGGAATTCAATCCCGTTACGGTATAGAACTATAAACTATATGACGACAATATTGCACTAGAAGCGGTTTTATTTCCATAGCTGTACTTTCAAAGAAGGTTGTGAACACACTGAATTAATTTTAAAACGGTCCCGCAGTATATTAAAGTATTGTTAGTTTGTTCAGATATTGAAGAGGTTGACACTTTGCCACTGATTCAAATGAATGGTGGAGCATTCCTGCCTATAAACAATCTATTCGTCTGGGAGTAGATGGTTGTTCTTCTTCCCATCTGGAAATGCAAACTGTCATAATAGGGTAGTTTCCTAAATTTTATTTTAATGTCCTTCTTGTACAATAGTTTAAAACATTAGACACGTATTTTTTTTCTCACAAAATTAAATACTTTCGACGATATATTAATTTGAAATATCGTGTGACGTCACAGCGTGGCACATTTTGTAGCACGTTATGATGTAACGACCTCCCATTCCTAAACTTAGCGCCATTTTATCTAAGTATTGTAACTTAATACGAGAAAATAAAAAAAAAGTACGAAATATCTAATATTTTCTCATTATCCAACTGACGGACTAATTAGATTTTTAATATTGATACCCTGGAAACTATCCAATTATGTGTGCGTCAGCATAATGAATATGTTCATGGACGGCGCTCCCGCGCAACCATAACCCACGAATACATCCAGTGTGCTATGAGCAGCGAGTAGTTTCATTTGTGTCCACACGTCACCTACACATATCTAGGTACACAACACTGGCAAGGAATTCCACGTCTTGTAGCTCTGATTAAGATATGTTTTTAGTTTCTTATATAACTACTATTTTACTTTTAGAGTTAGATAAGTTGAAAGATTATTCACGAAAGTGATACGATATACATAGGTCTTTACATAAAACTGTATACTTATAATTGGGATGATGATAGGATATGAAAATTAAAAATCTAATTAGTCCGTAAGTTAGGTAATGAAGAGATATTAGACACGTATTTTTTATTTTGTCGTATAATAAAACAATACTTAGATAAAACGAATCAAAGTTTAGGAGCGGGGGCTGAAAACGTAATTTCTACGTATAAAATGTACATAGAAGTGACGTGAAACGACATTTCAAATCAATATATCGTCGAAAGTATTCGTTTTTGTAAGAAAATAAAAAATGTGTAAAATAATCTACCAGACAGATATTAAAATAAAAATTAGGCACCTATCTTATTGCGGCGTGTTTAAAATCCCTTGTGTTTTCAAGTGATTCGCCTTTAGCATCGCTTTTCATCAATACACTATTGAGTTTGTGAAAGACTTGTAATATTAATTTTCTGGTTCGTAGTAGACTGGTTAATAAAGTATCATACATTGTTGCTTCGTGAGAAATTGACTTTTAGAATTGGCCTTCAGTTTTATTGTTAGGGTATGAGAAGGTCACACGATTGAAGATGAATTTAAAAAGAAAGTATTTTTCTCTGTAATAACATTTATGCATTTTTTTCCTATTCTAGCCTTCCTGTATTAACCAGATGTTTTCGTACATGTATATGTACACCTATATGTACATATAGTTTAAATTTAAAGCTGCTAATTGAAACCAAACATAGTAACTTTCCGACCATACCTCTAATCTAACAAACTAATGTAGGTAGCAGTCACAGTTCACACGCACTAATGTATCTATCAATCAACGAACATCACAACTCTGTAACCCGTACCTATTATACCTCGAACAGGCAACCAGTCAGTGTTTACAAATCGTTGTGACTGCTTCCGTGCGTCACAACTACACAAGCGCGAACAAATTCACAACAAACCGTAAATCCACACAACTGTAGCTAGTAGGTAGGTTACCACACGATCGTTTCTATTTCAACCAAGTTCACGGAGACACGGAGCTAAGTGTGCTCACTGGGTAGAGAGTAAGCCAGAAGGACCATACTAGGTAGCTATAGTTGGACCAGTGGTGACGTGTATGTGGTACTGATACCTAACGAAGGGGATTTAAAATCGGTAGCATATACCTCTATAATAAGCAACTATACTGAAAACGTGGCCAAAGTATTTGTATCTAGCTATTTATTTTTATATAGATATATAGGGAGTTGGGACATGATTGGAAAGTTTTTTTGAGGGGGAAAATCATCCAATTGCTTTTGCCACCTTGAGTAAGGCGAGAGAGAGTGTCATAAAGACTAAAACTACCGCGTTCATACTCGGTGCCCCAGCAATCTGTTAGGTTGCCCGCATGGTCGGGCAGTTAATAATCAATTCAACATATTGAAAAAAGATTCCTCTTGTCTCATTGATAGACTTTTTCCATTAGTTTAGCACTTTCAATTTAGGGTATCTAAGTAGCACTTTGTCAATGTTACCGGGTGAGAGTCATAAGATCAGATAAAACACATTTGAGGAAAATATATCTCCAATGATAAGTTAAGTGCAAAGTTTCAGCTTTTTGTTCTATAGTTAGGAAATCAATTTCGTTGTTCTACTGTCTGTCTGTACAGTAAAAGTATGTTATACGAGTATAGTTATATCTATCGGCTTCGTTCTTTAGATCGATTGTGTTTACTCAATACGCACAGTCTGTGCTCGTGTTGATTTTATTAGTTGCCAACTGCTTGGAACTTCTATAATTGTTGTGTTACGGTCTATTACATTTTTAGGAGATCACGCTTTTAACCGACTCGAAAATCAGTTTAAGAACTTGTGAGGATAACGTAACGTAAGTTTTGCGTTAGTTAAGAATAACTCCTTTCTACGTCTTCTTTTCCCTCGTGACACCGTTGAATGGGGTAAAACTGAGGAAATAAGTTTTGAAATCTATCTTAGACGATGTGTGGCTAAACATCAGGGGCGTATCTGCCGTATCAATTATACGGGCCCCTGGAACGTATGTAAACAAAAATAGAAAAACTTCTTAATTTCTATTTTATTTCAGTAATCACAAAATGCATGCGTTCAAAGGTTGGCAGAAACTTTGGAAAATTTGTAGTAGTTATTGTCCAATAATTTGGGCAGAGGCCTAGCCCGGCCTGGAAAGATTTCCGGTTTTAATGCAAATTATTAGTATATTATGCAAAAAAAAAACTCTTCTGAGAAATTTTTAAGGGGCCCCAAAAAGGTTTTATACCGGGGCCGCCAAGATACGCTACGCCACTGCTAAAAGTTTATATCAATTAAAATTGTTTTTAGAGGTAAAATCATATATGGCATGTGTTATTTATAGGACTAGTAAAGCTATTTAGTTCACTGGAAGTCATTTAACTACTAGTTTTATGGTCTTCGCACACCTAACTGGCATTACGGCACAGCTTCAACCCAGGAATTAACTTGTCATTTAAATATAAACTTTAAATCGTATGTCGTATGACAGATTTCATAATGCCAATATAAAAATCGCCGGCGCGCCGTCAGCACATGGGCGGGGCGCTTGCAACCTATTTGTATTGTTTCTAAAGAAAAGAAAACACCATGCCGGTGTTGTGCAGGAGTCGTGCAGGAGTCGTGCTTATGTAAGTAAGCATAGTGCGAAGACCTTAGCTCTTCACTTATTATCATCATGATTATCCTTAAATCTACAGTTACCTTTAAGCATTTGAAAAAAAAACCTAGAAATTAATACTACCTACTACATACTATAAACATCGATTTGGTCACACGACCATTAAGAGATCCTCGTGACAATGAATTGCACAATATCAAGGTCTAGTTTGATAGCTCGTATGTGTATGATACAGACAGTTAATAAATATTCAGCGCCATTGATTGCACATACACCTTATATGCACACATTATTATGCAGATTTTATTATAGAAAATTGCAAAACGATTGTACAGTTTTATTACAGAAATGACTCTATTTCACCTTGCTTTGGTAGTAAACGACACGCCTTAATTTTATAGACACTTAGAAGCGAATGCAGTTCAAAGTCGAGACAGAAACGATAATCCTATATTCACAAACGAAATTAGGTTGGCGTGTTTACCAAAAATGTTTATTTACAATACTGATTTCTCAAAATAATCTACTGTTATCGACATTACAGAAGGTATTACCATATTTCCATAATGCCCCTTAATATTCCTGCGGGATATCATCTATTAGGGTTTAAATATCCCCACTGCCAAGGTCACATCGATCGACGCATCGGGAGAGAGTGACAGGGCTATTTGGGGTATATTTTGTCTCTGTCTAGGGGGAAAATGTCCGTGGGTATCTGTGGGCTATACTGTTGATAAACAAAGAAAAAGAGGAGAGAAGTGCTGATAGCTGCTATCTGCGCTGCGTTCCTTATTTCAGTTTGTGTTCATGCAATAATGCAGAGTGACGATTGAATATATTATGTATGTAGGTATAAGTACATTTGACATTTGATGTAATAGTTTAGTGTGGCTTTCGTTTGTGACGTGATCTTGTTGCAGTATGCAGGAGCAGGTAAGATAATTTATTTTTCAATTAATATTTTTAGTTTGTATGTTATTTTGTTCAGGGTTATGGTATTCTGGTTGGTTGTTTAAAAATCAATTATTACATACGAATGAAACATAGTTTTATATAACAAAATACAAGAAGAAAATGCACGAGGCTCACTATTCTTGTTGAAAACATAATACTTCTAAGCATCATGAAACTAATAAATGTGTTGTGATAAGTTTAGAGACACAACATTATTTACCACATATGTATAACGTGGTTCGTGACAGTACATAATGTCTAAGCAAGAGAGCATCGAATTATCACCACTAAGGCCACCATTTCTCGTTACACAAATCGCGGTACGCCACCCTTTATTAAGAAACATGACTAATTAACAAACTCATCAAAAGAAATTTTCCGTCATTTTTACACGAAATGGATATTTTTAAAAGAAACCCAGTTGAATCCCTGAAGATTAACAAGTTCAATCTTACAAGGAATTTCAATTTTCCCTTTTATCGAATTTGGAAAGTATTTATGTACCTCTAGATATCTATACAATCATGAAATACGGCGGGCGTGTTCGCTTCGTACTTTGGAGTCCTCTACGGCGTAGAAAGTGCTACGGCGTAGCACCGGCTACGAGACTTTCGTTTTGAGTTTTCCATTGCTTTGTTTTCATCACGCTGTTGGTTGCCTGATAGTACAAATGCAGCAATGGATGTTGTTTCGTCTGACATTACGTAACGTTTCATTTTGATGAGAAAAGGGTGAATTTTACAGATTCTATGACGCGCTACCTCGCCGGCCGGCGAGCGTGCCTCGACATGTTTACATTGTTTTCGTAAGCTGCATTTTTGGACCAAAAATATGTAATATCAAAATTGTTTAATACGTTAAATATTATGGACGTAGTAGCAGCAGCGTGTAAGAATCTTAATAAAAATATTTATATATAGGTATTAGAGATATCAACTTTTTTTCTCAATAATATACGGCAACGAAAATAAAGTTAAAAATCTCATCTTTATTTTTTAGAAGGAAAAAACAAGCTTAGAGCGAAATCAGGTTATTCTAGAACAGACACCGAATCTATTACGCAGTATGACATCAGTCACGAAATAGCATGATGCGATATAATAAAACCGGTGCATTTCCCTGAACTTTTAATGGCATAGTTGAACTTAGTCTCATGGGGCTGGAAGTTACCGTAATTGTCTCATTTCCTATCTTAAAGCAAAAGTATCGATAAAATATTCGCTTGATCAGGCTGTGGCGCGTGGCTCCGCCCAACCTCCCTTCAGGCTTCAGTCGAGATCGCAGCCCGGTGGCGAGCGCACGTCTCCCTAACCTCCGCCTCGCGTCGCCATTCCGTGCATTTCTATCACTTCCTACTCATTCACCATTTTACATTTAAACAAGGAAGTGTCGTGATTACACGCAGTTTTTCATTGGTAAGTTTATTTTTTAATTTTTGCATTTTTCGTGCAATGCTGTTTATATAAAGTCTAGAGGTATGTTGGGATGGTCGGACTGACAAGGACGTTTTTGTTTAGTTACTGCATATAGGTACATGCAATTATATGTACTTATTGGGGATTTTATTTTATTATTTTGATATGTTTTTTTGAGATTTTGTTTTGAATGTAAATTAAGGTGAATGGGAAGGGATGACATTAGGGTGTTACGTTTGATACCTGACCTACGCGAAGCAGGAAAGTACCTACGTTGTGGTGTATACGGCCCGTCGGGCTTTTTATACATACTGCGTAGGTCTGTGGCGTTTAGGGAATAGAACTGCGGATCGGAGTTTGTTTTCGTTTAAATATTAATAAGGGATTAAACATTACAACAATAAAAGATTTGATCGACCTACAAAACAAGGTATACAGACCTTCACCCGCTCGGTTCCTAGGCCCGTTACATCACTATAAGAGACCTGTGCTGTGTACCTCACTATGTTAGTCAATATGAACGAAGCGACACGCCCACTCGCGATCAACGAACCCGTGGTAATCGGGTCAACCTACAGTTCCGATGTCATTTTCTTATATAAAGGGGTGCCCCTTTAATTACATATTCCAATTTTAATTTGAATTTATACTTTTTTAAATTGAATTTACACTTTATTCATTTATTAATATTGTTTCAATTTTATTCAGGTCCATTTTAAAACTTAAAACAGTTTTAAAATAGTATTTCCATTTTTAAATTTAAATATTGTAATTTATGTATTACAAAGTTGAATTTTCTTTGTTTATTGGAAGGTATAGTGTACATAGTTTGGTTTGCTCGTTTACATTTTCCTATTTGGGGAACTTAATGAAATCTACATATACATGAGGGTTGTTGGTAAATAACTGGTCAAGTAGGTATTTTTGGGTTAATTATAATTTGAACTGAATATTTTCTACAATGCTTGAATGAACTTACCCATATGGGTTTTCGATATATTATTCGGTCCAAGATAACAAACTAGAAGAATCATGATCTCCATCCATATTTTAAATATTATTATGTAACCAAAAGCAAAATAATTTATAACTTTCTTTTAAACTTTTCGACATTATTTCAGTACTTTATTATCTTCCATTGATCATCAAGCCCTTATCTCAAATTGTTTGGGGTCGAAGCAGTCTGCTTCGGTTCTTCTTTTATTCCTCCCTTTTCACACGTCCTTATATAACAAAATCTCCTCTACTTCTACTTTATACCTCAAAACTCAGGGAGTTGTAAGTACATAGCTTTGTCCTTCTCGCTATCCTACTACTATTATAAATACTAAAGTTTGTGTACATGTTTGATACTCTTGCACGTCAAAATGGCTGAAGAGATCCAGATGAAATTTGGAACAGGGGCAGAAGCTAGTAAGCAATAATGTAGTTAGAAGACCGTAACAAACTAAAATACATAATTTTAGTTTGTTACGGTCTTCTACGTACCTATGTACAAAACCGACGTGAAACAACTTGCGGTGTGTTTTGTCGTGTGAGTTGAGGTTACCGGAGGCCCAATTACCCCCCTCACCTCCCTTCCTATTCTTCCCAGTCTTCCCAATCCCCGATCCTCCACAATCCTCAAATTCCCCAATTCTTAAAAGCCGGTAACGTACTTGTAACGCCTTGGTGTTCCTGTATATTGCTTACCATCAGGTGATCCGTATACTAGTATACCGGTTTATGCCATAAAAAAATTTTGCTGCGTTTCGTCTGGTTGGTTTGATTGCACCTTCCTCCTCAGAAAAGTTATGCTACAATTAAACAGTTTCTTACATAGTTCACAACACACTTGCCAATACCTTTGGGGTGTTGCAGGTGTAATTGGGCTACTGACGCACTGTAACAGCTGCTCACCTGGTTGGCCGTTAGTTTTGTTATTACGAATACCTCGTATTATAAGAATTGTAATAATCCTTAAGGTACTGTGACACATGCTGATTTCAAGCACAAAAGCATGCTTCGAATTGAACATTGTGCACTAATAACATGTGTCAGAATGTTGCTCAAAATTAGCTACTCATTGCGGACGGCATGTTTGCGGATCGACAGACGTTCGATTTTCGAACGTTTTTTAGTATGATCAATATAACGCCTTTTAGCATGCTATTTTATAGCGTGTGTAACAGTACTCTTTTAGTAAAACTAGATGCGTTGTCACATTTTTTAGGTAAATCAATTTTACTCAGTCATCCATTTCTACGTAAATTACCCTTCGTACTGTAATTATACGCCTTTTTGACACAATAATAACAAGGGTCTGTGCGGTATCAAGTAATTTATCATGCTATGGCGATGTTATTGTCTTGCTGACGGTGTCTAATGACGACGCTGGACGATAAACGATCATTATACTAAATGGTTCACGCTGATCAATTAGTATAACGTTAAACATCATTATTGTTTCTCGAAAGGTGATGACTATTCATTGGGTAGTTTCCCCTATCAAAATTAATTAGTTATTTATTTTAACTTTACTATAGGTAGGTACTATAAAACATTCAAAGTAAATCATCATGTTTTTACTGATTGATTTGATGATACACCTACGTACTACATTTTTAAATATTTCTAGTATTCTTAATAAAATAATAAGCATGCTATTTGAAACCAAATTTTCATTTGCCGTAGCTTATCAATATGCATATTTAGCTTACTCCTGTTATGTATTCTTCTGTTTAAAAAGTAGATGTATAAATCTGTCATTCATTGATATAGGAAAATAGGATAGGCGTGGCCGATAACATTGTGGGTAGACAGGGAAGTAGGCAGTTGGAAATAGTAATCTTTTTTCCAATTATATAAAATTTTCCATGTAATAGGAGCGAGTCCACTCCTACACACTTTTTGTTCGGCTTTGTACTACTACTAACAATTTTCATACTTACTGAAAAATCCAACAATATCCGGATAAATCCAATATGACCTAAGTAAAGCCTCGAGCGTATTAGTTACGTTAGCTCGTGTAAAAATGTAACTTATCCTCTATAGGTATTTTTTTATTAGATTTATTTTTCTAAATACCTTTTGAGAATATTGTGAGTTGAGAGTTGTGCCGCAGTTAATAGTCTATATTCTTGAATTCCCGAGCGTACGCCTCAAAGACTCATCACACATAGGGTCCAATAGAACTGATGCCGATACGAGCCGCGGAGGACTTTAGGGTTGCCGGTGGGCTCTGGAAGTGCAGGAGTAAGAACGGGGTGGACTTTAGGCAGTAAGAGTCTAACACTCCCTGCCGCCACACACGGCCGGGAGATATCATTGCATGATTTGCCCCATAAAAAATCTTGTTAAATAGCCAAAAAAACTGTTTATGACAAATCCTCTGCTATGGCCGGTCGCCGGTGGCCCCCATGGCGCTTTTATTGGAAAACGGACAACTACACTATAATTCACAATGAAGTTCGGTATACATACTATTAAAATGTTGTCCTAAGTTACACAATAAATATTCCTATTACAGCTACACTTCAAGGAATAACAATTCTGACATATTCTTCTTACACATGCGAAGAATGATGCAATGTGTAGAAACCATTATACGGTATCGGTCCTTATAGTTTAACGTCCAAGCCATTGACCATTACCTCGTTGTTCACCGGCTTTTCTAAAGGTTTACTTTGTAATCGAGTGGTTAAACACAATGTTACGTGCGTCATACTATTATATTGTGACGTCAGTTAAAGTTTCAGATGAATGATCGAAGAAAAACAGTTCGTAGTTACTTAACAATAGAAATCTAGTATAGTATTTTCATTTTATTATAAAATGATTAACATTAATTACTGATGATACCACCATAATTCACATCAACACCTATAAGTGGCCACTGCTGATCGAAGGCTTCTTCTCGCACGGAGAAGGTTTGAGCGTTAATCACCACGCTTGCTCAATGCGGATTGGCCATTTCTAAACTTATAATTAGAAATCATAAGCCCAGGTCTCCGCACGATGTTGTCCTTCACCGTTTGTCAGTGATGTTATCTATAAATAACCTTAGAAAGTAACATATAGCTCGGAAAAATTCACATAGGTAGGTACTTACGCTGGTAGGTTTCGAACCCGCGCCTTCATGCATGAGAAGCGTGCGTCTTTTATCTCCGGGACACCATGACATGTACCATAACTAATAATACTTATTGATTTTATGATCATCCGATGCAATGAAAATAATTTATCTTTTAAAATTATTCTGTAGGTTAAAAGATAAGAGAAAGGTGGTGTTTATCTTTAAATATTGTCCTCAAAAATATTTATTTTGAAAGGAATCACAGTAAACATCGTTCTAGGTCGTTTAAATAAATAATTGTAATGATAACAAAGGGAAGTTTTTTAAGAGAAGGGTGTTTAAGTACATAGTAAAAGTTAACAATTTAATGCCGTTTACAAATTAGTCTTTATTACCTTCTAGACATGAATGATTTTTCTTTGAAAAGTAGTAAAGTTGTAAAAAGAAAATCCGCGCTTCGTTAACCCTGAAATTGTTGGCTCGACAATTTACGAAATAAATAAAATGAGAGCAACGTCGTCAAAGACATTTTCTATGCAAATATTTTTTATTAGAACATTAATGTCATATACAAAAAAGTAACGCAAATGACTATGGTTCTTGATTCTTCCTGAACATAACAGAATAAAAAAGGGAAGGGCTTTGAAATAAATCTATCATATGATATTTCTGAATTTAGATGCTGTCTTGGAAAACATGAATTTCACACACACACATCACGAAAAACATAGTTTAAAAATGCATTTTTGAATAACACGATCGAAAGTAATTGTCAAATTATATTTCCAATACTTCACTTTGGATTTGGATAGTGAAATAAATACGTTTCATAAGTCATTAAATACAAAAGCGAAACTTCGGTTAAAGAAAAAGAGGCATTAGCTGAGGCAGTAACTCCATACAATTTTAATCTATTTCTATCTGTAAATCCAAGCCCATTAGAGTTCATTAGACCCTAAAAGTTTTCATCAAAGCCAACAGTTAAAGAAATACTTGTTTGTACTTCGAACTTCGCACGAGTCGACGACTCACGAGTAGGAATACCATAAAAATACTTTTACAACTCTTAAAAATGTTATTGTAAGAAATGTTTTCAAGTACTTTTGTTAAAAGTTTTGCGAAGTTTTTGGGCTTCACTTGTGTTTATAAAAAGGGAGACGTATACCCGTTATTTGTTACGTTTTTAGATGTTGCTACAAACAGTCTGAAGCCGGACAAATGGTCTGACCTTATGCTACCGGTGTCCCTCGTTTGTTCAGCCAGTGGCTTCGTTGCAGCATGTTACTATAGTCATTTGTCACCGTTTTCGATGCTCATGTTTAAGAAATACCCCATTTGTTAAGCCATATTTGAGTAGAAGATGTATGTATGTAAGTTGTCTTCAATTGTCGTCACTAAATTCCCGCTTAATGTGGTTACGGAGGTGAACTAAAAGTGATTGAACTTTTACCAATGAACGAATGCTGCATCTGATTTTGTTTTTAAACTGTCAAACACCAAGCGGTCACCGGTGACCGCAACCTATTGTTCTAGAGGTATAATTGTGTCTACAAAACCGGTACTCGACGAGTTTTTAAAATTTGTTTTTAAAATAACAATCAGGTACGAAAATCTTGAAATATGTAGATTGTAGATAAATAAAATGAAATGAAAACACCTATAACATGATATTTATCGTTCTAATACATAACGTATTTATTGATTAACAGTAACCTATTTATTGATTTTCTATTACGCCTGCTTATTTGTCTGAAGTATATTTTTTCATCGCTAATTTATTGTTTCAAGTATTATGTTTTTCATTTTTGTTATGATAAACGAAGATTCTTGTACACAAAACACCGCTAATTAGTTACTAGCGCCACACATCGACACTACTATCTTTTACACAGTGAACATGTGTGGGTAATTTCATATTACTGTGTAGGTATAAAAATATTCGTCCACCACATTCACATTGGTATTTTCATTCTTGTGTCAGTATATGTATTTTTATAATTTAATTCACGGGTAAGGTTAAAACTATTTACAATCATTGATATGACCCGACATTTTGACGGGTATTAACGTAGTGTTCGTGGTCGACTGGTTAATGAACACGCTTTTATCGTCTTTCAATGATCAATGATGATGTGAGTTCTATTCCAGCTGAAAGATTCTTTTTTTATTTTACTATGTAGTTTTTCTTATTTTTTTTTGTTTTTTGAAATATTTAATCGGGCTATAAAAGAAGCAGATAAGTCGGTAAATAAAACAATACTATCTTTTATTACAATTAATTTATTTATTATACAAATAAGTGGTTTTATATTCAATATTTATAATAATTAATTATCATACCACAGTTAAGTTCTTAAAGTTCTTTAAATAATAATTAATCAATATGCCAATAAACCTTATAGTCGAATTGGGAAATATCATGCGATAAAGTATATACTTTTAAAATTAACATAAGAAGATTTAGAAAAATAGGATAGAAAAAAAAGAAAAGATTAAAACATTGTTTCAAATTTTAAATATTTGATTAATGAATTCTAGAAACAACTTGTGAATGCTGGAATCGATCCGGCGGCACTTTACTGGAGGTGATAACCATTACGCCAAACGCGCTGTGAATGAGATCATCGAAATATTGTATACCATTCAGTAACATAAAAATACGATGAGAAAACACTATATTTATATGGGTATTGTATGGCTCGATTGCTCATTATTTGATTTCGATTTATTCCAAGTTTGTTATAAGTTATTTTTATCTTTACCCTCGTTTTTATTTAAACTTATTTACTAAATAATTACGTATACCGACACAAAAATGATATTTAAATACCAAGATGTGTGTGATAGACGAATGTTTCTATACATGGCCTTTAGCCAAACGCCACTTTAGCGCTTGTCTACAGGGAGAGTAGAAATCAAAATGTATGGGGATGACACTGACAAGTGTCAAAATTTACGTCAATTCCATATAATTTTGTTTTCTATTCTACATGTAGACAAGCGCTAAATGGCTTACGCCACTTTAGCGCTTGTCTACAGAGAGAGTAGAAATCAAAATGTATGGGGATGACACTGACAAGTGTCAAAATTTACGTCAATTCCATATAATTTTGTTTTCTATTCTACATGTAGACAAGCGCTAAATGGCTTTTGGCTAGAGTAGCATATCTATTAATATGAAATTACCCACACATGTATATTGTGTAGTCATACTAGTGTCGATGTGTAGCGCTGCGAACTAATTAACGGTGTTTTGTGTACAATGAAGTAGGTACTTGTAAAAAATTCCATTGTTTTTCGTTGGAAAAATTAATTTTATAATATAAAGAATTGTTTTACTTTTATGAAGAATATATCAGTTGACTGGGCGACGCTCGCCGCTTCGGTTGTCGCTAATTATGTAGCTTAGTGCTCATGATTATGGGCTCGTGGTACAGTTTGAAACTGATCGAGTTGCATCGCCGACTAGTTACGTAAGTAGACCGTAGTATAATTAGAATATCATATATCATTACGAATTGTGAGGAATAGAAGAACATTTTCGTCTATTCTTTTTTTACTGATTGTGTAACAACATATAATAATAAACAACTTACCATCTCAACCTCGTAATTATTAAATACACAGCCTTAGCCAACTAAAGACTTTATCCCGAATGATTTATGAGCGTTTTTTCCAAAGCAGCATCATATTATGTTTGGGCCAAAAAATTGTCTGTATGTAGCCTTGGCCTAACTTTATAATGTTACATTTATACGGTCCATCGATCCTACGAAACACGAGTATCGACAAATATAATTACTTAATATAATACCTCTACATATTGTCTCAACCTTGTGGTCTAAATTCGATTGTGTGTTAATAAAATAATGTTATTATTATTATTATGCTTCATAATTTGAACGATTTTTCTTTAGGGTCTAAAACCTAAGTAAAGAAATAGAAAATAATTTTCTTGTGGTAAAAACTGAATGCAATCTTTCCTGCAAATTAGGATATTATTTACCCACAATTATGTGCGGTCATTTTACAGCATACTGTTTACAAAACTTAAATACCTATCCTATGCTTCTAAATTTCTATCCAAACTTAAGATTGTAATGAAAAAAAGAACCATAGTCAAACCAACTTTCCTATTTCAGTCCAACCTATAGAGGTATAGAGGTAATTAAAAACTTTTTCGTGTTTGTCGTTGAGTGTCCATTTTCTGTTGAAAATGGTAAAAACAGAAAACAATATTTTGTTCTGTTTTTACCCTCTGTATCCGAGCTGTTATTTTTTTTACCTATCCTTATTAATTATTCTGCTAGTCCAGCGAGTGCATTGACCTCGGGAAATAAGGTCACTGTAGAGTGAAGTGCCCGGTATACCTCGGGCCTTAATTGATCTCAACGGAAAGTTGAGCGGCGTTTTTCACTTAACTTTTATTGATAGCTGAAGTTAAGATTAAGTGCTTGTAACGTCAATGTTCTATGGTATGGTTGCTTTAGTTTAAATAATAATTATCTAATTATTAAGGATTTGTCATACTTGCTAACCACACTTACTTAAGTTATAATCGCATCAAACGAGTTTTTACTTTCTATTTGTTGTGTTAGAAAACAAACTAATTTTACAGATATTTTTAATTCGTGAAGTCAGGAGTTATGATTGCATTTTATTGTTATAGCATTGAAATCAATTGCTAGTATAAGAGAATCAAGTTAAAAGTTCGGTGTTAAAAATAAATAACCTACCTTTGTATTCCATATACCATTCGGACATAAAAGACATGTAGGTAAAGGCATATTTTCAACATCCCATTCATTAACCACGATGTTACTTTATATTCTATACTAAACAATGACATTACAATGACTGCCCCATTGGCCGAGTGTTCGCAAGTGCGACTGCCGGACAAGCGGTCTCGGGTTCGATTCCCGGGTCGGGCAAAGTATTACTAAGTTTTTAAAAAAATCTCAGTAGTAGCACGGAGTCTGGAATTGTGCCCGGTATATGGCAATAGGCTAGCTATTACATGGGACTCGTAACATAAATAGAGAAAAGTGGGTGTTACATTGTACAGTGGTATAATGTGCACCTCTGCCTACCCGTTCGGGGTTAAAAGGCGTGATGTTGTGTTATGTTAAACAATAACATTATTTCACAATGGAATATTCAACAAACTCAGTATTGTACTGTTTTGAAAAGTTTACTACCTCTATTATTTATTTACGTTAGAATGATAAACTCATTGGATATTTGATATTAGTATACGAGTAAGCATTTCCAATAATGTTGAAAGCATGTGTCATCATTATTAATGATTCTGAATGCTTTTTGATAATACGTTTTGTACTATTATTATTCGTAAAGATTAAATCAGGTACCAAATGATTTTATCTTTCAAAAAAAATAAGTAACACTTTAAGGGCAAAAATGTGCGAGCTCGGATCTACGCATCGCAAGAACTTGCGAATTAATTCGCATCGCGCATCAAAGTCTTATCTTTCCAGAATCTTCTTTCTTTTTTTTTCCTGTATCTCCTAAGCAATAAAAAAGTGCACACTTCTTTTTACGATCCATGTCACGACCTAGTTTTCAATTTAAAATACGTTTAGTATGGTTGATCTTGTCGCACGAAATCGCAGTGCAGCAATGCGTATCGTAATTTTCTGCGTTGCTAATTCGCATCGCAGTTTTGTGTACGAACCCTAATGCAGAATGATTTACCTACCTACCAATCATTAACTGCTTCGATAAACAATTAAAAATACATTGTGTCTCGATTAATATATCTGTGGTTTAGACACACGATATATTAAACCAAATCATATTATGTGTTAGTACCTTTTAAGCTATAAGAACTCATTTTGTTAGAACTGGGATGATGATAGGGTATGAAAATTAAAAATATAATTAACCGTAAGTTAGGTAATGAAAAAATATTAGACACGTATTTTTTTATTTTGTCGTATGATAAAGCAATACTTAGATAAAATGAATCAAAATTTAGGAGTAGGGGCTAAAACGTCATTTCTACGTATAAAATGTACATAAAACGTCACGCGACATTTGAAATCTATATATCGTCGAAAGTATTCGTTTCTGTAAGAAAATAAAAAATACGTGTCTAATATTTTTTCATTAGATACCTAACTGTTAAAATCGACATACAATTAAATTCAATAAGTACCTGTGTAGTATGTGATTTATGCAATAACGCTTTGTTCGCACTATGCTAGTATTTTAGTCGAGTAGCGAGTGTTTAGTATATCCCTCTCGCTCCTATATCAAAATCAAAGCGAGAGAGAGTTACTAAATACTTGCTACTTGACTAAAATAGTAGCATAGTGCGAACAAGGCATAAGGTTCAATAATTTCATAGCGTGCTGCTTAAATTGCTTTTGTAAATGTGATTTTATGTTTTGTTAGGTTTTAATGTATGTAAAATTCCATTATTATGTATTAGATTAGATCAAAGCTGCGTAGCATTGTTAATGAATTTCGATTATAAGAGGGTTATACAAAAATCCATGAGTTTCTTTTATAAAGAAAAAGAATCTTAGAAATATTCCAAATATGCAATATCTTTCCTTCAGTAGTCCAAAGGAGTTATATAGGAGTGCAATAAAGGGAAATTCCTGTTATTACTGCGTGCAGAATGTCTCGTCAAAGAGAAAATTATGGAATCCCGCTCGCTATACCTACCTACTGAAGATATAAAGGCTGGAACGAAATAGTATTCCAAGTATTCATATGTGGGTCGCAGATAAATTAGAAGACTGTAAAACTTCAAAGAAAGACATTGAATATTATTTTAGTTTAGAAACTAGAGAAAAAAAATTAATCAACTGTTAGTCTTTTTTGTTATAAAATGTAGGATATTATGACAAATTGGATGTAGTGAATCGATTTCAAAAATAAGAATGTGTCTTATAAGATACAGAACGCTAGCAGACCCGTGACACGTTTTACAAAATAATGTTCACGATACATTGAACATCAACAACTCATTGCACCATTAGACTACGGGCCTCTCACAGGATGGCTTGCTGTAAGCATATTTGGCGGGCGGGTTGCAGACCGCAGTTTCAAAAGTTCAGGTTCATCAGAATGTGCTACAGCCCAGTCTCTACCGAAAGAGTAAGGTCCCTTAACCAGCATAGCACAGAAGAGCATAGCTAGTGACAGATGTAACTACTCTCTCCTCACTACACATAATCATTAATTACTCGAATCATCAACAGCCTATAAATGGCCACTGCTAACCAAAGCCCTCGTCTTACACGGAGTAGGTTTGAGCATTAATCACCACGCTTGTTCAATACGGGTTGGCGATTTCAAACTTATAATTACAAATTATAAGCCCAGGTTTCCTCACGATGTTTTCCTTCACCGTTTGTCAGTGGTGTCTAGATAATCTTAGAAAGTACATGTAACTCGGAAAAAGACACATTGGTATTCGCCGTTGGTAGGTTTCGAACTTGCACTCCCATGTATGAGAGACCGGCGTCTTTAACCTCCTGGCCACCACGATGCCAATTACGTTATGTTAGTTACATAGTCAACTCCGTTCATATATCAAGGTTTGAACCTTTGACAAGTAATTTTACTGTCGATCGCTCAAGTCATAAGTCACTTTATCTGACATCGAAATCGTTACACGGTTAATGGAAATAGTCTATTTGGAAGGAAAACTTTTTTGATGAATAGTCTACGGCTGTAAAACGCTTCGTAAATTAACGAGGATTTATGAATTTATGGTCTGATTCTATCGCTGGCTTTTAACAGATTATAAAACGGATAAAATATTTGCAGTTTGATGAGATGAAGCACTTTTTCTGCTAAGAAACCTAATCTTTGTGTAAAGATTTTGTTCATTTGACTAAAATGCTTATTGATCAAGTTGAAGAGTTCATTTGTTGATTTAAATTATTTGGAATGACAAACCGACGAACCGACTAGCATGCATGAAAATATTGATGACTGTTGATGAAGCGAAAGAAGTATTTATTAATCGTAGTAATTGGCTTTTCATAGTCTCTGCCTACCCCCATGGGAGACAGGCGTGAAGTTATGTATGTAGATATGTATTATTTCGAACTACCACTCTTTTGGAAAGTAATAATCTTGTGAACAAACAAGTTATTGACCTGACATCCCCCATCTTAACATTTAAGAATAAGCTAATTGGGTAAAAGCCTAGTAAAATACACGTAGTATCTACTTAACACTATATCGAAACAAAAACAAACGAATTTCTAGAAAAAAACGGGTCTATTATCATTAGTCAAAATGTAATTTCTCATTTATAACACTTAGAAGTAGGTAAGTAAGTTACCAAGCAACTACATAACATGTAGCTGCCACATTTGTCAGAATTAAGTTTTCGTCGTGAGTTTCCTAATTACACAACTTGCCGACTGAAACAAAGAGCTCTTTTATGTTTTTACTCAACAGGCTTCGTACTATATGTGTACTACAGGAACATTTTGTCTCTCTGTCTTGCTCATACTGTGTGAAAGAGAAAACATTACACCTGTATTTTCCCGACCGCTGTCATGGAACACAACTCACAAGGGCGAATGAAATAGCCATCTTTTGGTTAGTTATTTATGAATCCTATGGAGTAAGAGGTGCGACTGAACTGAATTAGTACTGAAAATTTTCCATTGTTCAATCTCAGTGGAAAATTTTCAGTTCCAATTCTCAAAGGAACCAAAAAGTATAGAACAGTATAATCTTTATTGTGCACCATCACTATAGTATACTATAAAACATTGTCGCTATCCGACGTCTGTCTGTCCCTATGTATGCTTAGATCTTTTAAAACCACGCAACGGATTTTTATGGTTTTTTAATAGATAGAGTAATTCTTAAGGAAGGTTTATATGTATAGTACATGTGTATTACACCCGTGCGAAGCTGGGGCGGGTCGCTAGTTAATAATATAGTACATACATACAGAAAAAGAAATAACAGACATAAATTAAGAAGTAAAAGTAATAATGAGCACAAAGGCAGTCTTTTCACATATAGTGGTTTCTACCACACAAACTTTGGGTAGATATACCTCTAATGTAAAAGACATAATTATATAGAATAAGATGAAATATTTTATCCAAAGAATCAACAAATTTACACACACAAGCTACTCTCAAAATGTCAGCAAAATTAGAATAATAATTTTCATCATCAAAATTGTAGGCTTTTTTTTTTAAGGGGGAAAATCATCGAATGACTACTCCCGCCTGGGTGAGGCGGAAGGGAGTGTCAGACTCTTACTGACTAAAAACCACCCCGTTCCTTCTCCTGCACGTCGAGCCGGAGCCCCGGTTACCCGTTAGGTTCTCCGCGACTCCGAATAAAATTGTAGGCTACCTCGCTACTGTCGATGCAAGAGACATACTTGTGTCAAGCAAAAAGTAACCTAACAAACATCCCATTAAAATTGTATTCACGTGAACTTTCTTCAATCTTTTGCCAAAAATAAGATAATATTCCATTTTTTATGAACTCCTAAACTCAGTTTTGCTTGTATGCTATGTAGTACGACTGAGTATTTCTCAAGGCTACTACAACTGGAAGTGTTGGAACTCTGCCCGACTGGCAAATGTTTTCCTTCAACAGAGCCAAACACATATTATAGCCTTATTTACTAAATGCAGATGTTGTGGTCGAATTGGAGCGTGTTTGTTCCAGCAGTTGCAGTGTAGTTTGTTTTAGAATTGTTTTCTAGAAGTTTCTAGTGAGTATTTAAAGTTTATGAGCAGTATTGTCTGTGGTAGACTTGTCTCCTTGCCTAGGCAAATGGCAAACATCACGTCACAACAACAGTCTATACGTGGCCATCACTGACCAAAGGTCTCTTCTCTTCTTCTTCTTATCTAATTATTAAAACGATTAATAGAAATCTCTATCGATTGGACATAACATAACATCACACCTTTTATCCCCGAAGGGGTAGGCAAAACCCAGTAGTACTTTGTCCGACCCGGAAATCAAACCCGAGACTCCTTGCCCGGCAGTCGCACTTGCGAGCACTCGGCCAACATTATTATGCCAATTTATACGCTTCTTTAATTATTCGACTAGTAAAATCTCATTTGTCGAATTCGGTGTGTGAGGACTTACCATTCGATATAGGCTCAATTCCAACGAAATGAATAGTAATTCAAGTACGGGAACATGTTCGTGTATTCTATCAAATAAATACGTATATGAAACAAATGTGTTTGGCAATATCAATTTGATTAATTAATTATTTTTCTGTATAAATATGATATGTTACAAACAGTATTATCTACCTCTATATTGGCAATTAGCCGATCCGTACATGTCACTACCATGACAAACAACACCGAACGGTTCGGAGAATTCATTTATTATTCTCAATAATATTAATTTGTTGATCGCCCGTTGTTTGTATCAGTGACTTAATTAGTTGTATCGGGTGTTGTTTGTTGCCAACGAATCGTAAGAACATTTAACTGTACAATGTATAAACGTAAGCAGTGTTATTGTACAAAACATGATCTTTATGATCATTTTATAGAGATGGTTATTACTTTTTTCAACTATCGTAATGACTATAAAATTAATTAGATTATACATAGAACGTCGTACTCACGTACCTAATTATTCGATGAAGTCGCCACTCGACTAATTTCGAGCCACATCTGTGGCTCATAATTATGAGCATTGTACATGACAAGTTACACAGTGAACATCCTTACTATATAATATTATAAATCGGAAAGTGAGTTTGTTTGTTTGTTCCGCTTTCACGCCGTAACTACTAAACCGATTGCTTTGAATTTTTGCAGACGTAAAGTTCAAAGTCCGGATTAAATAATAGGGTACTTTTTATCCTTTTGTGACGCGAGCGAAGCCGCGGGTAAAAACTAGTTGGAATATAATAGACAATCTAATAAAAAAACTTCTTATTAATTATATAATTATACAAACTACTAAACAAAAGTACCGAAACTAAAATAATATCATTAGTGGAATTAGAAAGTGCTAACTCATTTAGTACCCACGCTTGTCACAATAACATACAAGTTGTGACCTTAATTTTGCCACAAACATGTGTTCAGTGGGATCAGTTGCAGGTTGCAGTATAAATAAATTATTCCAGCAACCGTGTTTACGTTTGTGCATTCAGTAGCAGTTGTTCTGCTTTATAAATAGCTCTTAATTTAGCCGCTGCGCGAATTGTATAGAATGAACAATGAATCTGTGTACTCTGTGCAGTTTTAATAGGTTTATTGCTGATGCAGTAGATGATAATGGTTTATTGACGAGTGCAGTTTGTATTCATAACATACCATCACGCCTTTTTATCCCCGTAGAGGTAGGCAGAGGTGCACATTACGGCACTTATTTATTTTTTTATTTATTTATTTCAGGAATCACAGGCCCATATCGAATACTATAAACTAATACATTAAAGATTTATAAATACTATACATACATTACAAACAAAATAATTACTCAATTAAGTACTTAATAACTAGGTCACACGAATAGACGGCGTCGTGTGTCGCACAGTGTCCGGTAGCCGACCTCGGAACCATCGGAAGACTACCCCTCGCGGCCAAAACTCCTCTTTCATTAAGGTTGGCAGATGTTCAGTCGGCACCCTGACTACAAAAGACTTGAAGTCCACTCTGTGTAGCGAGTGCAGTTGCTCAACCTTCAGATGAAGCTTTGCCTTGATCTTGATGAACTCCACAATCTCCTCAACCTTTGTGGAATCATGTAGGCGGGACACGTAGAGCAGCGTGGCTGGTACAGCAGGTCGCAGTAGATTATTGTGTCCTGTCAATGCGGTACCGCACTGATTGCGGCAAGTGGGCTTCCTCTTCTTCTTTCTTTCGACTAGGGTAAAGCCTTCCTTGTCGTTCTGGTTCTTTTTAGGAACCTCCTGATGCAGATCCGCGTGAGGATTTTTGCTTTGTTGGACCTGCTTATCCCCTTTTGCAGCTATGGCAAAGTAAACACGATTGGGGGTTGATGTACTCACACATGTCGTAGGCTGTGCCGGAGGCGCTAGCCGTTCGGCGGGATGACTCACTGCAGCGCGTGCACGTGGCGATGCATGCGCCGTCGCCGACTCAAAACTGCCGACCGATGCATTAGCTGCACCGCGGCACATGTTAGCACTGTCGGTGCTCGATGTCGGTGAGCTACTTCCAGCAACAGTGTTGCGTAATGCCATTAATTCCGCCCGAAGTTCTCCGATGGTGTTCTCTGATGACATCAGCTTGGACTGTACCTCGGCCAGGCTTGTTTTCAAGGATATGATGTCCTTGAGTAACCTGGTAACATCGACGTGATCAAAGGTGACAGGGGGCAACTTGTGCAAGTCCTTTGCCACGAATGCAGGCACGTCGTCAGGATCTGTCACCTTCAGCAAGGTGATAATGTCTTGCACGCTTTTCTCCGTTCCGTCTCTTCGGCGAGCTGGCATCTCGTCCAGATTTCCAAGACATTGGAATAGCAACCTTTTGCCGCTACATATGTCTTCCTCCTTGAAGTTAGATTTGCAGATTTGCAAGATGCTAACCTCAGTCATAGTGTCGATGGCATGATGAATAAATGCCAGCAACTCGTTGGCTATGAGTGGTTGGGTACTCATACTTAATCAAGCAGCGGCGAGTGCCGCGCGTTTCGCGAGTATTGTAAACACGACTGTGTATGAGCGCGCTTCGCACTGCACTGATGCCACTTAATGCCACTGTAGAGGTACAATGTAACACCCACTTTACACTATTTATGTTATGAGTCCCATGTAAAATAGGTGGTGAGCCTATTGCTATATACCGGGCACAATTCCAGACACCGTGCTACTACTGAGATTTTTTTAAAACCCAGTAATATTTTGCCCGACCCGGGAATCGAACGCGAAACCCCTTGCCCGGCAGTCGCACTTTCGTCCACTCAGCCAACGAAGCAGTTTGTACCTATTCAACTTTTTTATTCATGCGATTTTCTATATACATAACATACATCATTATCGAGAACTTGTCAGAGTTCCCTGTTGGATTATGGGCCTCGTCTACATACAAGGGTTTGCCCTTATCTCCTTTTTTGGTTACTGGTGCTCGGTCTTTGTTAAACGTCTAGTTCCTTAAGCGGTTCTCATGACACCCAAATGGAGAGTGAGAGTTGTGAGACGTGTGCTTTGTCATCATAAGGCGATTAAAAACAGAAATTTAATCAAACTTACTTTTTTTATTGGATAAGCCGGTAAACCAGCAGACGGATTACCTGATGGTAAGCAATCGCCGCCGCCCATGGACACCTGGAACACCGAGGCATTACTAGTGAGACTAAACACAATGTAAGCGTTGTTTCACGTCGGTTTTCTGCGAGGTCACTATCACTGCGGTCGACCCGGTCCATTCGTGCCGAAGCAAGGCTCTCCTACACTTACTACTATAATAAATTCGTGTTACACAACGTTACGTAACAAATTGTCTCCAACGTTATTACGTTATTTATTTTATTGGAACACCATAATACAGTTAACTTCGCAACTTTATTTTAAGATAAATCGATCGAAAGTTATTGGCGTAACGAAATATCTCGCCCACAGTCGCAAACAAACAAAGAAAATTGGGTCAGGTTTTGTGTTTGTTGCTAAAACAATGAACTGTAATTATTAGGAGTAACGTTGTTATCAAAGTGGATTGTTTGGAAGCTGAACAGTGAAATAGCTTTCATAGGTTTTATGATTTACTTTTACTAACACTAACAATTTCACAGAAATGAAGTTTTAGTGATTTTGTTGTGCTGTCGCCACCTAACTATTTGGGGTTACATATATATTAAGCGAATGTACTTTTTCATTCCTTGGGACAATCACACACTTGGTTAAGCTAATTAATATACTTTTTTATTACGTGGGCCAATCGTATTTTATTTACGCAATTATCTAAAAGTTATGCCTGTTCTTGTCAGATAGTCATTAGTCCTCTATGAGCTTATATTCGTTGTGAGGTATTTTTAACATATAAATATTACTCCGCGTTCAAGGACGTCTATTTCTCATTTATTTTTTATTTTTATTTTAAAAGACTTCGTGCACACACTAATGTACAAAGTGGGCTTAATGCCTAGGGCATTCTCCTCCAGCCAGACCTTTGGGTGATGCAGAGACAAAAACATTTATTGTGTAAAATTATATTTTTTACGAAACTTATGTTTATGCAATGCAAATAACCACATTTATTACTTACTTATATTTTTTTTGTTTTTGTTATAAGTTACCGCTACGCCGTAGGTGATATTTTACTACACCGTAGCACTGTTATCCTTGTAGCTTTTAACATCCAAAGGAGTATGATTTTTCCTAATTTTCCATGGCAAATAGACTATGGAATATCATCCGTCTAATAACAAACAAACTTTTGGCAACAAAAATAGTGAACTAAAAGGACCATTCTCGCCAGAGGCAAAAGCGTAGTCAGTTTAATACCAAAGTAAACTTTGTTACATGGTACTAAAGTTCCTAGTCCTATATCATAAAATTCACTGTCTCTATAGCCCTTAGGTAGGTTTAATATAACTGCAGACAACGCTACATAAGCATATTTTCGGCACTGTTTTACATATTTTCACTTCGTAGCCCGTAACCGCTACGCGGTGGTACTACGAGTTACGCCGTAGTTCACCCTCTACGATATTAGAGGTATATGTAACATTTTATAAATGATACGTTTATCTCAGTTCGAATGGTTTGCGTGACTGAAAGGATAAATGGGGGACAATAAGTCGTTTTTATTCATACTTAGTGCTAGTATTGAATACAGAATTTGGTACACTATGTGTTGTATGTAGTCTAGGAACGATATTTAGTAACAGTTAATGTTGTGACAGTTTTATAACAGATACAAATACTAGTAATATTCTAGACTTGTTTTAGTTATGTATTTTCATTATCTTAGCTGATCTCTTAGGATTTTCATTAAATTAACGTTTAAAGCTATAGAATATCCATCGCATCTTAGGGTCGAATAAAACAGTGCCAGTAACATAATGTGTTAATGTCATTGTACTAAGGCAAAGCAATTGACGTCACACACAATGCTCCCCACGGTGACCGATTATACCGATTGATGTTATCTGTTTTCAACACCATTTGAAGATAAATATAACAGACATACTGTTTTATTTTACCTTAGTAGTACAGGGGATACAAAACCCACTACTAAGCACAATGATACAAGTGTATCTAAGACTTCATGAGTGTGGGAGAGCCATGTTTCGGCACGAACGAATGAGCCGGCTCGACCGGAGTGATACCACGGCCTCACAGAAAACCGACAACCGACGTGAAGTAACGCTTGCGTTGTGTTTCGTGGTGTAGTGAGTGAGAGTACTTAATGCCACTGTACAATATAACACCCACTTTTCACAATGTTATGAGTCCCATGTAATAGGGGGTGAGCCTATTGCAATATACCGGGCACGAAATCAGACTTCGACTACTGAGATTTTTTCGAAAAAACCCAATAATGTTTTGCCCGACTTTGCCCGGCAGTCCCACTTGCGATCACTCGACCAACGCAGCAGTCTTATAAATATATTCCTTATTTCAATCAGATTACTTTCTCCCTTGAGCAAGTAATTCTATATCGCTAATTAGCTGTTTCTAAACAATAACTTGATACATGTTTTCTATGTGTGGGTTGCAATTGTTTTGTCTGTACCGTGTTATTAACTCCGAGAAATAATAGAAATATGAAATCGGAATGATTAGGTAAAGTGATACATTATTGTTTTGTGGTCTTAAATAAACAAACTTAGACAATTAATAAACCTTAGGAAAGGTAGTGGGTGTTCATAATCTTCGGCCAGATATAGTCTGCTACTGGTATAAGTCTGCTACTGGTATGGGCTTATACCAGTAGCAGTAGTGTTACATGACACCTCTGCATCGTCATACGGCAAGCTATTGTCAATATTAATAATAACACAACACCACACCTTTTATCCCCGAAGGGCAGGCAGAGGTGCACATTACGGCACTGTACAATGTAACACCCACTTTTCACTATTTATGTTATGAGTCCCAGATAATAGGGGGTGTGCCTATTCGCATATACCGGATACAATTCCAGACTTCGTGCTACTACTGAGATATATTTATAAAAAGTTAGACATACTTTGCCCGACCCGGGAATCGAATCCCAGGCCCCTTGCCCGGCAGGCGGCCAACGAGCCAGTGAAATTGTCAATATTTAATATTGACTATTTAAGTAGGTTAAAATTAAGGTTGAGTTCATTTCACTGAAATGGAGTCAGAAAGAATATTCTCCAAAAGATGGAAACAAAAGAAATTTTATCGCAGTACTTGACGAGTCATCTGGACACTTAACACAATGGCGACAAATCTTCAATCCGAGTGACTTCACTTCACAGTTCCTGTTGTCAAGTGGCATAGCTGTATTTAATTTTAGGGACTAGATTGCCACGTGGGCGATTTCAGCCGGCTACATGATTGGCCACCTGAATAATCAATAAGGGAACTAGAGTCGGAACTGAAATAACACATCGACTATGACGGCTGGTACTGTAATAATTAATTTTGGAACCAATTCCTAGATTGCCAATTTAGCTGGTTATGTAACAGAGCGTGTAGTTTATTCGTTTTTGTGGTAGTTGTACTTACTTAAATTGATTCGGTTTTTGAAGTTGAAAAGAATTAATTATTATATTTTCGGCTTCCTCACGTAACTGTTTGACGAGGAACTCGACTAGTTTCAAGTCATGCTAGAGGCTCATATTCCGCGACAAGCGACGCGGCAACTATCGCGCTGCTACTCTTGGAAAGAATAGTTGTTTATATTACGTTTTTTATTCCGTTTTTGTTTATAGATAACGGAAATAACAAACAAAATAATTTGGTTAGTTAAGCACCGTACTGTATTTTCAATTTAAAACTGTACAAATTGTTTTAAAAACGGAATATTTTTTTAAAGGTTCTAACTTTTAATATAAAACCTTATTACCATACTAAACGGCTCAAAGTCCTAAAACAGAAATTGACGCAAGCCTACCATCGACCTCACTCCGTCAGTCTACTATCAGACTAATATATTCACCACTCCCACAGCAAACATAATTTGTAAGTCAATTACTGTGAAAGTGACGGTTTACATACAGTACTGGTATACATTTATCTAGCCTGTGGCATTGTGACGTCACACTTCTCTTTGCCGCTTATATTAGTTACCTATCTAAACCATTTAGATGTTGATATGTGTGGTTGTGATTAGCTAATTACGCCCAAGAATAGTTCTGTCATTTGCTATTAAAGGAAGATTGATGTATGTTGTTTTATCTTGCTTTACTATATAGAAATTTAATTCAACTTTAATTCTTAAAATATCATCTATCACAAATTGTTCCGTCTTTTACTACTTACTTACTTTTACTGGAAAATTAATAAAAGCAAGTTATGCTAGTCTCGCGGTCGTTTTTTGTGTGAAGTAGGTATGTGAAATGTATTAGTTAGTATTATTTAATTTATTGCCGTCATTATTTGAAACTATACATACAAATGTCAATATTAATCACCAAGGTAATTACACGAGCATAACCATTTAGACGTCGCGTAGTAAAATTACTGCGTTCATTAAATATTTATTAAAGTGTAAGTGTAGGCGCGTATCTAAGGGCTTTCAACTTGTTTACAAATTCACCACATTACAAGCGTTGAATTTGAAACACATAATCAGATCCTCGCCACTAGTTTTGTATTGTAATACTCGTAACCCCGTGGTACATTTATTGGCTCACTGCCATCTCATTAAAAATTCTCTCTTTTCCGTTACAGATTCAAACTGCCGTCAACCAACCTGCCAACTCATCTCAATAACTTTGTGAAGTGTTTGAATATGAACTTTAAGATGATAGAAGACAATTGACAATTCGCTCTCCTCCGGTAGAGTGAACCAACCACAATCTCGACATTCACTTCGTACGTTGCTGATATGAATACGTCGCACTAAGCGATTTAGGGCTAAACAGCTCTCCCATACACATTCGGACCATCAATGCTAAATTACAGACTGGTATCAACGCATTTTTTGAAGCAGCCGTAAATCGTTAAACGCCGGCCTTTCTATTGACTGTGTGTGCCGTGCCAATATGTGTCGTGATCGGGACATGTCTGAGCAGAGAAGTGACATCATCAAATAAGTTTACGAAGTTCGCCACAGACTAACGTGTCTATAGTCAAGTGTCAAGTTTCCCGTCAAAACGGCGCGCGTTTTCGCTCTGCCGTTTCGTTTTATTTCTTTCAATTTGTTTTACATCAAAGGATAAGCAATAGCCCGGTGGTTTAGTGTTTGGTTGTGGATCATTGGTTGGGGTATCGCCCAAAAGCGGGCCTCAGTGCGACCCTGGCCAGCCGTACCAGAGAAAACATATCCAGGATCTTGGATTCCATAGTTGGTGCTGCCAGATACTGCATTGTGAGTATGTTAATGTAATATTATTAAGTTCAATAAATAAATTATGTTAATCTAAATACAACTTGTTACAAGGGAAGTTTGTTAGGTCGCATCTATGAAGGTTTTTGTTTGAGCCATAGACGATGAAGCTTTTTTTTAGATGCGTTCAGTTGCGTTAGTGCAAAACATGGTTTAATTTCAGAATCGTCCCATTAACGGCTGAAAACTTTTGGAAATTGGGAATTATTTTCCGAGTTAGCGAAAATGGTACAATTGGAAATTCTACAGGTATTTCTGAAAAATTAGATACTGGGGCTTCACATATCATTTAGTGATTTTAACAATATAATAGTTTCTCGTTTTATAAATAAATAAATTTTAGCTTATACCTATACATATACGCTTTGCAATATATACGTAATTACATGGGTACTCTGGGAATACTAATATGTATATTATATGCCAATATTAACGGTTAGTTAACTAACAACTAAGTAGTAGTTGCCTACAAGTATTTGAGTTGCTTGCCCAAACTGACCCGTGTACATTGTGTAGGTGACAGCCGAGTAGTAGAAGACCAACGCTTACAATAACCCGTGACCCTTGATAGTATTAGATATACATAGCTTTAAGCAAAGATATCCTTACTTAATATGTACCTACGTATATATCTATACAATTTTCTGTATCATACATGATCTACACAAATCATTCTCCTCACTATTCGAAATGAATCGCAAACATCAGCTTAACCCACCACTCCAGAATCAACCTTGTTTCTTGACACTAAGAATTGACATTTTTCCGCACATTACACTGACATTAACTCATCCATATACGTTAGGGGTACGGACAGGAAAGTGAGCGCTCGAGCGAGCATCGGGTAGTAATATCTGGGCTCGGCTGGCGTGCGCAGTGCTCGGAACGAGAGCGCGAGAGGACTGAAGACATGGCGGCGCCCGAGTGCGAGCGAGAGGCCAGGAAGAGACGCGAGCGCCGCGACTCGGGGTGCGCGCACGAGCGCAAAGAGCGCCGCCCGCACAGCGAGGAGCGCACGCCGCCCCCGCCGCCGCCACCGCCGCTCCACGACCATAACAGAATCGAGGTAAGGAGTTCATGAATTCAAGACTTACCTTAAAAATTACAATTCCTGCATTAACTGAACCTTTTAGAACAAAGTTCCTCAAGACCTATCATTATCTCCGGAAACGTTGACTGGAGGATCGTACAGTCGTACTGTTACAGAAACCGGAGGTTATACGCCGGGGTCGTGCGGTCGATGGCCCTCTACGGCGCCCCTGTTTGGGCGCCAAACCTGTTGCGGCGTCCCGCTCGGACGCTGCTCATGGCACAGAGGGTCATGGCGATCCGAATGATCCGCGGATACCGCACGATCTCCGGGGAGTCGTCGAACCTCCTTGCCGGATTACCGCCGTGGGATCTGGAGGCAAAGGTGCTCGCGCGCGTGTACAGCATGCGCGCGGAGGCACGTCGCCGGGGCGAAACTCCGCTGCCGCGCCAGATAAGCGCGTGGCGGGATGAGCTCCGGCGCGATCTCATGGCGGAATGGCAGCAACGACTGTTGCAACCGAGGGCTGGGCTCGCTGCCATTGCAGCGGTAAGTCCCCTCTTTGAGGAGTGGCTTGAGAGACGCTACGGCGTCCTCACCTACCGCCTGACGCAGGTCCTCACCGGACATGGGAGTTTCGGGAGGTACCTGTGTCTGATGGGGCGGGAGGAAACGTCCGGGTGTCATCACTGCGAGGACCGCCCTGAGGACACGGTGGAACACACTGTAGCGGAATGCCCTGCGTGGGCTGAGCACCGCCGTGCCCTCAGGGAATTGATCGGCGATGGCGACCTCTCGCGTCCGGGCCTAGTGCAGGCCATGATGCGGAGCGAGGGGGAGTGGGATGCCGTCTCCTCCTTTTGCGAAGCAGTCATGCTAGCTAAGGAGGAGGCGGGACGCGTGAGACAGCGAAGCGCTGCCTCCTCGCAACCCAGCCATCGCGAAGGATACACCGGGCGTCGGGGATCGCGGGACGATCTCCGGCCACCGTAAGCGCGGGCCTGCGGACGGCGAGCATAGGTGGCTCCCCGTCCGACCAGAAACAGACCCGAGCGTACGGCGCGTCGCGTTCCGCGCGCGCCTCAAAGAGCCATCAGACCACCACAGATGGGGCCCGATACGGCCGATGCCGATTCGGAGTCGCGGAGAACCTGACGGGTAGCCGGGGCTCCGGCTCGACGTGCAGGAGAAGGAACGGGGTGGTTTTTAGTCAGTAAGAGTCTGACACTCCCTCCCGCCTCACCCAGGCGGGAGCAGTCATTCGATAATTTTACCCCTTAAAAAAAAACAGTTACAGAAACATATTTGGATGATCTTCCTAAATATAATATCCACAATCCTATTTGCCTCGCAGTCAGAACGTCGTGCTGAGCGGCTGTCCCGCGCCCGTCGCCCACAGTTCGGTGGCAAGCGACGTCGTCCACCTACCAGGGTCTCCAAACATCCTAAGGAGAACGAATGCTTCACTACATCTGAAGAGATCCGATGTAGCACACCACCTCACTTCGATTATGTTATTGTGCAGAAACCACAACGTAAGTATTTTGATACAAGATAGACATGGCACCCAATAAGTGCTGCTGCCACCATAGAAGGTTTCAAATGCCTACCTCTATATCTGTTAAAGTGTCAAGTTTTACAGAAACTATACCACAGATGCCATAACCTTAAGCTTACATTGGTAATTTGAACTTTTGTGGTATTATATACCTCTATTTATCAAAAAATCAAAAGTGGACCAGGTAAGCCGGTTATAATGAAGGTCAAAGGAGCAACTCTTGCTTCTATAGCCCCGGTAACTTATATGTCAACAGTCATTGTACGCGAACAAGCAGTGGGTTCAGGTAGAAGATTGTTGCAGTATGCGAGGAACCGGAGACTCTGGACGCTGGAGCGCTGCATCGAGTGGCAGGTCGCACAGAGAGTGCCGTTGAGGAGGGCGCAGCTTTATGCGCGGAGGCCGAACGAGCCCGCAGCGATGAGAGGAGCGCAGCCCCACTCAACGTCGCACGACGTGAACCGCCTGTGCCTGACCGACAGCTTGAAAAGATCACTAAGAAGGTATGTTTGTATTGTACTGAAAATGAAACCATTTGTCAACTAAACAAAATTGTTTACGAAAGTGTAAAATGTTCCATGATAGAGCATACATTTAAAATTTTCAGATTTCTGTACTCAAGAAAAACATCACCAAGTATGAAAATGATTTTGAATCCAAGAATGGCCATCCTTTGACTCAGAGTGACAGGATAACAGATGTGGCGTTGACGCGAATGAACGAGACGTTACGCAGACTTCAGGCTGAGAAACGTCTCATCAAGACTGATCCCGTGGAGTATGCCTTGAAGGTACAAGCAGCTAAACAGCAGAAAGAAAGAGACGACAAACTTGAAGAGTCGCTCAAGAGTGATAAACCTATGGCTGATATCGTAAAAGATATCGAAGAGGTAAATTCCTTAAATCCATTCATTGCTTAGCGCCGATAGTAATTCATCTAGCGATTCAGGGTAAAGTATAGCAATCATTAATAGTTTTTAAGGCTAAAGATTTGCTGTTGATTGTCGTCCATAATTTTTAGACATTTTTGTGATCATTTCTTAGTCACGATAAATAAATAAATAAATAAATTATTATGATTGGCATTTAATAATCGATTTTTCCAAATTATTTGCGTAACTGGATGACATTGGATTGGACGGTCAGGTAGGTGTCTGCTCGGATTTATTGTGGGCCTTTCTCCAGTGGTTAGAGGGCTGTCGCCAGGCGGCAGGCCGGTCGTCGGTGGGCGAGGGGAGCTGGACGGCGGCGCAGTTGGCGGCTGAGAAGCTGTGCGTGCAGCGAGTGCTGTTGCGGCTCGAGGCGGCCCGAGGTCGGCCCCCTGCGCACTCCGCTGAGCGCGGCGCAGCTCGACACCTCTACGAGCGCTACAGAACCGTCAAAAGAGTGCTCGCGTCCTCTAGGCCTGACGCTGTAAGATTTGTAGTCGCTTCTATCTTTTATCGGCATATAGTAAAGTAAATGTAAGTAAGTACTTCTATGACTTGCTGACTGGTTACTTGTTCTATATGCCCAGCTGTTAAAATATCTGACAAAGCTGTGTAATATACGTACTTAAACAAACAGTCATTAAAATACATTGAGAGACTCCTTAGAGACTTTGAAACTCGAAGAAAAGGTCTTATGATAAATTATTATTTTAGTAAAAACAAAAGGAAGATATTATTGATCATTCATTTCATGCTGCTTTAAATGTGTAGTAAACTAGAATTCTAGCATATTTTGATATGGTTTCTGTAATTATAATTATTTAATTCAGATCATAGGCTGCGTTAACGGTGAATTGGCAACTATTCACGAGCATGAGACCATGCTGTTCAACTACAGCGTCGACAGCTCCAGTGACTCACAGGAGAAGCCATCAGATTCTTCGCAGGTAAACATAAGATTGCAGTCACAACTACTGTATCTTTAAAAATCTCGAACCAGCAAGCAAAATGCACTGGTTTGAAATCTGTTATTTTTCTGCCTGATAGGTAACTTAAGAATAAGTGAGTAATTAGACCGACCTGAAACCCTAAGCAGTGGTTAATATTGCCTTAGTGAGCATTTTTCACATAGCTGATTTAAATATACATCCTTTAAATCTTTGTTACTATCATTTTCCAGGAGACAACAGAGACTCCTCTCCAGTCACCACCGAATCGTGATGGTGCTGCACCAGGAGAAGAGGTCCCGTCCTCCACATCATCAGCTCAGTCTGCTACCAGCGAAGAAGCCACACCTTCGAACGAGGGACTCCATTGTCTCAGCGTTGATGAACTAAACAAAGCTCTCACTGAGGCTAAGAGGCAGAAATCAGTAAGTCTAATTTATCTTTGCTTTACAAAATTACGTAACGAACAGGAATTTTCATGTCAAAAATAATTTAAAGTTTAGGTTTAAAGTTGAATGTAATAGAACGTGGAAGTGTCTCCACATAAACTTAAACAACTTGTGTAAGGAGTATCCAATAGATCCGTTTGTAACGCAGACTTCTGCGGTGCGAAGGATGCTCACCCTACAGTTTTTTAATTGATGAGTAAATTAAGTTAGTTGATTATTAATTTGTTATTGTCGGTAGTATGGTTGGTGTGTGTTCACTTTTTATGTTTTTATTTAGTTGGATAGGCTCTTGTTGTTTTGTTTTTTTTTTATTATTATTTTTTTCCCTAAATGTAATTTGTTTGGACTGTGAGTGTTTTTTTAATTGAATAATGTGAAATCTATCCGTGAAAACCTATAATTGGCTTTCTGGTGTTTATTATATTATCTGTTTGTTTGTTATGTGTAGCTGTTGGTTTTCCAATCCATAAATAAATAAATAAGTCTGGATAAGGGTTTACAGTTTGTCTATACGCGGTAAGAGACATGAACGCTTTCACGCATAAATAAAACTATCTACACCCTAAACCCATGTAAAATGAGTAAAATGTAAAATGACTAAACCCAAGTAGGGCTCATTTCATAGGTATCTCATCTGTAGTTTTAATCTCTTTTATAATTTTAGATCTTACGCCGCACCATTAAAGACTACGAGGTGAGCTTCGAACTCCAGAACAGCAGGAAAGCGCAGAGAGACGACAAGAAAGGTCACGAGGATGAATACTGCAAGTACAGGTCTGTCAAGGCCAGGATTAAACTCATCAACGCACTCATAAACAAACAGAAAACACATTCCAACAACAAAACTCCAAACTAAACCATAATATGTAGTAGCATTAAGGCTCAAAATTGTATTTAAACGCCTTGATCTTCCCGCTTCAATGTTAAGCACACGCGACAGCCCTAAGTCGTATATGGTTGTCACTTATAGACTGTTTCATGTTTTATAAATATGATGATTATAAAAATAAGTATTTTGCAGCTGTCTCGAGATGTTATTGGTGTTCATTTCTCACAAACTTAAATAAAATATAGTGTACAGATTAGACAACAGTAGACATGATTGTTTACTGTTTTACGCAATATACCTTATAATTTAAAATACTCAACGATTCGAATGTAAAACCGTTATTGTATAATTAAATATGGCGTCGTAAAATCTAGTGCTTCCGAAATATAATAATTTATGTACGTACCATTATATATTTATGTAATCAATCATGCGCCAATATCTTTTGGGAAAAATACAAAATTTCCATTGCAAATTGCAGCAGTTTATCTTTAGTTTTCTATTTATCAAATTGTATAGTGCCAAATATTGTCATTCTATACAATTTTATGATTGTAAATAGTATTAAATTATTAAAGTAGCAGATCAAAATATGTTAAGCATTGTTCAAAATATTTACAGTTCATGAAAAAAAAACATTCATTTATAAGTGTTTAGGGGCTTGTTACCCTATGGGTTATTAACTATGCAAATACCCTAATATATTACCTACTCCAATGCGTCAATTTTTGGCATTGGATTTTTGACTTCGTACCTAAGCGATAAAGTTGAAAATCTAATAAAGAAATTAGACAGAAAAGAGTAGATTGCCTACTGTACATTTAATTCATAGAAATTGCTGTAGTGCTGGTACCAGTAGAAATATTACAAAGATATAAAAAAGGTAACATTGTAACTCTTGACTCTTCACTGCCCTACACTTGACTTTTGACTCGTAACTGTAACAAAGTCATCACACTGATTTTCAATACAATTGACCATAAAATAAGTACGGGTTCTAAAGCAAAGTACAAGCAGCCTACCTATAAGAAACTATATTATAAATTCATATAAACACGTTAATGTTTTAATATTTCATATAATTTATACATGTAATTATGATTATAACAATATTGATGTTTCGTACAATTAGTTGCAAAAGTGACATACTTCGATATTGTAGCTGAACTTGCTGTTCTTTTTATTAGATGGTAAAGATTTTAGTACTTTTGCAACTGACTGTACTCTTGTAGAAATAGGGATGGTAATTCCACACTTTTGTGGAGAAAATGGACTCGATTGGTTTATCTGATGGTTCATTTTACTGGTTTGACAATATGGATTCTATATATGAAACATGGCTAGACGAATGATGAAAATCCTGCTATGTAAGGACTATTGATGTACATAACAAACTATGACAAATTAAAATAGGGGAGCTATAAGAATTTTCGATCATATACCCCTATATATTAAATCTTATAAATGTTAAAACTACTTATATAAATAGTTATATTACTATTATACGTGTATAACTACGAGACCTGAGAAAGTAGAAGAAAATCTCGATGAGACCAAAGCTTCATGCTTTGGAAATTTGGATTGACGATGTCGAAGAAATTGAAATACAAAAATAATCGAGTTTATATATAACTCTACCGCCTAAGACTTTATTAATGTCGTAAAGTTTACGTTGCTTTGTAATTTTATATTAATTTTCTTCCTTTATGTTTTTTGTATTGTATTGTATTGTATACTGGATCTCATAAATGTGTGTTAGAATTTTGAAGCTCTTAGAAGGGCTGAAACTTTCGTTCTCTTAAAGAGAATAATAGCAGTTAATATATATATATATATATATATTTATATATGTATTTAGTGATAAAGTACTTACCTGTGATTTTATTGTAACAATCAAAATCTTGTGTGACAAGAACTTGGATGTTTACTAAACGTTGTGGTAGATGTTAGTTGACGATTTGACGTTGGACAAAATTAATTTGTATTTCGCATTGTTTTGAACAATATCTACTATATAAATGGATGAGACTTGATAAATGGTTTATTGTAAACCTAAAGTAATGTCTATATAACGTTATATATTAATGAATACGAGATAATTATGATGTTTAGATACAAGATGTTGATTGAAAGCATTGTGCATTAACTGTCTTATTACAAGAACTTTCTAGAAACAGAAATATAGCACAGATAAAAAAAGTATTTGAAAAGTATCTCTTTCAATTACAATGCTTTAATCAACGTCTTGTTTGTCGCTTGTCAAGAAGGCAAGCAGTTTTAATACCTAATTATAAAGATTGCTTTGCAATATAATATAAGCTCTGCATATACATATATATGACAAATCAAAATGGATATCATATCAATGTTTCACAACAGTTATCTATTTGTACCAAGAATATGTAAATTAGTATTTTCTAAGTTATGGTCCCGAGTCCCCCGCCTATATTAGCCAAGCACGAAGCCGTTTGAATGAATATAATACATTACATATAATTAAATATTTGTCTGTGCAGTTTGGACGCAGAATGCATGATATTGTAATCATATTCAGTCAGTAGAGTTCCGCAACTTGCCACTAATATTCATAAAGTATTTAAATTAAAAAATAGAACAACTTTGTTTTGTTTTATTTTAATTTCCCTACTTTAAAGTTTAACAATTCTAATATTTACATAATATATGAATGATACTAATATATATTTTCTTCTTTAGTACAAATAAACTTACACTATAGTCAGAATTTTAATTAGTTAGATTCCAGATTTGACAATTTCAGTGTTGCAACGTTATGACAAGTACTAAATAGTGACGTTGCGAAATTATTCGATATGGAAATGCAAAATTTATGGATCGATTTTTCTCGTTTATAATTTTAGTCTCGTAAACTAAACATATATCAGGAAATTAAATATTTCTGAACCGATAATTTAGTTTTGACGATTAATTAACGATCTGTGACTTTTCTTTTATAACTGTGTGAAATAAATGAAAAAATGTAATCATGAAGGAACATGACAAATAAAACAAATAGATGTATTATGGTAATAAGTTATTTTATAAATTGTCGCCGTCATCGCTGTCGCTATCCTGTCACTTTCTGTAACATTTATCATAAAACACACACTGATTGTTTATCGATTTTTGTGTTCATCACTACACTATTATATGTGGTATCATTATTTCACAAAATGACAGTAGCTATTGTCAAATCTAGAATCTAATTAAAATTCTGACTATAGGAAATATTTAGCAGCTCCTGATGCAACTGAAGAGCTAACGTTCCCTTCAGGAAATAAATAGCATGTTGCAAAGAGTATAATAAGTATAGGGGAAGCATGTTGTTTTTTATATGAACGAGAGCCTTTTTTTCTTGTGTGTAGGTACTCTCAAATGACAATTATAAACATTAGCATAACATTAGGCCTTTTATCCCCGAAGGGGTAGACATAGGTGCACGTTACGGCATTTAATGCCACTGTACCATGTAGCACCCACTTTTCACTATTTATGTTTATGAGTTCCATGTCATAGGGCGTGAGGCTATTGCCATATACCATACCATACCATATTTACAGACTCCGTGCTACTACTGAGAAATTTTTACAACCTCGTATTAGCTTGCCCTACCCTGGAATTGAACCTGAGACGCCTTGCCCGGTAGTGGTGCATGCAGCTGCTCGGCCAATGAGACAGTAATCATTATATTGTTTTAAAATATTATTTTAATATTTAAACACCTAGGTATATACCTAATTAACTTTTATAGTGGTCATAATCAACAGCGCGTCAAAGTCAAATAAGTATCTACTCAGATACTGGACCATGAATGTCCTCCTGTACATAAGAGAGTTTGGCATAATCCTTACATAGTAGGCAGACGAGACGATGACGAATATCAATAACAACAATAAAATGTCAAAAGGCCGGTAACGCACTTGTAACGCCTTGCTTGGTGTTCCAGGTGTCCATGGGCGACGGCGATTGCATACCATCAGGTAATCCGTCTGCTCGTTTACCAGCTTATGCCATAAAAAATATAAAAAAAATTGTAGTAAATAATTAAATTAATAAACAAACAATATTATATCTAATCGTAGTAGAATAATTGATAATAATGCAATCGTTTCTAACATACAAAAGAGTTGTGTTATAAAATTTTCCTAGCTTCGACATGTTATCGACGACTGAGTCAGATGTTTTGATAACCTCACAGCAGTTTATCAGGGAGTACGAGCTAAGGTCAAGTATGACAAACATAGCTACGTTTCTGGGCGATGTGAGGCATCCGTCATGCATTACCACCGAATTACTCAATGTTATAAAAAAGTGACAAAATATAGGCTTGGTGGCTAGCAAGGCAAACTATCCTTTTCTGTTAAATCTGTTACATTGTCAACTTTATTGTATTGACATAAAGTCATAGATCCAATGAATAAATTTTACAGATTGGAGTAGCTTGATCAGCCGGCCATTGTACCTACTCCTATTTCACAATATCTGATCAAATTACACATTTCATAATATGGAAAAATGTCGAATTAAATTTAATTATACGATATTTTAGAACAGATTTGAAAAACAAATAATAATACGGTGCTTCTACAAGCTATACCTAATTTACACGGAAGACAAAATCTAACTCCCAATCCTAGAAATTGCGGCTGGTAAAGGTCACTGCAATTACAGGGAACTTGATAATTCATAATGATGATAATGAAGTGACTAAGAGTAAAGGACAATCGTTGGTTTCCTCTCCACCCACGAATCACTGCTCTACATCATTTGTGACAAAAACTATTAGCCTAGAGTGAACTTCACCTAAATGGTCCTAAGACCTATTTTGGAATGAAAGTTGATAAAAACACAGGTTGTAATGGTAATTCATATCGGTTAAGACAGGTTATTACTGATCATCGAAGGATAATTACACAATGTACACCATTCATCAGATGTTTAACTGAGAATTTAAAAATCCTACCTTCAATTTATTTGAACTAATGTACAAATACTTAAACACCACTGAATTTTAAGACGCGTTTAAGTAAATTACTGTCACTAAACTCTTTGTAAAATGACAGATATGCAGTATCGAGGAATGCGTAAGCATCATTCCGATACTTACCAAACAAGAAAGGACACCTAATGGTACACACCTGACTACACAAATAAACAATATTGAAGTACTTACTAAGAATATTACGTATTTATTGATAACCTACTACATTTTCTTATTCAAGTGCCTACGAGTGAGAGATAATTAAATATTGGTTGTAATTTGTTTTTTATGGCGTAAACCAATAAACGGATCACCTGATGGTAAGCAATCGGCGTCGCCCATGGACACCTTGAACATCGGAGGCGTTACAAGTGCCTTACCGGCCTTTTGGGGATTAGTAGTTTGAGGATCGTTGGGGATTCAGGAATTGGGGAGATTGGGGAAGGGGAGGGTAATTGGGCCTCCGGTAACACGTGTGTTTCGTCGTGTGAGGGATCACACGACGAAACACACGTGTTGCTTCACGTCGGTTTTTTGTGAGGCCATGGTATCACTCCGGTCGAACCGGCCCATTCGTGCCGAAGCATGGCTCTCCCACACTTAATTTTAACTTTTCATAATAACATATTAGTTACAGATTATTTTATTAGCAAAAAAAGTAATAATCGCAATGTTCCCTACTTTTATCTTTGAAGGAAATAGGATGGATACCAATATGCTACCCTGTGGCATACTTAACCTTAGCTTGTAGGTAGCTTCCCTATAATGATCCTTAGTGACTTCTCTGCTTATCTGCGCTTAGCAAAACACATGAGTAAAGTATGAGAAGGTAGTTTTCATTTAACATTTGTATTTCCGTATTGTTACTTCTATATTTTGATATATAAATATTTCGGAATATCTTGTCGAAAGGTGGACTAAATATAAGCATTGATTTGTTGAAATCTTGTGTTTAACTTAATAAGTAATTGATTTGATAGCTTTCATTAATAATATCTCAAGTCGTTCCGGTCATTGACCTCTGTAGGTATCTCAATTTTATCAGAAGTTCGTCAACGTTGGTTATCATTTGAACGATTGTCTAAATTGACAGTAAAAAGTAATAATAAATCATTAATTTTTATGCGTTATGTAACACATAAAATACAACAATAGTTTGGAAGTTTTTAACAGCAACATAAGTGATAATGTGATATGACATGTTATACCTAGTATATTTACCACCACAGAAGGGGCCTAATAGGGCTGATGCCCATACTAAGCCACAGAGGACTTGTTGCCAGGGCTCCGGATAAAAGTGCAGAAGTAGGAACGGGGTGGTTTTTAGTCAGTAAGAGTCTGACACTCCTTCACACCTCACCCGGGCGAGAGAAGTCATTGGTTGATTTTCACCCCTCAAAAAAAAACCTAGTATATTTATTTTTTATTTGACGTCAGTTTACATTTTTACAGTTTCTTAAATTAAATTAATATAGGGTATGGCAATTATAAAGAAAGTCAATAATAAAATTATGCTAACATTTTGTTATCTAGGCACTAAACTTTTTGAATACTGCGCAGATAAAAATTGTTACATCGTACTTGTTTTTTTATACGTTTTAAAAACACAAACCTGCTGATACCAGAAATTGATTACTGTACTTTATTTTTATTATTCGTTTTCCTGAATTTCTTACTTACTGGCTGCTTAATATTCTTAAAACTGATAAAAGACGATAACAGAGGGTGAGAACATGTTGTTTATCGGAATACAAAGATGTGTGGCACAACAACAATAGACAACAACAAAAAGCCAAAGTTCAAATCATCCTTTTGTAACTGTAATATGATTCTCAAAGTCAAAGTCAAAGTCAAAATCATTTATTTCAATTAGACCATAGAGGCACTTTTGAACGTCAATAAAGAAAATTAACAAGTGAAGCTATTTGCTCATTCCAAGGTGTAGATTCCTATGGAGAAGAACGAGCAAGAAACTCCATAGGTTACTCTTTTTCAATCAAGTTCACAATTCTCCAGTTACAGTTTTGTTGTTTGGGTTGTGCGAGAACAATGTAACACTAAAATACAGTCAAAGAGATCGAAAAAAAATAACCCTAAAGGACATTAAAAAAAAAAGAAATATACAGTCTGGAGCTGACCAATCCCAGTTGACGGCGCCCGTTCACGAACATGACACGTACACCAGCACCGCCCAACTCAACCATATTGTAGGGAATCGAGCGATCCACTGCACATGCCACCGCCAATGAGACCTTAGAGTGAGCATGACAACTCCAAGCTGACACAAACATATTCAACTATTTTAATTTAATATTCAGGTAATTACAGGGCTCTCACATTTACAATGATTATGCAAGTTAAACAATATACAAATGAGCAACATAGCTGTATTAATTACATGTTTGGATTTCATTAAAACATCAATGCTTTTCGTTTTCGTTATCCTGTGGAGCCGGACTAGCTTGCATCCAAGCATTTTTATCCTCTATATAATCATTAACCTTGTAATATGCTTTTCTACATAAAGTTTTTTTTATACATGATATATTTTTGTTTCATTTAGGTGTTGTATGTCGCCTGGTATCTTGTAACATTTAACATGTAACATTTTATTTATTTATTTATTTATTTATTTATTAGGTACACAAAACAGAAACACAGCACAATACACAACAGAGTAACATAACAAAACTGTAAATGGCAGACCATGCTTCCACAAGTATGTGCACACAACATGACATGCAACGACTAGTATTTATTTATTAACAATTATTTATAATTAATTATAATCCAGAACAAATTTAGAGATAAATTGTAATAATAAAGAGAATTAAGAATGCAATTAGACAATAGATACATTATTCAATATTGTCCTCATTATCAGACCAACCAAATAACAATTTCTTAACAATATTTTTAAATTTGTGAAGCGAGGTATTGTGGATATCAGGCACGCCCATGTCACTCGAGAGTAGCTCGTTGTACTTGCGACACATCCTTATCACAGGATTGTGAGACGATACATTGTTGTTGCACATTGGCAAAGAGAAAAACATCTCGCGTCTAACAGATCTGGTAGGGATCCTGAGGTGAATCTGCGATAATAAGCTCGTGGCAAGGATCCCATTCATAATTTTAAACAAATATACCAAGTCCTGGTAGGACCGCCTAATTCCCAAGTTCGGCAACCCAAAATGAGCACAACGCTGTGCATACGTCAGAAGTTCCCTTTTTAAGCCATACCTATGAGACATGAAGCGCACAAAACGGCGTTGAGTCGACTCAATCAGGTCAGTATGTACCTTATATTTAGGATTCCAGACTATTGACGCATACTCAAGTCTGCTAAGCACAAGGGACCTGTATAGGGTGATAGCACTGTTTTGATGTCTAAAATCTTTAGACATGCGACATATGAAACCCATAGTTTTCCTACATTTGCTGGAGATATCCGCACAGTGTACGTTAAAAGAAAGTTTGGAGTCGTAAATGACACCCAGGTCTCGTACTTCCGCTAGACGCTGCAAGATGTGGTCATTTGCGGTGTATTCAAAAGTGATTGGAGTTTTTGCACGTGTGAATGTAATAACTGAACATTTATTCACGCTGAGATCCATGCCATTCAGTGCACACCATTCCAGCAAAGTGTTGATATCAGACTGTAACTGGTTACAGTCTGTAACATTGCCAACACGAGAGAAAATTTTCAAATCGTCCGCATATAACAATGAGTGGTTCAAGAGTTTAGGAATCAAGTCGTTAATGTATGATATAAAGAACAGTGGACCGAGGTGAGATCCCTGTGGGCTCCTGAGGGTATAGATACCCTGTCGGAGTTGTAGCTTCCACACACCACATCCACATTTAACACAGAATCCCATGAACGACTTACCTACTTTCGCCAATCTCAAAGTTGGTTGACTTAATCTATCCTTATGTCTAGTTTGATAGTGGTGTCTGTCCGACACTTTACCAAATAACTGTAGGTTTTTCCTAACGTACATGATGTTTTCATAGATAAATTGACATGAAACGGTCATAATGTTGATCTCCTTAAACTTTTCTCTGAGAGATTCGCGACGACCTAGATTGTAGATTGCTCTGACGGCGCTCTTTTGCAAGATAAAGATGCCATACGACATAATGCTATGAAAGTAGCTGAAGTACACCAGTCTTGCCGTGCCTATGTTAGTTAACTGTCGTATCTTCCAGACAGCATAAGCTGCAGAACTTAGTTTTAGCAAATATTCCGATTATACAATCTATACAGACAAATAAAATTGGAGTGTCGGTTTATAATAATAAAATATCCGTATTTTTACCATATGAAAGGAAAAAAATCACATTTTTAACAGGTTATTATTATTATTATTATTATTTTTTACAAGTTTTATCTGTCTGCCTGTCGGCTTGTACGGGCTAATCTCTGTAATGGCTGGACCGATTGGATACTAAGGAGTAACATAGGCTATGAAAATTGAAGCAAAAAATAGTTAAGTCCTAAAATTCATATTCTACGCTGACGAAGTCGCGGACAAAAGCTAGTACGTAATAAAATATAATCGCTTTTTCTTACCACCAGGAAGATAAAAGGTTCACGGTTAAATGGCAAGATATCTCTTTTGTTATTTTACTTTAATTGAATAAATAACTATTGTTTCTTAATGCACGAATGAACGAGTTTTATTTGAAAAGTTAGATGTTTGAATATGAAACTTTTTCCTGCACTTTGGCGGTATTTCCGAACATACGACCTTCAAGAAAAGAGCGTATTCTTTTTTAAAAGGCCGGCGACGCACCTGTGTCTCCTCTGGTGTTGCGAGCAGTATCGTCTTTACCTTATGGGCACTCGAGGCCCGTGCCCGTTTCTACAACTACATGTTGGCGCGCAACGTGTAGTGGCTTCAAAGTCCGCACAGAGCAACTCTTTGTTATTCCGGGTCTTTTTTAGTCACTAAGACAAACTCTTAGTGACTAAAAACCACCGCGTTAATACTCGATGCCTCGATAATCCCTTAGGTTTGTTTTTAAGGAGGAAAATCATCGAATGACTTCTTCCGCCTTGGTGAGGCGGGAGGGAGTGTCAGACTCTTACTAACTAAAAACCACCCCGTTCCTACTCCTGCACTTCGATACGGAGCCCCGGTAACCCGTTAGGTTCTACGCGGCTTGTTCCGGGTCTGGGCGTCTTATGAATGTGAAATAGTATGTTTGTAAATGTACTCACGATTCAGGAGAAAATCCTAGTGCAAAGTAAAAAAATAACGTTCCAAAAGGGCACCGAAATAATGTGTGCCCAGGGCCTCAGTGTAGTCTAAGATGGGCCCGGTTACGAGTGTCCATGGGCGGTGGTTATGGATTGTCAGTATGTGAGCACCATGTTAGACTAAGATTTTTATTATTGTTGTTTTTTTTATTTTAGTAAGTGTTGTAATTTGTGTAATGCGTCAAGCGTGTCTTGGCATTGTTCTCACATATACGTACAGTATTGGAATATGTATCAGAGACATTGTAGAACATACTTTTTTAAAAACAGTAACGAATGGAGTTTCTTGCTCGTTCTTCTCCATTCGAATCTACATTTTGGAATGGGCACCTAGTTTCACCTAGCTTCACTGACGGACTGACTGACAGACTATTATTTATTTTGTATTTGTTGACGTTTCAAAAGTACCAAATTATGGTTTGATTGAAATAAACGACGCTTTGACTTTGTGCTGTGCTGATCGCTTACCACCAGGTGATCTGTCTGCTCGTTTGCCTCCTATTCCATAAAAAAACCTTTAATCATAACAGACTCTAAATTTTGATGATAATTATCAATATAAGCATGAGCTGATACGAGAATGATAATAATACACGTAGTTAATTCCTTTACTTAATATCAATATACTTACAGTACCTAATTAATTGCAGCTAAGCTCACGCAAGTCAAAACAAACTCACTTTCAAAACAAGTGCAATATTGTAATAATTCTAATCTATATCTATGTATATCTATACTAATATTATAAAGAGGAAAGATTTGTAACTATTTTGGTATATTTGTATGTTTGTAATGAATAGGCTCAAAAAGTACTGGGCCGATTTAAAAAATTCTTTCACCAATAGAATGCTACATTCTTCCAATTTGACATAGGCTATATTTCATTTTGAAAAAATTAGGGATCTTTGGTAAATTTAAACAATGTAACCGAAGGTGTAGAAAAATGAGTCTTAAAATGTCTTTCGTCGAATGCGCTGCCGAACTATTAGCGATAGAACAAAATAATGTACAACAATATTGAAGAACATCATAATATCTATAAAAAACTCCGCGGTAGCATTTGTCCAACTATTGTAGTTATGTCACTACAACAATCCAAATTTCAAAAAATAAATAATTGTCTACCCCGTGCGAAGCCGGGACGGGCTGCTAGTTTTCTTCATAAAGCGGAAACTGTGGAACAATACAGATTTTACAGTTGGGCGCAATATTAAAGGTAAAGTTGTACAAGCTAATTTTAAGCACGAAAGCATGCTTCAATTGAGCACTTGTCACTAAGAGTCTGCGCCTGTCTCCCATGAGGTTAGGTAGAGACTATGGAACACCAATTGCTACGATTTTTCGTTCATGTGTGGTGGAATGTTGCTCATGCTCATTTCGGGCTTGCTTACGAATTAACATTCGTTCGATTTTTGAACATTTTATGCTTAATAGAACGCCTATTATGATGCTGTTTTAGAGTAGGTATGCGTAACAGTACCTTAATAATTTAACTATACCGAATTAAATGATAGATATGTCCTAAAACTACGACCAATCGCCGATAACCAACTATGTGTCGGTTTTAAGACAAAATAATCATTACGTTTACATTACAATTACAACTATTTACACCGATAAGGATGATTTGTCTATTTATGTAGAACTCGTTTGATAAGTTATTTATTTACCTACAGAGTGGTTGATTCATTGATAGCTGTGGATATAGGTTGTAAGTACTACCTATGTATACGCTTATATTTTTTTTAAGGGGGATAATCATCGAATGACTTCAATGACTGGGTGAGGCGGGAGGGAGTGTAGGACTCTTACTGACAAAAAGCCACCCCGTTCCTATTCCTGCACTTCGAGCCGGAGCCCCGGTAACCTGTTAGGTTCTCCGCGGATTTATGCTTATTAAATTGTTAATTAAAATGCTAGGAAATTCAAAACTACATTGAATATCTTTTGAAAGAATCTACACTCGGGGCATGATCTACACCTAATTTTTCTCTGTTTGTCCTCAAAATGTACAAGCAGGGATTTACTTTAAATTTTTCATGAATATCACTGGTAGGTCGGGTCAACATATACCTCTAGAGGTAGGCATATAATCACGCTTTTACCTATAGAAAAGGAAGTGTGAATCTTCACTATTCCATCATGAAGTCGCGGGCACAGCTAGTTATGAATATGGGTATTTGTTTAAAAACAAACTTTAAGCTAAACTAAAAACTACAGAAGTAATTTCCAGCGAAACAAGGATGTTTCCCTGCAAAAACCTGGCGGTTGTACGAACGCATCGTGAATTTCGGGTCTAACACAGGTTTCACCCATTGTTCCTATTGGCATGGGTCCCTTTATAGTGATTTATAACATATGGGGGTTTCCACCGGACAAAGACGTAAATATGCTAAAGAATAGTAGCTGTCATTCATTATACTAATTCTTTATTATGATTTGGTTAACCTACCTGTATATTATTCTAATAACAAACTTACAATGCATGGGTAATATTGTAAATTAATAAAATACCAAGTAAATAAATGACTTACATAGTTATTAGGTACTTATAAATAAAGCAGGTGTCGTAAATGTCTTGTTAAGGAAAAAAATGCATGTGGTTGTGACAGTACAAAGAACAGGATAGTTTTTTACATATATTCTAACTTCGTATTTTTATATAAACGCAGTGTATCTAACGCATAAAATTTATTCTATGTATACCTACAGTAATAAAACGGACAAAGGCTTTTATTTTTTTATTTCATTAGGTAATTATATTATAGTGGAATGTTGATGTGTGGACTTCTGCTTATCCTGCCGACAAATTAAAGTTGTGATATTATGTAATATCGTCATTTCACGAATGCATGCTTACATTCGAGTCGACAGTTACCTTTTACTAGCAGGTGATCTGTGTTGGTCGACTCCCTATACCTCAAACAAACCAAAGTAAATTCTTGAGAAAGTACTTGAAACTTATTTACACTGGTAAACTTTTTACCTTACCTTTTATTTTATTTATTTTGTGAATATCCAGATAGTAGTCGACATACTGATATCTCGTAAAATGAAAACATTTATTGTCGATTTAAACGTATCAGCACACTAAGGTGTAACGCAGCGAGAGGAAGACAACTGATACAACGAAACATTTTAGATTGGCCGAGCGCTGAAGATTCAGATGTGACTGTGACGGCGTGTGGCGGTGATGACGTGTCATTAGAGTGTTAAAAAATGAGCTGATATGATGATGGTGATGACGACAATGTCATACTATTGACATGCACAGTGACCAAACCAAGGAAACAAGACGGGTTTATTTGTTCTGTTTATGTTAGTGTCGGTGTTTTTTTTAAGGGGAATGTCTTCTCCCGCCTGGGTGAGACGCGAGGGAGTATCAGGCTCTTACTGACTAAAAACTACCCCGTTTCTACTACTGCACTTCGAGCCGGAGCTCCGGTAACCCGTTAAGATCTCCACGGCTCCGCTTTGGCAACCGACAATCAGCCCTATTGGGCCTCATCTGTGGTATATTAGTGTCGGTGTAAGATTACAATTTTAGGTGTATTTCCAGGGTAATATTAATTAATTTAAAAATGAATTTCAAAACAATCTCGACTTTCAGTTTAACACCCTCTTATTTTCCTAAAATATGATAGAAATCCGTAATAATTTGAGGAATGTAGGCCTATCTTCAGTAGAGCCCGACTTTTAGCTAATATGATGATGGCGATGCTACGATGTGTAGTGACTTCTTAAGAGTTACACACATAGAATTCAGGACAGAATATATAGAAACACGTAATATGAAAGCATATCTATTTGATTTCTGTGAAAAATAAACTTAAACTGAATTAAAAACTAAAAAGGGTCAGAATACTGAATAAAATATTACAAAAACACTGGAGTAATGTGCCAGTCCATTGCGGTATGTGGGCGTCGCATCAGTGAGTGATTATCCTTATACCGTGCGTATATAACAATGGTAACTGGCGCGGGAGCTTCAGTGTCTGATCGTCATCGGTCGTTACCACTAGTATTACATATAGTGCTACAAAATGATGCTGAAAGCTATTGTTTTCGCCACACTGGCTGTGGGTGAGTGCACCTTCCCTTATATTGTGACATTTCATTTAAAAAAAATATCGCTAGATGACAAAAACAAAAAATGTATCTAATAAATGTTTCTGCAGGTCATGTAGATAGACACTTGATAGGCGTTACCTATTATGGTTTTTATTTCGAATTTTTTTCCCCATTCATGTCGTCGTTTATTCCTTAAAGGGGCTGATAGAGATGCACAAATTGATATTCAAGTTCAGCCATTCTTCTAGTTACGCTTGATTTTTATTCACTTGATGACTTCAGATAACTGAGTGGGTACATGTTAAACTGAATCTATTTTCTTTTATTATCTTAATAACTCCACAAAACGAAATTATTTTGGTACGTTTATTAATTTTAGTTTCTGAACTTTAGAAAATAAATCAAGATATCGTAACTTTAAACAGAGCAATTTGATTTTACGTATAGGTACAACCTTATTCACAATGAGCTCAGATCAATAGGTCAGAGTGTAGCAAAGGGTGCACAAGGGATTTGGGATTTAGAAAAATTTTCATCAAAAATGATAATTCTTATAAATGGCTAGTTTTTCATTTCCATCGATTTTTGATGAATGATTTTTTAAGTCCTAAATTCCTCGCATATCCTTTGCTACACTCCAACCGATCAATATTCAATGCGAAATTACCTAACTTAAAAACAATTTCAATTAAATTTTACTACGTATATTATAAAAAGTTATTGTTGAAATTGTGTTGCTCATTCCTTTCTCTTATTTACTTATTTTATTTAATTTCATATTTGTCTATGACCCACTAGAGATCCAAAATTTTGTAAACGTGTAATTTTTGGAATGAAAAATGTTGAAAACTTGATAAATAAACATCAAGTTTTTTTTTAGTCCTCCCATTTATCATCATCGACAGTGCATGACATTATGACTTTATGTAGTAGGTAAGGTAAGTAGGTACACATACCTACTTACCTTACCTTAAAACATTTTAAGCAAAAAAATACGACTTTTATTGAATTTTATAATTCATAGAAAACTTGACCTTAAAAAAAGTAAATAATATATTGAATTTTACAGCTGTAATGTAGCTACACTATTGCCTTTTTTTTTGGAACCTCCTCCTTTTTCATTCATTATAATTATGTAACAACTACACTTAAGAGTAAAGTAACGAAGCACCTAGCATTTTTTTCGAACCCTCTATAACTTTAGAAAACGCAAACGAAAATTACAACAAAATGCTCTCATATTAACGGTGATTAAATTCCAATGTCCTTTTATGCGATATACGTTGCCAATTATGAAAATGATCGTATCAGAAAATATTTATTATGAAATGAAATAGACAACACGCCAGTGGTTCCATTTCTATCCTCCTAAGTGGATAAACCCTGGTTAGACTTAATTCGATTTTAGTTTTATCGAAAAAGTTCTATACGACTATAACAGTTAGAAAAGTTTAGTTTATGATGCATTATTGAAAGATGACAGTGTCGCAATGTTTATGTAACCAATTAGATGATATGTGTTACGTAATTTATTGACAATGTTTACATACAAAAGGTACTCTGTTTTTGTTTACGTTTAATGTTCGTCGCATATGCTTTTGGCAACATTTGCAAATGCAAGGAAATAATGAAAAAAAGTGTCAAGCAGCAACCACAACACGTTGGTTTTAATTTTAGTGTTTTAAAACATCAATCTATTTATTAGGCTAGTCAGGGTAAGTACTTCGCAATGTAATCAAGTGAAGTTGTTAGTGTACCTCCTTTCTTAATCTTGAATTGATCATCACCGAATAAAAGTTAATCATTTAGCCTTAATGATTTACCAGAGCGTAAGACGCGTCACGTTCCGCGCGCCTAAACGAGCCATTAGGCCACCACAGATAGGGCCCAATAGGGCTGATGCCGATACGGAGCCGCGGAGAACTTAACGGGTTGCCGGGGCTCCGGCTCAAAGTGCAGGAGTAGGAACGGGTTGGTTTTTAGTCAGTGAGAGTCTGACACTCCCTCTCGCCTCACCCGGGCGAGAATAATTAAGTAGTGACACATCTAATGTAACAATCGAATAGGTTCTTCGTGAATTACACCGCATTCTTATTTAACAAACAGTAAATTGCCTGTCTAGCAAACATTCATTTAGAATCGTGAACGTTTTTGTATTTATTTATTAAATTCCATGGAGTTGAGGAATTCATAGATATCAAAATGGCAATTGCAGTGGATTTTCATATTACTGTACCTACGTGTGTAGTAATTAGCTACTGCTAGTAGCAAACATTACAAGTCACGAATTTGGAATAAAAACAATAATTTACCTAAATACGCGGAATAAATATGCGGAAAGCACGCACTTATCTTGTCTAAGCTGGAATTCGCAATGTTCTCGACTCACACTAAATGCTAGGAAGTAATTCTGTGAATGTCTATACAAGATCTAAGCCAGGACAATTGAAAGATTGCAGTGTTTGCAGCTGTTTGAGGCCCATCGACCTCGAGGCAAATTTTTGCTTATTATCCTCTAACTAGGCGCTTGTTAGGACTAAGATAATACTAATTAGTTTCCCTTCAGTTGCAACATCGTTTCTAAGATCACGTAGATAAGTTTATTCTATTATTACTGCCTGTTATTTTCGTTTTGCAATTGTTTTTATCCGTTTACCGATCTCAATTAGGTAGTTGGTTAGCTGGAGATGTCGGATGTTAGGCATAATTTGTTTGAATATTATGTAGATACCTAAATATTATTTAATCTAATATTTGGTTATTTTATACTTATTACTAATTGTGAGTCAGGACGGTAAATGGCTCATACAAAACGTAGGGCGAAAGGAAAAAAACATGTTTGTATAATGTCAATAGGAAGTTAATTAACTGCCTCATTGGTAGAGTGGTCGCAAGTACGACTGCTGGGCAAGGGATCTCGGGTTCGATTCCCGGGTCGAGCAAAGTATTAGTGTTTTTTTTTAAATCTCAGTATTAGCACGGAGTCAGGAAATATACCGATATGGCAATAGGCTCACCCCCTATTACATGGGACTCATAACATAAATAGTGAAAAGTGGGTGTTACATTGTGCAGTGGCATAATGTGCACCTCTGCCTACCCCTTCGGGGATAAAAGGCGTGATGTTATGTTACGAAGTTAATTTACCTAAACTACATACGAGGTTTTATGGTATATCTGTATTCATTAAAGCGGCTGATATTGCCGTAATATTAATTCTGCCGTCACCACTCGACAAGTCGACACTGGCAGTATAGTCGAAAACAACTTATTGGTTGCCAAAGAAGAAAAAAAAATAGCCTTAATATTTCTGTCAAAATAGATACGTAATAATAATTTTGCTTACCAAAATCATGGTACAAACGAAAAATCGAGCAAATATTGCTACATACGTACATAAGTAGGTAAATAGATACGTAGACAGATAGTTGACGTCGGTCGTTAAAAAATTAGCGCACTCAAGTGTCGTCAATGTGCAATTCCCGGGAAACAATAAATTGTACAATGGCTCTTTTACTACTTTAATCGATTCGCCTTCCGCCATCTTATCTACATTCTGTCAAAAGGCCTTTGACCTTTGTCAATACTATGGAATATTAGTTATTGAATCTTGTAAATAATTACAATAACAACACTAAGTATGTAGTTGGTTATTAATTTCATTTCTAGTAATAATAATGTAGTTGTAGTATCTATTGAAGTTGTTTGTTCAATCAATACCTATACTACTCCGAAAATAATGTTCATAAGTTCAAGGTAACAATGAAATGTTTCGAGTATTTTAGCAATTTTTATTTACAGTGGGTAGGTGTTTAGTTCAGATTTAATATTTTATATACCATTTTTGTTCTTACACCGTCGTCAATTTAATTGCACGATTGTTGTTAAACAAGTGGCAATATTTAATAACATAACATCACGCCTTTTATCCTCGAAGGGGTAGGCAGAGGTGCACATTATACGACTGTACAATGTAACACCCACTTTTCACTATTTATGTTATGAGTCCCATGTAATAGGGGGTGAGCCTATTGCCATATACCGGGCACAGTTCCAGACTCCGTGCTACTACTGAGAATTTTTTTAAAAACCCAGTAATACTTTGCTCGACCCGGGAATCGAACCCGAGACCCCTTGCTCGGAAGTCGCAATTGCGACCACCTGGCCAACGAGGCAATATTTAATCTATTTGTAAAAGACATATTGTCAAAAGGCAAATGAATATAAATAAAATATAAGAATAAAAAATATCGTAGTTCTATAGTCTGAACTAATCGCTTAATTTTTATCGTATTTTAAATGACCGTATGATCCGTAAAATAAATTTAGTTATCTAGTCGCTAAGTTACTGATTACTTTATTTAATATTTGGTACCTACTACTTAGATTATTATTAATGAGAGTAAATATTTATTTAAAAACATTACAGTTTTTTTAAACAAACTGATTGTTTTGAACATTCTGATGTTTAATTAATGCTAATAAGATTATGCAGTTTATGGCTTGATAATATCTTGATGTTGTAATTAATACCGACTGATTATAAAAGCGACTCTATTCCGGTTCTGATCTCAAGCAATTGTTACCTTCTTTTAATGATAGAAATTGTGTTATGTAACAATGGCAATATATAAATGTTCTTATTTATAAATAGTCAATAGTATTTTACACTCCATTAGTAAGCCGCATCTATCCCTATTAGAAAAATAAGAATAAGAATAAGATAAAAGCCATTTACACACTTTTGTAGACTGGTTATCCATTGAATAAACTTATTAGAAACAAAGGTTATATTAAGAGCAGAAACACACAAACGAAACTACAAAACTTCATTAAACAACTAGACAGCTATAAATAAATCTGTCTTCGAGATCAATCGCAAGGAAAAGAAAACTTTACGACCAATGTAAGTAGTACCTATTGTGCACCAATAAAAGGACCATGAGGTCACATGTACTGGCACAGCTACAGACAGTCATAAAACTTTCTTCATGCACGAGTACATTGTCAGTTCGCGTATATTAAAGTAGTGTAGTTATGTTCACAGTCGGCCACTCCACTTGTCCCCTACTTCCTGCGAGCTACATCAACCCATTTACCAATTTACTCGATCAAGACTATCGTTTGAACTCTGGCACAGTATGACCGCTGCGTACTCGAGACTATGGTGACGCTGCACCGATGCACTGGTCAAGGCAAACAAATTGATTTAGGAAAAACCACTTAGCTGTAACTCCGGTTGTAGCTGTGTGAATTTGTTGATTGATAGATGTGATTGTTGCGAAGTGCCTGTTTTGTGGATACGTGAATGTTGAGTATATTTTTGTCACTCGTCATGACCATACTATTTACGAGAGTGTCGTTATGATCTGAGTCACAGTGTATTATTCTGTGGTCGAATAAGGGATTGAATATGTCCAATAACAAAGACTGTGTAGCAGTATGCTCTGATAATGACATTTGAAACTTCGTTTTTAAACCACCTGCCAGACGTTGATATTGTGCAAACCCTTTCATTGACGAAAAAATAGCTCAACGGTTTTAAACTGTCAAACACCAAGCGGTCACCGGTGACCGCAACCTATTGTTCTATAATTGTGTCTACAAAACCGGTACTCGACGAGTTAATAATATCAAAGTTTATACTTATTAAACAAGATGAATTAAAATAAATTCTGAGTATCTGCTTATTTAGGCCAGGGTACATGGTTCTAATGGCGCGTTTGAAACTGCAGCACGTGAGACTTTCTGTTTTCTTTTCTAAATTTTCCTTTTTCCAAAAATCCTTTTGGGACCATATTAATTTGATGTAGGTACCTAACAATACGTTTAAAACATCATCACGCCTTTTATGCCTGAAGGGGTAGGCAGAGGTGCACATTACGGCTCTCAATGTCACCGTACAATGTAAAACCCACTTTTCACTATTCATATTTTTTTTTGTTGTTCTACACGGACTCTTGTCCGTGCCGTTGTCATTCGATTACATTTTCTTTTTCACTATTTATGTTATGAGTCCCGTGTAATAGGGGGTGAGCCTATTGTAATATACCGGGACGTATTACGTTTATCAAATAATAACAAGTTAATTGTCAATTACATAACACAAATTAGTATTGGACACCTATCAATAAAGAGGTTACATGTGTAGGTGACATGTGATGTTATTTAAATTTGAAATAACAGTAGTTGTTGTTTATTTAATAATTATTATCATTTATTAAATATTATGAAATTTATTTACCTACCATTGTATTATTTATCAGTATGCTCTCTTTGCCCCACGCTGTGGAAGGTTAGCTTGAGTTATCAAGTAAAAATAACGTTATGCTGAGAAGATAAGGAGGACCAGCATTAAACTTAGGTATTCAATAGGTTTATTTACTCACTGTTAATCGAAAGGTTCCAAGCTCAACTGCAGATAGCTTCAGTACCGTTTGGTTTTACGTTTAACGAGATCGAGACGAGACTATTGGTTGGTCCCTCTCATCTTCGTCCCATCGACGTCAGTCCCGTTTTCCAAGTCTGACAAATTCGGGTCAGGTCGGGTGTTTTCCAAATACCACATAGACTTATAATGAAAAGTTCGGCTTCATCTGATACGTAGTGTTGGAATCTCTACCTACTACCTGCCCTTTCGGGGAGTATAAAATGCGTATGATAACAATATTTAAATATGCCTGTTTATTGTTTCAGTTGTCCTGGGAAATGACTTCTCATTAGGTGAAGACAAGAGGGTGCAGATGCGGGAAATACTCAGAGAGTACTGCAAGAAGAACAACGCTGAAGACAAATTCGAAGATGTCCAGGTTTGTCTAGCTAATTGCAATATCCTTTTTTATAGACGAAAAATCACTAAATGACTCCTTTCAACCGTGAGTGAGGCGAAAGGTTTAGAGTCTTACAAATTTTGTTCTACTTCCTATCCTTTTATATACCGATGTTGTGGTATGTGGCATAATATCATAATATCTGGCTAAAACCCCGTCAGAAATGGTAACACGTTATCATAAATGATATAAAGGGAAACCATTGTAATTGAGTACAAAGCAAAAAGTTACTTACTTACCTATCGATGAAAGAGGTTTTAATGCATAATAAGTAATGTGGAGTGGAAGTGGAGTGTAGGAACTGCATGTGGAGTAACAGCACGGGCTGAGCTTTTGAACACTAGCCGTAACGAACTCTGCTAATGCATTCATAGATAAGTAGGAGAGAAAATGCAGCGAATATTCCTAATAATAATTTTTGGTTTGTTTTACAGAACGCAGGCAAAGTTTTCATCGACTGCTTGAAGGGATTAGTCAACGTAGAAACACTCCAGAATGAAATTGAAGAGGCCAAGCCCAACGGTGCTCTCGATGAGGTCTTCAAGAAGTAAGTACAGAATCTTCAGCCAGTACTTTTTACATTTCTAAACAAGAAGTGATTGGAGATATAGAACCTATTTAAACTTTTACCTATTTCTACTTTATTGAAAATTTCTCTTAGAAAAAGCAACCGGAGGCAGTTATAAGATCTTCCATCCCAACATAAAACTATACCTAAACTAATTGACTGTTATTTTTGTTAAGGTACTGCGCTAAGACTCCTCAGCTGAAGACTTGCATCCAGAATCTGTTTGACGGCATGTCTCCCTGCTTGAGTAACGAGGCCCGCGAGAAACTGCCCGTCGCGATGAACGGCACCACCCAGCTGATTGACTTCGTCTGTTACAAGGATGGTGACAGGATTGCCCGTGAGTACCTAACCTTAATGCTATCTCAAAATACAATCCAGTCTTTTTTCAGCAAAAAGGATTTATTTTACAATATAAAAAGTAGTAATAGAATTAGTATAAGTAATCGACTGCACAACTGGTGTAGTGCTACTGGCTGATAGTGATGCGCAACGTCTTGCGAGTTCGATTCCCAAATCAACACTTTGTGTGATCCACAAATTGTTTTTATGGTTCTAGTAATAAGTATTCTAGTGTGGATATTGATTAAAAAAATAACTTTGTTACAAATTCAATATGCAAATAGGAAGGTACCTACTTTATACGTCGCCTGTAAGTACACTGGGTAACTTGTGAGTTTAATGTTATTTCTGTTCTTTTGACAGTGTTCATCGCCGAAGGAGGACCTCAGTGCTTCCAGAGCAAGGCTAACGACATCAGAGAATGTGGAGCCAAAATCAAGGAAAGCTTCCCCTCAATCGAAGCCGCCAAGAGCTTAGGTCTTGCGGTACGTTTTCTTTTGTGTTTATACATTTATTCCACGAATGAAGTGGTAAGCCGACAGGCAATTTCGCCTAATTCCCCAGTTGTGTTAGTAAATCTATTTTAGTCTACCAAGTTTCATTTTATTTGTCACTTACGCGCTTGAGAAGTCAAGACGAAGTCGATTTTTCATTTTCCTTCCTTATCCTAAATGTCATCACATAGGTACTAATAACAAACTCAGCTCCGACACAACGTTTCTTCCCTTGGAATCAATTCCTCGCGCCACACCGGTGCGCTGGAGCCGCGCTTGCAGATTTTTTATATTGACGTTATGAAATATGTCATACAACATACGATTTAAAGTTTATATTTAATCTTTATATAAGACACAATAGAAAATATATTGTGTCTCGCGTGGATCTACGTTCGCATACCACGAGTTAAAGGTTGGAGCCGCGCTGCAGCCGTGCTCGTTAGGTGTGCGAAGTAGACCTTTAAGAGTTCATCGTTTGTTTGGCCCCAATAGAAGATGATAATGATTAATTTATTTATTTGCATACCTACACAGGGTACGTGTGGTAAATGGGACGAGGTGACGTCTTGTATCGTAAACAAACTGGAAACCTGTGAGACCCCCACTCCCGGCAACATGGCGGAATCTCTCTTCAACTTCGTACGCAGAGCAACACCTTGTAACACTGTTGAGAAAGTAAGTAATCGCAGTTAACTAGTAATAAATAATAAAAATGATTTTTCCACCACATGGATGTGAAGTGTCAACCTATGTGGAACGGAACTAGTTTCAATAAAGTTGTTTTGCTGCTTTTAGGACTGCTTTCGATGTAAAAGTAAAATAAAGATGCCATTTAATTTTATGTAAATGAATGCGTAGATGCAAAATAAAAAAAAATAGAAGTAAGTACGCACATGGAACACTATGACTAGACATAAATTTGTAGGCACTATTCGCATCGCACGTGCCCCGCGACGAAAAATACCTCTTCGAGAATTATAAAATGTGGCGTTTTGATAATGTAGGTATCTAAGTACCTACTATGAGTTCGTATGCGGTTTCGAAGTTTGCTTTTTGTAATGGTTCACCAGTTATTTTTGTTTTAAACATTTTATTTCTTTGTAAAACTATTGTGTTACCAAGACAGAACAATGTTACTTCGGGACGAAAACGAAATAAATTTCATGGTGTAGGTCAAATGCCCCAAAAAAGATTCAATTGTAATTATTGCCAGAAAAAAAAATTTAAGGGTTTTATCCCCGAAGGGGTAGGCAGAGGTGCACACAGAAGTAACACCCATTTTAACTATTTATGTTATGAGTTCCATGTAATAGAGGGTGAGCCTATTGCCATAAACCGGGCACATTTCCAGACTCCGTGCTACTACTGAGATTTTTAGTTACTGAAGTAGATTTTTTATAATACTTGTATGCTTAAAGTTTTTAGACACTTATCTATAGTACCTACCTATATATAGTAATTTAAAATATAGGTAATAACAATTAAGGTTTATATTATTCGTGGCAAATACTAACATATTTTCTTTTTCTTTCTTTACAGAAGAACTGATTTAGCTGCCAAGTTGGATGATCACAAGTGCCAATAATATGTAATAAATGTTTGAAAACATTTTCATAATGTAACTTTAAATACATTAATAATGTAAGCCCAATAATTGTAGTTTAATTATTCATCCATGACCTAGTACTTACCTCTTCGGTTGCATAATCATGCAGGCTTTGATATGCGGTGCCATATTGGTTTTGGTACCTACCAAATGTGTGAGAAGATACAAATATTCTTACTTATCTTCGTATATCTACATTTGACTACACGTTTGGTGCGATGGCTGGGAAACTGACTGCCGCGGAACGTGTTGAACGAACTCTTTGTATTATCCGCAGATCGTTGTTCCGGGTCTGGGTGTGATGTGTATGTGAATTTGTATGTTTGTAAACGTACTCACGGCACAGGAAAAAAAACACATAAGTACCTAGTTACTATGTTAGTACAGACCTATTTATTCAAGTGATGACTTGTCCGTTAATATAATGGTAATATTGTTTGCTAGAGAAACAAATTTTGTTGCCCACATCTTTGATGTTTAACACCATGTTGTATGGTAATGTGTAGTAAAATCAAGCAGACGTAGCAGCGGCGCGGAGTCGGCAAGACGGTGCTTCGGCGGCATCGTGTACACAGCATGGATGTGCGAAAGTGACACGGTGGTGGCCTAGTGTGGGTACTTACACGAGCCCTATGCAAATTTTACCAACTTGTTTCGTTTAAGAAAATGTGCTGGGAGGATCCTCCGATCAGGCTCAATGATCATGACTGGTTGGTTAGGTAGGTACTATACCGAAAATTTTAACGGACGGGATATGATGCATGGTATGTTAATTGTTTACATGCAACTGGAGTTGAACATCAAATATTCTTTAGGTTTATTGAAACTTTGTTCTCTACTAGCTGTGCCCGCGACTTCGTTCGCGTGGAATAGTGACTATGAGCAGCGTTTTTTTAAAATATATACTTATTTTTATTTTAGATTTGGATCATAATCACAGTCATTTTGGGTAGCTAAAAAACCTACTTTACTGTAATGCTTCTCTATATACAATATTAGACGTATGGTCATCGGGGGTGAAAGCATTCAGGCTGCTGGGATTACTAACACGGGACAGAGCCACATACAATTGACCGTGCGAAAAACAGCTGTTACTTAGATCTACACCCACAACTTTTAGAATCTGACCTTGAGCTTTATTAATTCATAATCATGGCGAAACATAGGCTCACTGGAAACTGAATTCGTTTAAAACTAAACGGAAAATTGTTTGGAATGAGAGGAATCCGAGGAATAAAAACACTATCACCTTTTCCGCACCCTGTTAAATATATATATATTTATATATAATAGATATAGATAGATGTATGTATAAGCATAGAATAGTGTTCGACGTGATTCTTTAATTTGACATAACTTTTTTATTTATGAACCGATTGACATGAAACAAACACTAAAGCATAACGGAAGCATACAGCAATACATTCGTGAACCGCATGCAACTCGGATCAGCCGTTTCTGAGATTAGCGTGAACAGACAAACAGACGAAAAAAAGTTAGTTACATTTTTGGGTTCGACATCGACATAACAATAGCCCCTGCTATTTTTTTTATTTTTATTTTCAATGTACAGACAGCACTTTTCTACAATTTTATTATATGTATAGGTAGATAAAAAACATAGGTACTATGTGACTTACCTACTTGAGAACAACATGAAGAAAATAATTCATCATCATCAATCAGGTAAAGACTATAAACAAACAAATTTACCCACCCACGTAAATGAATGATTTGCAACTATATACCTAGGTAATGGCTAAGTTGGGTTTTGAATGCACTAAAAGAGCGTAGTTTTTAATCCAAACAGCAAAACTGTGTAACTAGTAAATTGTATTGTGAACCTGATTGAAAAAGAGTAACCTATGGAGTTACTTGCTCGTTCTTCTTCATAGGAATCTACACCTTGGAATGAGCAAATAGCTTCACTTTTAATATTATTTTTTTTGACGTTCAAAAGTGCCATTCTGGCTTAATTATTGAAATAAATGATTTTGACTTTGACTTTAAGAACATCGTCAAGGAAGTGGGCAGGTGGATTAATATGTTCTTGATATCTTGCCCAACTTAAATATCACAACGGTAATTAGGTATGTGTGACAGCAACCAACTGTTCTACGGCCCCCCATAGTTACAGCCAGTTAGAAGTGTCAGGTTCATCATAAATGCAAGGTTCAGGGTCCATGGAAGTGCCAGGGTCGTCGAGAAGGGAAGAATCAGAATCCATTTTTTAAACAACCAAAGCAATCTTACAAAACTTACAAAAACAACACTCACGATGCACTAAAACAAAGGGAATGAAAACCGTCACGTTTGGACAATTAATCATAACATTTGAAGGGAATGGGAGTGTACGGATCAAGTATTTTCTTTATGGTGCATTTCAGAGAAAGTTTTATCAAATGACCAGAACGTTTGTTACTTTTTTTTGAAAAGGCTTACGACAGAGTGTTGAGGGATGAATTGTGGTCAACTCTGTCCATGTAAGGGGTGGATAGCCAGGTGGTTCGGGCACTTAAATCGTTATAAAGAACTCGAGTGCCTGTGTCAGAATGAATGGGGCCTACACAGAGTTGGTTTAACATTAATCGAGGGGTTAGACAAGGCTGCTTAGCTGTTCAACAGTTCTAAAAGTACACCCGAACTTTTAAACTTACAATTTTTTATTAATTTTTCTGACAACTCTTGGATCCTCGCCGGTCACCTAGCACCAATTAATCATCGACTTCAGGGACTCCCTTAATAGCCAATAGGTACTATTTAATTTGTGGTATCGCATAGCCTTCTCGAATAGGTATGGAGCACCTCGGTGGCTTGTTTGTAAACTTTTTAGACGATTTTTATATCGGAAATATGGCATGGTACACTAACAACATCACGCCTTTTATTCCCAAAGGGGCAGAGGTGCACATTACGGTAGTTAATGCCTCTACAATGTAATATCTATCGACTTTTCACTATTAATGTTACGAGTCCCGTGTAATAGGGGATGATAATGATGCCTTTTGCATTAACACTATATCGAAAAACCTATTATAGGTACAGATGAATAAGGCTGTTGTATATAAATAAAGCAAATTATCTTATACTTTCCATCATTTATTTGCAAATATTGTAAAATGGTTATACACCACGTAGCAACATATACAATTATCTATTTATCTACCGGACATCGAATCTACGTACTCCTGACATAGACAATATGGCTTCTATTGAACAGTCGACAACGCAATCGTTTGTATTATTAAAATATCTAATTTTAATTAAAAAAGTAAAAGACTACTATGATCACAAAATAATATTAAACTTCACAACATTATTTATTCCTTCATTTCAATAATAAACGACATTTAAAATAATCTTAGAATTAACTCAATCGATTTTGATTTCTATTGCGTTAGTAACAAGTCAGCATTTACCAATAGCTGAAATAGTTGGTATACTGATTATTAAAATGTTACCTTAAACTAATGCCATAAGAATCAAAATTAATTAAATAAAACATGAGACGGGTCAATTTAAATGTCTATAATTATTACAAATGAAGTTACATAAAGAGTAAAAAATCCTGCCATCACATATGCAACATGAAATGTATAAATTAATGTAAAAACAAAATATATCTCGATTCAACTCCTTGTATGTTCACAGCGTCCTCTTACTGCTATTCTTCAACAAACAGAATGATACAAACCAGTCTCAATTAAAAACTATAAATATATAAAACTGAATATATTGTTGGCATCACATATTGGCGTAACCTAATATAAAAATAGCAAATCTGAATAAAGTTAGGCGATATAATCACAAACCATGTACTTAAAAAGCTAAAAGTAATTGGGGCTTCTGTATTTTGCTCAGTAGATGGCGGTAGTGGGCTCTCGTTCTTCGTCCAATAGGGAATTAGCTAGTGTCACACTATTGGACGTTTAGTAATTGAGAGCTACAGTGATTGGCCAGACTTCTTGCTGGATTAGGGCCATCTAGTGAGCAATATACGGCAGTCCTCATTGAGGAATGGTATTTCTTGTATTATGACATCCTATATTGTACTATTACTAAGTCTACAACACGAACCCTAACACGCCTAAAATCAATGGACAGAAGCATTAACGAATTACTAAGCGAGACTGTTTCATTTTACACACTATTTTCGAATCTATTTCTTACAGATTACCGTTTTTAGCCAATGGACTTACGGCATTTCGTTTATAGATGCTCTATACATCTCTTCGGACGGCCATATTTAAAATGGACCAAACATTCTTCTACATTTATTAAACTTTGTGACAAATTGGTAAAAATATTATGAAAGCAGAACTTCTGTACTTATGACTTAAAGCTAAGCGTCACGATTTCGTTGGCCACGTTTTTTGGCAAATATACTATGAAAATATAACGAACGATATGTACTTGGCGATCACATTACAATTGTAATAACATCGAGCTGTATATGATTAAAAAAGCAACATACCGGCCGAACGTATAACCTCCTCCTTTTTTGAAGTCGGTTAAAAATAAACTAAATGTAACTGCACTCGAAAATTACACAACTTTAAAAAAATATAAAAACAGAATGACCATAAAGAATATATCAAAAGCCGCTCATTTTTCTTAGCATATTAATTTGCAGGCCAAATAAAACGCCAATAATAACAAAATACATATAATAAATATAAAAATAGCTACAACAATATACAGGTAAAAGCTGATGTTCAGCTGATTGTCTTATAATGAAAATACCTGTTTAATTACAACTCGAGCCCATATTATCCTTAGTCACCTCATTAGAGACGAAGTATAAGCATTAAAGAATAACATACCAATAATTATAAAATATTTGTACAGTAGCTAGCATATCAACCTACTCAAATGCCAATTTTTGTCATTGGATTTTCGACTTTATGTCTGAACGATAGAGTTAAAAATCTAATAAACAAATTTGACAGCAAAGGATAGATTGACCTGCTGGCTAGTACATAAAATGTCGAACCTGCGACATTGTTCATAGCTGACCCAGGTGCTAGTTGCTTGAAAAATAATAAAAAAGTGAATCATTAAAGCGATTCACTATAAAATGTGTTCATAATCGAGAACAAAGAAGTTCTGTGGTTCATAAGGTGTTGTGACGTCATCGTCACTGTACATAAGACATCCGTTCTTTAAATTAAAATAACTGCCATTGTTGCTACTATGCTAAAAATGTTGGTTGAAATATCCGGACAACTGTTAGCTACGTGTACGTCCGCAGCGCACGAAACTCATGATAATGAGTCCCGGTGTAACTTGAAACTGGTCGAGCTTCGAGAACAGTTTGCCGAAGGTTTTAATGAAAATAGTAACTTCTACGATTATATTAAAGTTGTTTTACGTTATATCGATCGCTTTCTACTTACTACTTCGTCTCTCAAACCCTAGACGCGTAATGTTGTTTCACAACAATCGTATACACCTTACATTTATTACTTTGTTCAATCCACGGCTAACCCCCAAAAATAAAATACATATAAAATTATAAAATTAATATGCGACCTTGTCATAAAAATGTATATAAAAAGGCATCTAAAATATTTTTCCTTGTAATGGTAATTTGGACTTTTAAAAATTTTGCATTTTTTTGTTTTACGCAGATGGCAGCACTAGCGATTTTGATCGGTTATGACCTATTGATTTGTACCTTTGGTTTAGGTATAATAGGTTTTTATAGCGTTTTTATAATTAAAGTTAAATATAGGAGCGTTTAATTATAAATTAATAGGTGTAGCTTAGATGAGTAATGACATAATTAGAGCCGTTAACAGTGTTGTGACTGTTACAGTTAGGCCTGATGCAGCACCCGGCACGTTCTTCTTCTCTTCCTGAAATAAATAATATAAAATACATTAGTGTTACTGCTTTGAAATAAAATAGACAACACATGTAAAAAGCTGACATGACATCACATCACAATGACTTTACGATTAAACCAAAAACGTTTTTCCTTCGAAAGGAAAAAAAAATTAACAATAATTTTCTTGGATACACGTATATTTGTTTTAATAAAATATATCAGTGCATGGTGCCAATAATAATAATAATAACCCATATATATATGTATATATATACCTTTTATTTGTTTGCCGTATAATCAACCAAGTGTATAGAAAAATATCATTTTGAAATAGCGATAGCGACTTTATTTCCTCATCATGAAGTTGCTTATTAACACTCGGTTAGGAATACAATATTTTTCAATAACCAATGTCTGGATTTTGTAAAGTTCACCTTTATTATTAAGTGCATAAGGAATTATCATCAAAATCAGTTTGACCAATTAGATTTGGACATTCTCTCTAATCTAACCATCAAATAGTAATTTCATTAGAAATTAAACAAACAAAACTTTATCTCGTTGACGCAAAGCCCATTTTTGCCTTGCAAAAAGTCACGGATTTCGATGCAAACGCAGTATGAACTTTATCACTTAGCATAAAGGTTTCGTTTTCCTCTCGATTGGTTATCAAAAAACGCTTGTTATAGACATTCGCAATGAATATAATGATGGTGCTGATATAAACTTACGGTGGTTCGACCTCTGGCCGGGGCTTTTTCAGGTGCCTATTGAAACATGCAGTACATTAGTGGTTAATAGGTTAGACAGTTACTGTGTGCGTGGAAGTGCAAATAGAACTTTAGTATTCATTCATAAATATATGGATTAGTAATTACATATATAATATTATGTTCAAATTGTAATACAGTTGACTCCAGTTAATTCGAAATTCTAGAAAACTGTTAAAATATTTCGAATAGTTGAATGTTCGAAATATATGGACCGAAATTTGAACTTGCTTCAAAATGTAGGTTAAAAGTAATTTAAAGTAATCGTAACGAGTACGCGGTCGGCGCTGTGATTGGTTGGTGCATTGGAGCCGGCCAATCAGAGTGCCGAACGCGAACTCGTTTCGAATACTTTAAACGTAAATCAAATTCGTACTAAGGACTCAGATTGAAAAATAATAAACCTATGGAGTTTCTTGCTTGTTTTTCTCAATAGGAATCTCAACCTTGGAATGAGCAAATATTTTTATTTTTTTTGTTGACGTTCAAAAGCGTCTTCCTGGTCTAATTGCAATAAATGATTTTGACTTCGACTTTATTAAGTGATTTTCTAGGGACCTCGTGTAACTTGCGAATTATAAAGAAATTCGAATTGCCAAAAGTTCGAATTAACAAGAGTCGAATGTACCTCTATATGTACACACGGCTACACATTGAGCTTCACATAACCAGCATAGACTGAACGTTAAATGTGCGGAAAGATGATGCGACGCGACATCAGGATAAACTGGTTTTGTATAGATTGATGTGTGGCCGTGTGTACATTGAAGTGGTATTTAGTCACAGGCAAAAACATTTAGTAGCTAAGGATATAAAATGTTATCTAGGTTAAGATAATCAAGTACTAAGGTGGTTTAATTATGAGATACAGGACGAACGAGTAGCCGGATCAACATATTACCTCTATTATGGTTAGTGATCAACGCCTTATGAACTAGACACCCGTCACCCGCTACACAATAGGAGATACAAATGCGTTGCAAGCGTTCTCATTAGTTTTTTACAGTCTTTTTATTAGCAACAGCAGCGCGACAGTCGCCGCGTCGCGTATCGCGAAATGCTGCTCATAAATACGAGCCTCTAGCATGGCTCGAAACTAGTCGAGTTCCTCGTCAAACAGTTACGTGAGGAAGCCGAAAATATAATAATTAATACAGTGTGTGTCTTCAAAGAGCGAGTGAATAGATTGCTTATGGGTCGCCGTGCTCCGTCGTAGACCGCATCATCGCTTATCACCATCACCAGCAGCTGTAGCCAAATGCCACTTAGCGCTTGTCTACATGTAGAATAGAAAACCAAATTATATGGAATGGACGTACATTTTGACACTTGCCAGTGTCATCCCCATACATTTTGATTTCTACTCTCTCTGTAGACAAGCGCTAAAGTGGCGTTTGGCTAGAGGCCCAGGCGAGATAGTGCTAAAAAGTCGGCCCATAAAATATAAAAAATGTATTTTTATAACTTTTTTAAATGTAATTTTATGTGGGATTATAATTCAGAATAAAACAAACGTTTTTGCGTGTGACTATAGAAACCTATTGTGTATTGTTATTAGATTTATAATGATTAAAATTTAAAATTAGTAAATATAATTAGTAGATATAATTAGAATAGAGATAATACAGATATTAGGATATAATTATTATATATTATTTAAATTATAAATGAGTTTACCTTTACGAACTGTTTGCAAGGGGTTGCCTTTCTGATGAAGTTGAAGAGAGAGTCCAAGATATTGGCTGAAGTGGGTTTGGGGCACTTCTCCAAAGTGCTGACTACACATTTCTGTAGACTAGTCATCTGGTCACACTGCTTCTCCTGTAATTTACGAATATTAATTAAATTAATGTGAGAATTATTAGGTCTTATAATAATAATTACGTGTAAAAATTACATTGTTTCGGCAGGTGCCATAGTCATCCATAGTTCCCAATTTACCAGTCCACAGCAACCCATCCATAGCCCTACCATTTTTTTTTCCATTATTCACAATAGTCCTACACTAACCGGGGACTGTCCTTGGGTGCATTTCCATAGTGCATACAGGGATAGTCGCCGGTTTGTGTCTCCATTACATTTAGATTAAAGTTGTCTAAAGGGCCTCTGCGCAGTTGGCTTCGGCCCCTCGTACGCCTCCCAAATGACCGGGACCCTGTGGTCCCGTGAATGGTAAAGACATACATAATAATAATAATAATACGTTTATTTGTTAGAATATTGTTACAAAAGGTGTTACAAATAAATTTATGTTCTGAATATTCTGCTGTTTCCAGCGTACAAATATTAAAAGTTAAATTTAAAACAAGGCAGGTAAAAACATACAATCAAAAATAAAAAATTGGATCATATAGACGATTAATTATCACAGTGTAGTAAAATTATTTTCGGTACAAAATTAAGATTATTCTTACAATTTACTTAAAGGATAATAAAAAGTCGTCTAGGTTGAATTTAGAATTAAATTTTTCATTCAAAAAATCATTTGTTGAATAATAACATTTATGCAAAAGAAAACAAAACAGCTTCTTTTTAAATTCCATAAGATTAAGGCTTTTAAAACCATTTGGTAATTTATTATAAATACGAATTGCCATACAGTATACATTATTAGAAAAAAGTTGAATTCTTTGTTGTGGTACACATAACTTATGAGTATGTCTGCTTTTTCTTATTACAACATTATTATGTGTTTGAAATAAACCTATATTTTTATGCACAAAGATACACAGTTCGAATATATCTTAATGTTATTGAAGATGGAAATTCGTTAAAATTCGTAATTATAACATTTTAAAAAGATAAATTAACTTATTAATATGGAAAGAAATGGTCTTTTACTCTTTTACACTTCAAATAATTAAAATATGCCTCGCTTCTTTAGAGGAGTTAACCGCTTGGATGCCCGTATATGAGCCACAATAGATAATACATTGTGTCTCGCGTGGATCCAAATTTAGACACACGACGAGTTAATAGTTTCAAAGTTAGTTTCAAAGTAGATAAGAGCTACATCCCATGGGTCCTCATTTATAAGTCATACATCTACAATGTAAATATTGTAAATACATAAAGAGCAACATGTACAATACACTCGTGATCACATATTTATGAAATAAGTGTTACATTTAACCTCGCAGTGAGGTTGCTGAGAAATCTGCTGCTGAGAAAAATGCTGGGATTGCTGAGAAATCTATTTAAAGAAAACAAATGTTTTTCATCAATTGGTTTATATATATGCAAGTACCAAATCTTCGAGTAATTTATCAGAGGTAACCTGGTAAATACGTCATGGAAATAAGGATAAAATGAAACTCACATTTTTAAGAGATGTACACATTTCTATAAATAAAAATGTAATCTAGCTGACATTTAATTTTTTAAGGTAATTTTAAGACTGCCTCATTGGCCGAGTGGTCGCAAATATGAGTGGTCGCAAAAGGGGTCTCGGGTTCGATTCCCGGGTCGGGCAAAGTATTACTGGGTTATTCAAAAATTCACAGTAGTAGACCGGAGTCTGGAATTGTGCCCGGTATATGGCAATAGGCTCACCCCCTATTACATGGGACTCATAACATAAATAGTGAAAAGTGGGTGTTACATTGTACAGTGGAATAATGTACACCTCTGCTATGTAATTTTAAGATGTAAGTGTTTTAGTTACTAATATTTTTTTTTATTTATTTAAGAGTTGCCAACATTTGATTACACAACTACAGTAAGCATGATACAAGCAAGCAAAGAGGAATGAGCCTATGTGTAACAAACAATTACAGGTAACCACAACATTTACTGGTGCAAATATGTGTAAATAAAAAAAAGTTCTTAATTATAATAATAATAGTTTAAATTTAGTGTGATAAGATAGGTATATTTATAAAGTAAATATTTAAATTATGCAGTTTACATATGCTACTGGGAGGAAGTTTATGTCATATAAAAAAATCTCAAGTTCACCGGAAACTTAGATGGTTAGTATAAAATAATTCCAGATGTCATACTATTACTAAGAATTTTCGAGAATAGAATCCCACTTCGCATTGCTACGCCTGAGACGTAAATATATTCGCCAATGTAGTAGTCAAGTAGAAGTAAAAACTAATTTTGTGTGTGACCAGCACACAAACCGACTTTGTTATGGAATTTTTTTATTCGATTTTAAACTTTACTGTTTTGATATATAGTTCAAAATCCAATAATAAATTACAGTTTGGAGTAGGTTGACGGAGTCTGTACATAAGAGTTTAAATAGGTACCTAAATTATTACCTTAAATTCAAGCTCCATGATGCCACTAACGGAGATGTTCTGTAAATTTGCCTCCGTCTTGTTGTCAAACACTGTGCTAAAGCACTCCTGTATGCCGTCCTGCTGGTCTTGGAAACATTCCTTACCACCTTCTGCTATGAACACTGAAATATAAGAATTCAACTGTTAGATGGTGACTCTCGAGTTAATGACGCCCTTTAATCTCCGATAGGATAGACAGCGGTATACATTTTTGAAATCGAATCCAATAACTTCGGACCAGGATCAAACACGAGGTGCCTTACTCAGAAATTGCACTTCCGACCAACGAAGCACGTGACCTACGTTAGCGGAGGATTTGCCTTCAGCAGTTTTCTGTCGGCAGTCAAAGGCTTAAGCAAATAAGCTTATGGTTCACGTTATGACAAGCAGTAAACATAGCCTATTGACATGTACACCTCAACTACTAAAAGACAAATGAGTACAAACTGTGCGATTCTTTGTGAAAAAACGGTGATTGCATTTTTTAACAATCCGGGAATTTCTTGAATTTTTATTTTGAAATTTAACCCTTTCTGCGTGGGTCGCGGTATTTTTGTAGCTATCTTACGTGTTTACATCCCACGCGACGACATAAAGAAAAATAATAGGGGTTTAGTTTAGTCATCAGGTAATAGACAAACCTAAAGATTTCCTAAACCTCAAAAGTTTTTCAAATCGTCGTAATAAAGCCAATGAGAGCTATGAGCGGGGATTTTTCACCTGTTTTCATAACATTTGTAGAGCTAATGTAGCAACTTTTTTGTAGTATAAACTAAAGTACGAAAGAGACGAAATAATTCCCGCCCGCTTTACTAGATGGCGGTGTAACCTAAGCCCCATATAAAGGTAAAGTAGACTGAATTAAATATCTTGCTTGAAGATACTTACGTGCAATTCTGTCACCCTCTTTAAAGCATACGAAGTCGGCTAATTGTTCCGTAACGTTGTACATAACGTTGAAATTTTTCTGCTCAGCGGCTGAGAAGCAAGGCTTCACCATCTCGGTCATGTTTCGGAAACAGTTCTTGAACTGAGGCGTCTTCGAGCAATATCTGAAAAATAGATATTAAATAGTAGGTACTATTTTGTGGGGCAACTAGAATCTATTAGAATTGCGGAAACGAAAAAAGCTTACGGTTTCTATAGTCGGGTAAAGTACTATTGGGTTTTTTATTTTCTTAGTTACATTATCCATGGGCTACCTACGGTAATGGCTTTCAATCAGGCACGTCATATTACGGTTTCGAGAAAAAGGCATAATGAATAATGTCATTAATCATTATCAATTGATATCAATAAATCAGTCACCAGGAAGGAGGAAGGTATCACAATGAAAGTAATCTTACATTAAATAAATATTCAAGGATCGTTAGATTAATAGACCCATTACTCTGTAATTTAACAATAATGGGGTGATTTAATACACATTTTCTTATTATTTTCAACTATATCTAGCTCTTCAATACTACTTCATCGTATTTCATAACATTATGACCAACTAACCATCTAGAGATCAGAAATGGTAGAAAATAGCTTAGATAACATTTGTTTATGAACAAATCTCTCACGCGACCCGGAAAAACGTTTTAGGGCAAACAAATATTGCGTTATCTTCCGTATCCACGTGAAAATTAAGTAACATGGCTTAAACTAATCAAACAAACGTGAACTTAATTCTATCTCTTTTAAAATTAATTTTGCTTGTACTATGCGATTAATAAAAAATTCATTACACTTACTTTTTGAAAACTTCGTCGACTTCACCAGTGGGCTTAGCATTTTCAATTTCCTGCTGTAGAACCTCCATGTCTACCAAAGAGTTGAAGCAAGCCATGAGGTCGGTAGCGGCTGACTAGAGAAAAAAAAGAATAAATAAGTTTCGAATTGAGAGTCGGGTCTCATATATATCAGCAGGATTATAAGGTCAGAAACTACTGAGTTTGCCATAATCTCCACACTTTGCTTTTTTAAGGGGGAAAATCGTCCAAAGACTTCTGCTTGCTTTGACGGAGGCGAGAGGAAGTGTCAGACTCTTATTGACTAAAAACCACCCCGTTCCTACTCATACTTTTCGAGCCGGAGCTCCGGCAACCCGTTACCACGGTTACGCTTGGCAAACGGCTAGATGTTAAGTTACTGTATACTTTGAACTGTTCTTTATAGTAAAATTATAAACTTTTTTGCATTTAAAGTTTAAACCCACTGTAAAAACTCCTTTTTTAGTGACCTACGTTCTACGTAAGACAATAATTATGCATTGTTGTATATTTTTTGTGTCCTATACAATTCATATGTAGTTATGAATATTTATTACGTAGTTAATTTATTCATAAGTTTTAAATGAAATACAATATAATCACCTAAGTAATCGTAATATGTTTAGTCAACTGACTTCTGAATACAGTTGGTAACCGCATAATTAAGAACATTGACTACCTCGCAACGATACTAATTGGAAACAATGGAACATCTTAGGATTGTCCCTTCAATATTTCGGTCACCTTGAATCACTTAGAATAGGGCGAGAGGTCAAGCAATTTGGCAGGACCTCTGCATTGTCCGTTAATATACCCAGTAAATTATATTAAGAATTTGTAGTGTCGAAGTTCATGCCCATCGTGTGATAACTAATCAGAGTCGGATGTAACTATTAATAGGACTTGTGGTTATATGGGTCTATTGCGCATGACATTTAAATATAGGGTGATATGACTGAATAGATCGTAATGCAAGTTTTTAAAGGTTTTATTTTTAAATGCACAAAACGGGACTAAGAACCGATGTTTATATATTTTTTTCTTTTAGTAAGACGATATACTTAAGTAAGTACCTAGTTATCAGTGTCATCCCTCGTGACACTTAAGTCCTAATGTTTATTTATAAATACAAACACAAATCTCATAAACAGAATATCCAGATGCAGAACACCAAAAATACTTGCAGATCACACAAATATTTGTTTTAAACTGTGCAGAAATTGAACGATACAAAAATTGCAGTAGTTTGGTGCAGTATTATTTTACCATTTTTGACATGATTTTTTGCCATGTGCCTTCTAAAATCACCTTGGACTAATTGACAGACAACATTTAATTTTAACATTTCATCCTGACTGACTTGGCTCAATGCACGATTTTAAATGTGCCGTACAGTGTAGCGCAACACCCTGTTTATAATTTCGATCAATGATTTATAACGTATGCCTCGTGATTAGAAAATGTAGGGCAAAAGTCAAGAGTGCTCGTGTACGGTAAACAGAATTTATTCATCAGGCTAGACGATGTTTATATGTATATCGTTGCAGTGATACATACATCTTTTGTTACATACCATTAGTTTTACAATATCTACGGATATATTTTGCTGATGATAGACCAATGCAACGTCCGTTTGATTCATTCATTGTTTTCGAATGTGAATCACGTGGAGTTACGTTAGCTCCGCTTGGCAAGTGCTAATAGATTCACTGATTAGTGGTAGACTGAAGTTAGGAAAATCATTTTAGCGGTATGTGTTCGAGGTAAAAAACAAATACCTAATACATAAATAAATACCTTGAGTAGTTGAATTAATTTTGCCACTAAGTATTTGTTATTGTTTTAATTTAAAAACTTTGTCCCACACTAGGATTTTCTCGTGTATAGTGGGTGTGTTTACAAACATTCAATTTCGTATACACATGACACCCAGACCAGAAACAACAATTTGTGGATCACACAGAGTTGCTCCGTGCGGGAATCGGACATGCTACACAGTGCGCGGCGGCCACTTGCCCAGTCACTGCGCCAACTGTGCAGTCGCATTTGTTTTCCATGTGTAGCTGTTGGTTTCCAATTAATAAATAAATTGTCTTCGTATAAATGACGCAAGAAGGCACTAAATCAATTTTTCATAGTATTCAGACAGTAACGTAGAAACGGGTGTGTCTCGCCAAAATATACAAGTAACACAACAGTAATAACACTTTTATCATAGCGAACAAATAACAATGAAGCGATTAAGAACTACTGTATAGGGGTTAAAGGTCAAAATGGCTTGTCGTTAACCAATTCAGACAAACGGTCGTCGAACTATCGTTGACTTATTACAGTAATGTGCTCATCATAAATGTACATACATCGTACATATTACCTATAGATGCACCTATGTATTACTTATACATCTCTTTTTTTAATTCTTATTTATTTACAGGTTTTTTTCTCAGTACAAAACGTCACCCCGATTATTGCGTACCTACACGAATAGCTTATAAATAAGCCTATGTATATAATAAGGCTATGTAGGTGTTATTTTACCTACTCAGGCAAAGCAGTGGATGGAAAGCTAGTTATCAATACAGATACATAGAGATAGACCTTCCATTCAATCGTACCTTTTTTAACCTACCTACTACATATGCGATATCGGTTTAGGTACCTACTTGGTAAACATATCGCATATAGTGCGATATCGGTTTTACCAAGTAGGTAGGTTCCCATATTATAATAATTAAGTATATCGATCGAATTGAAAACATCCAGAAGCGGTTTGTAAAATCTTTATGTTATCGCTTGAAAATAGACTATCACAGTGCTGACTATCTAAATCTTTGCAAGAGATTTCACTTGCAACCCCTTGTAAACAGGCGTAGATTGGCGGATTTTTCATTCATGTTAAAAATACTATCTAATGACATTGACTGCCCTAAAATACTTCAAAGACTTCATTTTAATGTTCCCCGTAAGTCATTTAGGTTCAGTGTACCGATATCGATACCTACTTCCTCAACCAAGTATCGGCGTAATTCGTATATTGTGCGAGCGAGCAATGATTTCAATAAACTGTGCAAAGAGTTTTCATTCGACCCATTTAACACAAAACTTACTGTGGCACGCGGGCACCTGAACCTTGATTTCTTTAATTCATAGTGGGTACCTATATGGTACTTAATCATTGGAGTAATTTGTGCATCATTATAGACTGCCTGTGGTTTAATGAGTTTAATAAGTAATTTTAGTACTGTGTTAGCATGTTTCTACTTTCTGTTACTAATCGTGGAAACCAGTAATTGGCTTCTTGTTGCATACCACATTCTATTTAATCAAATTGTATAGCTGTTAGTTTTCCAAATGTATAAATAAATAAAATTTAACCAGCTGCATGTAAGTCAAATAATGTGAGGCATCGATTATCAGTTCTTACATGCGTAATAAATGCCCTACTTAGTTGAAACAGTTTCTGCCAAATTCTAGTACTGAAAGGACCCTAAGTATAGGTAATTGTAACGGTCTAAACGGCTAAATCAATATATACCTAAGTACATATAAAATAAAACTTTAAGACGTAATAAAAAGGTCTGTATTCGTGTAGAACACCATATAAAAAAAATATTTTAACTGAGTTGAGTTTTAATTTTACTTGCAGCAAGAATTCCTTGGCTCTGGCGCATTGGCATTGGTCTGGTAACTGTGATAAGATGTCTGGATTTTGTATAGGAATATTGCTTGTAAAAATAGCCATAATATTGTATGTAGGTAATGAATATTGTATGAATTTCTGTCTACCTTTTCCCGTTTATGTAAATACTTTAAACGAATGTGACAAAATAACGGTACCTACTTATATACGAAAACGATAGTACTTAAGTATATACGAACAATACATTATTGGTAAATAAAGAAAAGAAAGATATAAAACCATTTATTAAGTACGCCACGACACACGTAGACAATAATACAGGTACCTACACACACACGTAATTTTTTGTGATAGATCCGTTAGGTATAAGTATCTACATAATTATGTATCTACGTGTATATGAGAAAGCTTAGGTGCAATTCCTATGTCTGGATTTCCGAAATACTATAGGTTTTTTTTAAGGGGGAATAATCATCGAATTACTGCTCCCGCCTGGGTGAGGTGGGAGGGAGTGTCAGACTCTTACTGACTAAAAACCACCCCGTTCCTTCTCCTGCACGTCGAGCCGGAACCCCGGTTACCCGATAGGTTCTCCGCGACTCCGAATCGCATCGGCATCGGCCCCATCTGTGGTGGTCTAATGGCTCTTTGAGGCGCGCGCGGATCGCGACGCGCCGTACGCTCGGGTCTGTTTCTGGTCGGACGGGCAGCCACCCATGCTCGCCGTCCGCAGGCCCGCGCTTACGGTGGCCGGAGATCGTCTCGCGATCCCCGACGCCTGGGTGTGTCCTTCGCGATGGCTGGGTTGCGAGGAGGCAGCGCTTCGCTGCCTCACGCGTCCCGCCTCCTCCTTAGCTAGCATGACTGCTTCGCAAAAGGAGGAGACGGCATCCCAATCCCCCTCGCTCCGCATCATGGCCTGCACTAGGCCCGGACGCGAGAGGTCGCCATCGCCGATCACTTCCCTGAGGACACGGCGGTGCTCAGCCCACGAAGGGCATTCTCCCACCGTGTGTTCCACCGTGTCCTCAGGGCGGTCCTCGCAGTGATGACACCCGGCCGTTTCCTCCCGCCCCATCAGACACAGGTACCTCCCGAAACTTCCATGTCCGGTGAGGACCTGCGTCAGGCGGTAGGTGAGGACGCCGTAGCGTCTCTCAAGCCACTCCTCAAAGAGGGGACTTACCGCTGCGATGGCAGCGAGCCCAGCCCTCGGTTGCGACAGTCGTTGCTGCCACTCCGCCATGAGATCGCGCCGGAGCTCATCCCGCCACGCACTTATCTGGCGCGGCAGCGGAGTTTCGCCCCGGCGACGTGCCTCCGCGCGCATGCTGTACACGCGGCCGAAATACTATAGGTTTAGGTAATATAAAGCACGGAGTCTGAAATTCTAAAGTAACTATTCTATAGTAAGTCTCGCTCCTTATTACATGGGACTCAATGCATAATATCTCATAATGGGTATAACAGGTAAATACGTGTTGCGTTACATATAAGACCTACGTAGGTATTTTAGGAATACGCCACCATACACATGTTTTAGACACGTTAAGCTATATTAAATAAAATATGCATGGTTAAGGTCTAACTACATATTTCCGTGCCCGTTAGCGTCAAGGATGTGCCTGACAGGAATACTCTAAAAATATCTATGTGCCTATACATTTTATACGAAGTCAGGTTCTTTGAAATCGTTTGATTTCAAACTACCTCTATAACAAAGAGTAGGTTACATAGATATAAGCCGTGACATTATTTAGCTGTCTAAACCAAATTCTAGTATATATATATAATAAACTAAATAGGTAAGTAATTGAGTTTATTACCTCTATATAAGGGTTATACTATACACAGTACTTATTACCTACAACTTTTTAAAACCTATAAAAGATAAATTCAGAGACACGATTCCTTAGTGTTTTGCAAACAAAATTACTTCAGTCATAAGGTGATCTGAAGTTCAATGCCCTAGGGTTGGATGAACCGCTGTGACCTTTCGTAAGGTTTCAAAGTATTCTTTCGGTAATTTCGAAAACAATAACTTTACACTGACATTTTGTAAGAAATTATTATTTCCCGTTTTAACACTTAGACGAATTTTCTGTACTAAAACACCGTTTTATAGTGTCTGAAATATTTAAACGGAATTTTTGTACTATTTTTGAATACCATGAGTAGGTATTCAGTTTTACAAATTCTCTTTGGAAACAAGATCAAATCAAATGTTTTGTTCGACGTATGGCAAAATTTCGTTTATTTACAGAACTAATACATAATTCAACACCAGAACTGAATTCATCACCTACTAAAATAGATGTTATTTTGTCTGTACAAAATTTCTTCTAAAAACGAGTCAGACTTAGTCATGTATGTATACTTTATTTACCTCATCATCAGTCATAAAGAGTAAATGAAGTTTGACGCCTTTACATACTTCAGACCATCATATTCATAATCGAATGAAGAGATGGCTCCCGATGTTCAACTGGAGGTTTGAAGGTAGTTACCTGGCAGAGTAAGTTCGCCTGTTCGTCCACCCACCAGTCCACTTCCATTTTGCGGATCGCCATGAAGCCATGAATGTAAGATTACTTAAAATATGAAAAGGTCAGAAACACAGATGTGTACTAAATATTAGTTATATGGTGATCATTTCTTATTTTCGATAATGTTTAAAGGGCGTCTCGTAACATGGACGTGGTGGATGGACGCGAACAAGCCATCTTACTTTATGTAGGTATGGCGAAAGGCCCTCGCCATAATATTGCGACTAACCATCAATTTTACCTTCCCGTGGTTTAACAATTACAATTTATTATTGACATGAAAAAGAATGCTAAACCTAATCAGTCGACCATCAATTACTTTTGATTGTACAAAATGGTAATAGATATAGGGGGAAGTCCCGTAACGCCTAACCAAAAAATCTTAGGTGTCTGCCACTGGGAGACTTCCTCTTAAAAATTGAATCGCTCGGATAATACAAGTGCCCGGATTTAGGTGCCGTCTGGCGTTAAGGGAATTCCCCTACTACTTGTATAGGTATTTTTAACAGTTGACTCAATAAAAGAGACCTACGTTCATTGGCGTAACTATACCGTTCGAGCCCCGTGGTAAATTCATCGGGCTCCCAATAAAAAAGGGAGAAGTTTAGATGGAAACTTCTGGAGGCCCCTTGCAGCTGAGGGGCCGTGGCATTTTGCCGACTGTGGTTACGCTACTGTCTATGTTATTGTTGCATCAATCCATTTATAATATTTAAGTACCTTTACTGTAATTAAGTCCTCCAGTATTCCAATGTCAATATTACATAATGGGACCCAAGCATAAAATGCCTAGTAGGGTCAGCCTTAGTTAACGATATTTTAATAGGCACCTAAGTTAAAGTAGTAGTTTTATTGAAGCAAAACAAGTAGACAATACTGTCTATCAATGCATTAAAATTTGTCCCATCATAATCATAATCAATGCATTATCAATCATAATGCATTAAAATTTATTAAAATTGCTTTAGCAGTTTAGGGTTTATTTTAGCATTACGGTAATAAACAAACGAATTAGAATACAATTATAAAAATATTATTATACTTATTAATATGCATTTTTATAGGATATTTAAAGACAGTACGAATTACACAAATGACCATATATTTGCTGTAGATATTTACTTATAGAATGAGACAGACCGATAACGATTGAAGTGTGTGAATCAGTTAGAATTTATTGTGAGTCATCTGAATTTCTCGATTGAAATAAAAAACATTACGTACCTACGACCTAGGTATTTTTTATAGGGAGGTACTTATTGATTGCTTCGTCGGTGGAAAAATTACAAATGCGGCTGCCGGTTAAGGGCTGTCGGGGTCAATTCTCAGGACGAGTTACGACGTTACGTGTTATTGGAGAATTGCTGCTTTTCCAAAAAAAATTAGTAACAAACGGTATCTAGAATTATTGTGTTTGGGGCAGTGGCGTAACTATACCCGTTCCTAATAAAAACAAAGAACTTCAGATGAAAATCGCTGAACGGTGGCCCTTATCAGCTGTGGGCCCGTGGCAGTAGCCACTCTGTAGTTACACCGCTGTAGATAGATAGGGGTAGATAGGTACTTGGATTACTGGCTGGGGATGAGAAAGTTCAGTGCTTTTGCGTAGATACTTATTACATAAACAAGTGATCTTTGTCTACCCCTTCGATTAAACAGGTTTTTTTATTATTTTTTAAGGGGGGAAATCATCGAATGACTTTTCCTGGGTGAGGCGGGAAGGAGTGTCAGACTTACTGACTAAAAACCACCCCGTTCCTACTCCTGCCCTTCGAGCCTTGGTCTGACAGCACAATTTTTTATTAAAACAGGGTTTTTAATATCACTACACTATCTTCTTGTCAAGAGCAACAATTATCTGGTACAATCATAGTACTGAATACTGATAAATAAAGGTCATTATTGATTAAAATCGTTTCGCAAACCAAGGATTATGTGTTAATACAGCTGTCACTACATTGTAGTCGTGTCAATATTGTGTTAGGTAGGTACTGTGAAATAACACTAATATTTGTTAATAACAGTTGGTATTAAGAACGATTAGATTAACATTTACGTTATTTTATTTGTCGCCCTTGACTAGTAAATACATATTAAGATGGAAGAGGACTCAGTACGAGTTTATTTTACGGTTAACGAGATCGCGTTTGGCGCTCTGACTGGCCGGCTCCAATGAAACAGCCAATCAGAATGCCTTTTTTTATTTATTTTTTAAGGGGCAAAATCATCGAATGACTCCCTCCCGCCTGGGTGAGGCGGGAGGGAGTGTCAGACTCTTACTGACTAAAAACCACCCCGTTCCTTCTCCTGCACGTCGAGCCGGAGCCCCGGTTACCCGTTAGGTTCTCCGCGACCATCAGAACGCCTAACGCGGTCTTATTTCGATTTTTAAATTTATGACTTTTTTATTACTATTCGAAAATTAAAAATTTTAAATAAGTACGTATTGTTTTTTATTTTGTCGTCTAGGAAAACAATTCTTAGATAAAACGAATCAGTTTGTGAGTGGGAGCTAATTACTTAATATCTGCGTATAAACCACACTTAGATAAAGTGACGTTGCACCATATTAAAAAATAGTAATCTACTCTATTAGCATATTTATAAAGGAGTTTATTAGACACTCTAGCCTGTATGATACTCTGACGTCAGGCCTGTTATTTTTTGAAGAGATGCGTATCAGTACTAGGCTGTTCTGCGTGTTTGTTCGGACAAAAATATCATGTACGTATCATACTCGATCAAATCAAAGCCAAAAAACACGATCTGACTTTTTGTCCCTTGTCGTTTATTTGGGGTTTAGAACTTGAGAACACTTTTTATGGCATATCAGGCCATTAAATATAAACTTATAAAACTGCAAACTTTAAAAACGATTTATACCTAACGGTTCAATGACCTTTTGGTCTTGACTTAATGTCAAGAATATTCTTCAATGACGTTTTTAACGTGTTTAAACAACTAACCTTTTAGGTAAGTTCAAACGAATAAAATTTGTAGTTGTCAAAGACCATTTTTATATTGTTAAAAATGGTCTTGAACTACTTACAATAGAGTTTTTTTAACGGGGGAAATTCATCGAATGACTGCTCCAGCCTCAGTGTCAGCCTATTACTGACTAAAAACCACCCTGTTCCTTCTGCGCTTCGAGCCGGAGCCCCGGTAACCCGTTAAGTTCTCCGCGACACTTAGGTACAATAGGGTAGGTGACTAATTTTTATCCAAATGACCGTCTGGTAGATTATTTCAAAACATTAGACACGTTTTTTTATTTTCTTATAAAAACATACTTTCGATGATATGGATTTGAAACACCGCGTGACGTCAGTGATGTAACTCGATTTACCTGATAAAAAGCGTAATTTTCAGTATACCATAGGCTTTTAATTCATTACAGTTGATCATAGACAAATGAAGGTTTCTACACAATATCAGTATAGACACTACCTACCTATGCTTTCTCAACAAAGACCTTAGAACGAGATAATAATCACTTTACCTCTTTTAGTCTCACTTTTCAAGAAAAAATCTAGAACCATGGTAACTTATACGTCCTCGCTCCCAGTAATATTACAGAAGCAAAAATTCTATTATGGGTATAGTTATTATCAGTAACCGAGGAAGCAATTAAAGTATTATTTTTATATCCTTATTGAACTTAAGAAACATTACCTTATTACCACGGAAAAATTAAAAATTATATCTATGGTTATTACACTTATAATTGTAAGAAAGGGAACCACTAGCGTTTTTTCTTTTTTATTTCTTGATAAATAGTTTTCCATTCTTTTTTCCATTTTTATTAACACCGTTGCCATGGTTATCACTTCTAATTTCCACCTCTACGCAGACACCTGCAGCTTTACCGTCATTTCAAGCTGTCAGAGGTCGACTCTGCAATTGAAGCCATGAATCGCGACCTGGGTGGGGTCGACGAGTGGGCCAAATCCTTTGGCCTGCAAATCAACCCCCTCAAGTCCAAGGCTATGATAATTGGCGGTAGGTTTTACCGCAACGCATTGAGCATCTCTGCCCTTGATCCTAAATGGCAATGTTATCCCTTACACTGATGTTGCCAAGAATCTGGGCGTGTTTATTAACTCTAACCTTTCGTGGGGTGAACAGGTGAACGAGATCAGTCGTAAAGTTCATTTCTCTTTGCATTCGCTGAAGCGTCTCCAGTCTCTTCTACCTCCGAAAACGAGGACCAACCTTATGCAGTCTCTGATCTGTCCATTGATCGACTACGCTGATGCTTGCTATTTGGATGCCACGGAGGAGCTTCTAAATAAACTTGAGCGCTTTCAAAATGTCTGTATACGCTTTGCCTTTGGTTTAAAAAAGTACGATCATATCTCTGAATTTCGCAAAAGGCTCAAGTGGCTCCCAATCCGACTTCACAGGAACACTCGCATCTTATGTCTTCTTTTCAATATACTTTTTAATCCCGATTATCCCTCTTACCTTCGCGAACGTTTTTCCTTTGCCCGCCCTCCTGAGGCTCTTTCCCGATCTCATCTTAAATCTAATCTTTCTGTTGTCTCACACAATACTGATTTTTACTCCTATTCCTTCACTGTTCATGCAGTGCGACTTTGGAATTCCCTACCACCTATATCCGTGACTCTAAATCCATCCCAATCTTTAAAAGACTCGTAAGGGAGCACTACCTTTCCTCATCCTGTTCAAATTAGTGTCATATATATACCTCTATATGTATAATATGTTTATTTGTAATCTACTCTAATATGTGTATTATTTGATGTGTATCTATCATATGTATGTATAGGTTTATGTATGTTATTGTGATCTATTTATTTAATACATTTCATGTCATGTTACGCACAGTGTCTCTGTTTTTACCGTTTTTCCTGTCGAAGGACTGCAGGAAGAGACTCCTACGGGAATATGTAGTACCTATGTACCTCCAATTTATTTATATATGTGTTCTCCTGTGTACTGTCTGCGTGTTGTGCATAAATAGATAAATAAATAAATAAATAAAATAGTTTCTTATTTATCGGTAACGTATGAAAGGCAAATAAAAATGAGAGCATTTTGTTGTAAAAGGACTTTTTTTAAGTCGGAATCTCATGACTGCCTCATTGGCCGAGTGGTCGCAAGTGCGCCTGCCGGGCAAGGGGTCTCGGGTTCGATCCCCGGGTCGGGCAAAGTATTACTGAGTTTTTCAAAAAATTCCCAGTAATACTTTGCGGAGTCTGGAATTGTGCCTGGTATATGGCAATAGGCTCACCCCCTATTACATGGGACTCATAACATAAATAGTGAAAAGTGTTACATTGTACAGTGGCATTAATGTACACCTCGCCTACCCCTTCGGGGATATAAGGCGTGATGTTATGTATGTATGTATGTATGTATTTTTATAGCTATAGTAGTATTGGTAGGTATATCAGAAATGTTATTGTGCCTATTACAATATTTATCATAGGTAGAACGGAAATTGTTTAAAAAAATATCGCAATAACAAAATTAATGAAGAATTATTTATTTCCTCAACATGAGTTTCTAACTCCTAATAAGTACCTTACCTACACACGTACACGTGTATATATTGCATTGCATTAATGGGCAGTTTTATCGTTTTAAACTGTCAAGCACCAAGCGGTCACCGGTGACCGCAACCTATTGTTCTAGAGATATAATTGTGTCTATAATGACGGTACTTGACGAGTTAATTAATAGCTTTTTTTTGAGGGGGGTTTTTTTGGGTTAGGCGAGAGGGAGTGGACTAAAAACCACCCCATGCCTACTCCTGCTCTTCGAGCCGGAGCCCCGGCAACCCGTTAGGCCTTCTGCGACACCGTATCGGGCATCAGCCCTACTTGGCCCTATCTGTGGTAGTCTAACGGCTCTTTGAGGCGCGCGTGAAACGCGACGCGCCGTACGCACGGGTCTGGTTGTGGCGAGCTACCCTTGCTCGCCGTCCGCAGACTCGTACTTACGGTGGCCGGAGATCTTCGCGCGATTTCCGACGCCCGGGGTGTCTCCCCCTCGCTCCGTACTATGGCCTGAACCAGAACCAAACGCGAGAGGTCGCCGTCGCCGAATACATCCCTGAGAACACGGCGGCTCGGTCCACGCAGGGCACATCGCCACCGTGTCCTCCGGATTTACCGCTGCAATGACAGCGAGCCCATTAATTAATACCTGGCACCATATTTAATAAGGCTTTTTTTTGCGTTTGGTAAGCAGATTTGAGTTGTCGACCCAGAAGATATTCGCGCATCTAATCATTTAGTGAGATCAGAAGGGGAACCTTTTAAGGCCACGTTTTATAGAAAAACGAGTCTCCAGCTACGGAAGTCTTCAGTATCGGATCGCATAGCGACAGTTAGAAGGCTAATTAATTTAAACGACATTTCGTTGTGATATTGCTATTATATTACATTACGACGAAGGAAAATTCGCTGATTTCGAACATGTGTTTAACTTTATTTCGAAAAAAATGCCGCTTAGATCAATTAGCCTTTCAATCGTCACGTCGATAGGTATCTGGTGAAAAAAACGCGCATTTTACCATGTGTAACTACGATGAGAAGTAAAAGTAATGCATTTTATCTTTGTATAGTATTTACTGCTATAATAATCACTACATAGTATAAAACAAAGTCGCTACCCGCAGTCTGCGCGCGCCTTAAACAGCCATCCGACCATCACAGATGGACCCCAACACGGCCGATGCCGCGGAGTCGCGGAGAACCTAACGGGTAACCGGGGCTCCGACTCGACGTGCAGGAGAAGGAACGGGGTGGTTTTTAGTCAGTAAGAGTCTGACACTCCCTCCCGCCTCACCCAGGCGGGAGCAGTAATTCGATGATGTTCCCCCATTAAAAAAAATCCCGCAGTCTGCCTGTCCCTATGTATGCTTAGATGTTTAAAACTACGCAATGGAATTTGATGCGGTTTGTTTAAATATGTAGTGATTTTTAAGGAAGTTTTATACATATAATACATACATATTGCACCCGAGAGAAGCCGGCGCGGGTCGCTAGTTCCTAATAAATAAGTAGATGTTAAGTTTTTAAATCTTTGACATCTTTTGTTTATGTTTAAAATCTCATGTTGATCTTTGGAACTTCGACCTTGTGAGCAGATGAAGGTTGTCATTTATAAAACACATGTACCTCTATAGGTAGGTTGAACCGGTTCCTTATAATTATCTTCTCGCATAAACATTCATTAATTTATCACTTGCAGTATTATGTTACACACTATCTGTTAATATCTTCCTTTACCTAATGGGCTAAATAGAATCGTTACTTAAAATCATACGTCCTATTTCAAAACTAGTGAGGTTCTGTAGTCGCAACTTTTAACAGAGCTTCAAAAACGAAGAGGTTCTTGTTTGGTATAACGGTCGTCGAAATTATGATGCGATTCACGTCTTGCACGACTCTTTTGTTGTTCACCGTGGAAGAGTTGCTATTTGGTTCCATAAAAAATAAAACATATTAACTCTAATCTCTAAAAATATTTACGTTATAGCACCAAGGATTAATAATAAGTCCGAAGTACAATAAATGAATATACATACACGCCATAAATGAATATAATTATCTGCATGTGTCACGACCGACTCACGATTTAGTTTTCATAGACACAAAGATGAATCACATTTTCTTACTTTTATCTAGAAATGACAATTTAAACCACGTCCGGTGCCCATCTATGTGATCTTTGGCCTATGGGCCCCCGCTTAGCTTGATACTATTAGAAAAATTTTTATCGAATAGTTACATAAATATTACAACAAAATTAATTTAACAACGGTTTTGTAAGAACGTGCTTGAGTGTCTTTAATCCTAGGAGATTTAAGTACTAAGTATATGTTGAAATTAATCAAAAATATTTGAAACTCGTTATCCATATGATAATATGATAACGGTAACTCGGCCATAGATAAAATAATATACTAGAGTCATTATTATCGACAATTAGGTAATTTATTCTTATAATAACTGCCAATATAAGTAGTTAGCGAGTGTTGGAAAAAAGAAAATATACTAACTAGTTAAAGTGGACAGACCTAGAACTCTATACAATTAAAAAAGTTTTCAGTAGGTAAAGTTCCTGCAAATGAGAGGAATGTCACCTACTATTTAGGAAGTCAAGATTAAAATAATAAACATTATATAAGATTTATTTATGGTCTGAATTTTGGGCAAATTTTTGAAAAACAAGCCTTAATATGTGTCATTGCTAACTGGCTATTGGACCCTTGGCGCCCATCATTATTTAACACGTTAAACGCCATGGCAGTCACCGGTGACCGACATTAGCGGAGGATTTGCCTTCAACAGTTTTTTATTGGCAGCCAATGCCTTAACTCGTCGAGTACCGGTTTTGTAGACACAATTATAGAACAATAGGTTGCGGTCACCGGTGACCGCTTGGTGTTTGACAGTTTAAGAATGGTAGAGAATAGAATTTACATCATAAAAAATGCAAAGGACAAACATTTTGAAAATGGTAGTACCATTACATAATTATTTTCACTAAAAAAAGAATTCTAATACACACATTGCTTGGATAGATAAGCAGTAAGGGAGAATAATACATAGAAGTATACATAAGATAATTATTTATATTCAACTAGCGACCCGTCCCGGCTTTGCACAGGTGAAATATGCATGTATTATGCATATAAAACTTCCTTAAGAATTACTCTATCTATTAAAAAACCCTCATCAATACATGTTGCAAAGTTTTAAAGATCTAAGCATACTTCAGGGATTGACAGATGGCAGATACCAACTTTGTTTAATACTATGTAGTGATAGTAATATAGGTAATATATATAATAAGTATGTTTATAGTCTAAATAAATCAGTGTCTTATCCTTATGCTTTGTTCACACATAACTGTATAAAAATCGGGCTTAGGGACAGTATTCCTATAAGAATAATGAACTCATAGGGCTACCTCATTGTGTGTTATCACTTGTATTGCTTTTATGTATTTTTCAATGATGACACTGCATTGGTTACTGGTTAACCCATTGAAAATTGTTGAAAATCATCCCCTAAATTTCTTCATACAATAATATTCTCTAAACATTGGTTATAAGGTCTATAATGTAGTCAAAGTCAAAATCATTTATTTCAATTAGACCAGGATGGCACTTTTGAACATCAAACAACAAAAATTTATAAGTGAAGCTAGTTGCTCATTCCAAGGCGTAGATTCCTATGGAGAAGAACGAGCAAGAAACTCCATAGGTTACTCTTTTTCAATCAGGTTTTCAATACAATTCTCTAGTTACATAGTTTTATTGGTTTGATTATGTGAGAACAATGCAACACCTGTATTTAGTAGAGAGCGGTCACCGGTGAATGCTTGGGGATATACGGGTTAATAACTATTTACTATAAATTAGATACATAATACAGTGGAGTCAACTAACAATCCCATACACTAAAATATTATGACTTTTTTCTATGACTATGTGTGTATAGGTAAAAACATTCTAAATAGTACCACAAAGCCTGGAAATGTACCCGGTATATGGCAATAGGTTTAAACCCAATTACATTACTTATAACATAAATGGTAAAAAGTGGTAATGGTGTTACATTGTACAGTGGCATTAAGTGACATAACATGCACCTCTACCCGAAGGAGTAGCTTCGGGGATGGTCATAGTGGTGATGTGAACTTTGTGGAAATAATGAAAGAATTTGCAGAAATAATGAAAGTAACTTACTTGCGCCTTCTCATATATCTCAGGATGGCCATTTTGTTCACATTTCTTCTTAAACTGTTCTAAGTACTGCGTCTTATATTTTTCCACATCGGTTTCATTTATTTTGGCTTGAAGCTCTGGTGGTAATGTGATGGGACTTCCGAAGGGAATTTCTTCAGCATCCGTTTGGGCATGGGCCACACCTGTAAATTCCATTGATTATAGTTTTTGCCAGGTAACTAAACAATAAAATAAATTTGATTGGTTTGATAAATGACTTTGACTATTGGATGTGCGACAAATTTATATGCATTTGTTTATTTATTTACATTGTACAATAAAAATTTGTGGGAGTGAGTATCCTTCAGGCAAACTTAATAGAGGGTCAACACTATTCTCCGACAGTCAACTCTCGGGTAGTAAGATAAAATGTCCCTAATTTTATGTAAAAATAAATATAAGTAGGTAGACAGTGCCTAAACATTAAATAACCACTCATTATTTAACTGTTAATTCTTTTTATCGATATTATGCCGATGTTCGATGATAGGTACTTCATGTAATTCATGTATATTTACTTAAATTCTTTAGAAGTCGAATGCAATTAATTCACGCGGGAAAATATAATTATCGTCATCTTTATATTTAATGACATTTATTACGATAGTACAAACGAGTTTCTATTTCAACATAAAATCTCATTAACTTAACAAATGGTAATTCGAATCAAAGTATTGAAAGTACCTCGAGTAACTATGACAAGGGAATTTATGATAAAAATCAATCGATTCTTTTGTTTTTTAATTTACATTCTTTATTTGAATAGCCCGTTATAATACGAGTAGTTTTTGGTGACCTGAATAAAACAAACACTGTACCTACTACCTAAATAAAAAAAGAGCGAATAATATTTATAATCAAATTAATTAGAGGTGATAAAATCGGATGAATTAAACATATTCCATAGAATGGTGTACTTACTTATGATAACACTGAGGATAAGATAAATCCAAACCATTTTAGAAACGGTCAATAATTATCTTCTCACTTTTAATATTTTATAACAGAACACTCACTAATTAAAAATAACTTTACACCACACCACACGTCTATACGGCACAACTTTTCTTCGACGAATGTCATAGACTATACACCAATTTTTTCTATTGAGAAAAGCCATAGACAATGGTCTATTAAGACATTTTGACATCGCAGAATTTAATCAAGGCGCCACAGAGTGTAGCATTTAAAAATACATTGGACTGGGAAGAATGAGCGGCAGAAATCGACATTTAAATCAAATGATAATAACTACTTCGAACGTCCTTAGTCAAACAAATAACGTTCAATCAAGGATGTTGCATTCAATAAACTTATTGTCTATAAATTGTTCAGTATGTGTATAACTCACAGACCTACTATAATATGGACCAGAAATACCTACAAAATACGCGTGCATACCTACTAGAAACTGGCCTAAAAATGGCTGCCATTGCTAGGGAAGACTGTAGTCAAAACCAAAAAGTATCGATATCGATAGCCAAGTTTTATTTATTAAAAATCTTCTGGTACTTTGGATGTTTTTTTAAGGTACAAATCATCGAATGACTTCTCGCGCTCTGGGTAGAGCGGGGGGCATGTCAGACTATTACTGGCTAAAAAGCTAAAACCATACGTGTGTTCTTCAGTGACAGTTGCCCTTTGTGTTTTAGGACTACACCCTCCTTTTCAAAAATTACCCACGGCCCTAGCAAACGGGCATCGCCCGTGCTGGGCCCATACGGTTTGCGGACATTTAAAAATTGAAGCGCATGGATCACATGTTGTTGACAATTGAGCTCGGTCTGGCTAGTTACCAGATGGCGAGCAGCCCATTGTTCGACGTTCACTAGCCTGAACCATGTCCTGGCGTGAAAGGTCATTGTCATCTATTGCTTTCACGACGACACGGCGAAACTCTGCCCAAACGGGGACAACTCTACCAGTTATATAGTTTACAACTATACAGGAAATTTAGCGCTTGTATGCTCGTAAAAATATATGGTTTAAAAAAATACTAGTATGTGTTGTAATTGTTTATTGAAGGATGATACCGCAAAGTGTAATGAACAAATACGTGACGCTTTAAGTCCAGGTTTGATATTTTCCGTCCCAATGACTTCAAGCCATTTCTGACGCAGCACTTCCATTTTTGGGAATCTGTTGAAATAAAAAAAAACATAAAAAATATTTCAGTTTTGTGCATTTAGTGGAACAAATCATAGAATGACAGCACCTACTGTATGGAGAATTAATATTATTGTTTTGGTACTATCCCTATTTTTATTTCTATTCTGTAAGATTTATTTTCAAAATCGTCTCTTCAGACGATATATCCTACTCTACTAGACTCTAGTGGAGTAGGATATCAAAATAACATACAAACTAAAAATACGTTAGTTTCTTATCGATATGTTATTAAATAAAATACATCACTATTGTTAATCGTCATTTGTATTGTAAACAAAACATAAAACAAATGAAGTTAGTTATAAGAAACAAATGGAATGTACATTTGGGGGCTTTTATTCTATATATAAAACAAAGCTAGATAAACAAGAAAACTAATAGTATGATAAAGTTTTTCTTAAATTACGGCTACTAACCTGTGCATAGTCAAATAAGGTTGATTGGGGTTTTTCCTTGCCCCACACTGTATTATTGAACTAGTACACATATTGAATATGCACCACCAGACACTTACAGCACAAAACAATTTAGTTAGGAGCGTTTTTATTGTTAATAATCGCAATCCAAATCCAATGCTGTTGTTCGATTGACACCTGACGTACTACAAAACTATACGGCCTAAAGATGGCGGCTGGCACGCGAGGTAGGTAACTTGTCAGAAATGTAGAAATGTTGCCAGGCAGAGAATAAACAAACAACATGACGTCTCTTTCTTCAAATGAGGTAACCTCATTGATTAAAAAGGGACAAAGTGTGGTTTCATATTTATCGATTTGATATATATTTGTATAAGCAAATAAGCTATAGATCATTACGACGCATCTATATAATACTAAATCTATGGTATAACTTTATTGTCTATGGATTACATGAGGGTTTGACGTTTGACGGTAATCAAACAAAACGAAACTGCGTTCGGCTTTTCATTGGAGTCGGCCAATCAGAGCAAATGCTTACTTACCCTCTGAATGCTTGGCTTTTGGCGTCATTGTCACTGATTGAGAGTTTGAGACTGATAGTTGTCATGGGTCTTTTTTTTAAATTTGCCTCACTTTAATAGTACCTACAATAAAAAAAATATAATTTAATTTTAATTTTTGTCTAATAAGCTTTCTGATTCGGAGACTGCAAAGGAAACACTCGTAAAAAAGATGATTTCCTCATTAAGATAGACTCACAGCACAGACTCAAACTGTAGGTACCTACCTGTAGTGACAGCTGATTGAAATAGAACGATAAAGATTATCTAATACATGAATAATACTACTGAATCACTAACCCAATACTTTTCTAAAAATATTAATTATTATTGTTTTTGTTATGTACGATTGCTCAGTGCCAGGTGGGTATGGTATAGTATAATTTTATAATAAAATTCATTTATTTCTCACATGATCAATTTTATTAATAATACACAGCAAATAATTTTATAAAATATACCCGAGAGTGATGTTACAAGTAAAACTTTATAGATATACAAAAGGTAACTCACTTCTCAATCATGAGGTCGCGTGAGGATTCGAAATCCGATGAGTATCAAGAATAAGAACATTTATTTGCACGGAGTGAGTTTTCTTAAATTGTTTAACCTAAGTGTAACAAAGGCTTTTTCTATTTAAAAATATATGTAGTTAGGCACCAACTCGTTGTTCCGAGTTAAGTGGTTCATAGTCAAAGTAGATACTTGGATTAATTTTGCTCTAAGAGCGAGGTCCCGTTTGTCCACTGCGCTGCTTGCGTCACGTTCTCGCAACGGTGTAATAGGGCATGGCAAAAAATAAATGGAAGCAATGCAACGCAATGGACAAATGTGGCCTCGCTCTAACAGTGTAGGTTTTTTTTATATAGGTAGGTACATAGATCAACATAAACTTTTGACACATAATGTTACGTTTTATAAATGTGTGTATCTAAATAATAAATGGTTAAATAATAATATTTAATAATAATAAAAATAATAAGAAATCAGTTATGATAAAGAAGGCCTAAGTTAAGTGATATTTAATTTAATAACATAGGTACTTAAGTTAACTTATTGTAGGTTGTACTTAGGTATAAGCAAGAGGGTTTATTTTTTTATCTTTAACCAGATCAGAACACCCACGATAGACAAAATGACGACTCCGAGTAGACTTGAAACAATAATAATTGTTTGATGTGATGACGGTGGTGAGACGATGGGCTGGAAAAAATGTTTCGTATTAATATAACATAACATCGCGCCTTTTATCCCTGAAGAGGTAGGCAGAGGTGCACATTACGGCATTTAATGCCACTGTACAATGTAACACCCACTTTTCACTATTTATGTTATGAGTCCCATGTAACAGGGGGTGAGCCTATTGCCATATACCGGGCACAATTCCAGACTGCGAATTTTTTGAAAAACCCAGTAATACTTTACCCGGTCTCGAACTCGAGACCCCTTGCCCGGCAGTCGCACTTGCGACACTCGGCCAACGAGGCAGATTTCAGCAGAGCAGGCACTATATTCGTGGGATATACGCGGTTCAGTTCAAGTCAATATTAGTTCCAGCTGTCAATCCTTTTTTGCCAAGCTGTGTAGGTAGTCTAATATTAATGGTGAACCTCGGTTGCCAAAGAAGAAAAAAATAATGGTAAATACGTAAAAAAAAATAAAAAAAAAATAAGTCTTTTTTACTCATTACATTGCGGTTCAATGTTGTTTGTGTTCTATGGTACAATGTTAATGGACTGCTGATCCACAGATTTTTGATCGATATCGGATATTTATTGTGGCCTTCAACAGATCACTACCAGAGACTATTTATGCCCAAAGTTAAGCTTTTTTTTATAGGATAAGCTGGTACATGAGTAGACAGTATACCTGGTAACGGTAAGCAATTGGCGCCGTCCATGGACACCGGTTACCGGTCTCTTGGATGGTTGGGGATTCGGGGATTTATTGGGGAGACTGAGGAGGGGGTAAATGGGCTTATAAACTAGGATTAATTAGTACTAGTTTACTTACGTCCTGGGACTCTACATTCGTGAGGTTGGAACATTTGCTGTGTGCGTAGTCAAATAATGAAGAGACATACTTGCTTGTGCTCGGCTTACATGTGCTCAGAACATTCAATACGCATTCTTTTACCCGATTACTATTGTCACAATTCCTTTGCTGTAACAAAAAATGTAACAGTTACAAAACTATACTTATTTATTTTTTTAAAAGGGGAAAATCATCGATTGACATCTCCCGCGTGAGGGAGTGTCAGACTCTTACTGACTAAAAACCACCCCGTCCATTCTCCTGCACTTTGAGCCGAAGCCCCGGTAACACGTTAGGTTCTCCGCGACACAAAATTGAACTTAAAGTCACAATGCATTCGGACAACCTATAAGTAAAAAGTTAGGTATGGCTATACCTAAGTGAAGCCTGTAATTGACTTCGTATAGCAGTAATTAGGTACATTGTGATTATGGTAGATATCAGTATACCTATAGCTGTTATTGGAAACAAAAATAAGAACATTTTATTGTTACCTTTTGAAACAATGGTAGCATTGTATTTAGTTGTGTTACCGGGGGCCTTACCTTCATTCCCATCCTCTGTTATATAAGGCCGACAATGCACCAGTGAATTCTCTTGAATTGCGGGTGTCTATCCGTCCAGTGCAAATTGCTTACCATCGGGGTGTCTCGTCAAGTGGTTGCAAGTGCGATTGCCGAGCAAGGGGTCTCATCGTGTTCAACTTCCGAGTCGAGTAATGTATTACTATTGGAATTTGATCGCTTTTTTTTATAAAACAAAATAGCACAGTCTTAAATGGCAATAGGCTTAGGACTCAGAACAGGACTGATGCAAAGGAGCTAGCAACATGTGCTTTCATGTGTAATTTTGTGCATCTCTGTCCTACCACTTAAGGCGAAACGATATCTGTATGTATAAATAAAAATGAATTTCTCTTCGTTAGTAGAACGGCTGAATCGATTTGGCTAATTTTGGTCTTGAAATGTTCGAGGGATTATAGAGGGATAGGGATGGTTTAACCCTTTAACCGCCAAGACTTTGAACTTTTAACTTACCTCCAGCGCCACGTTACTTTAAATAGAAGTTATTTTTTACACTTTAGATAAAAAATAAACAAGAAACTTACAGCATATGCCAAGTCCATTTTTTTGTACCAACCAGAGTGTTTTCTCTCCTTAGATATAGTGGTATATCCAACTTTGTCTTTTACACAAGCAGTTATATTTTTTTCCAATGTTTTTACACAGTTGACGTCACCGTAAAATTCTGAAAAAATATAAACAAATGTTAAGTAGCTAGGCATCAATTAATTTAGATATTTAGGAATTTTTTAAGTCCAGAGACTGTCACGGAGCATGTTTGTACATACAACATCATCATCAACAGGCGGAAGACGTACCCTGCTGAAGAAAGGCCTCCTCCCTATTCCTCCACTCGCCACTTGCTTCAATTGCTCCCCGCGATTCTGGCGATGTTATCGGTCCATCTAGGTATTGGAGTGGTACTGAGAATTTTTTAAACTCAGTATTACTTTGGCCGACCCGGGAATCGAACCCGAGGCCCTTTGCCCGGCAGTCGCACTAGCGACCACTCGACCAACGAGGCAGTCTCTATTTTATTTTACTATTTTAGAACAAAATAGTGCTTAACTAAGTCGCTTACCTTTAAAAGTTTGGTTGCTCAAACTCAACTCAATATACTTCATCAAATTCGTTGCATTTAGTCTAAGAAAATTAAGCCCACATGTAGCATTCAATGCATTCCGATGTGCATTAATATCCTCCTCCAATTTGGGAATGGTACATTCTCTGAAAGTAATTTATTCATTGTGAGAAATAAATTAACCAAGTAAAAAACTAACCAAATATTTAATATATATAACCAAATATTTAATATATACTTAAATATTTCGTGAGACATCCTAGTTAATTATTATGTTTTCGGATTGTTTGTTTTAACACTGGTCTTTGCGTCTACCCGGGATTCGAATTTAACATCTACGCGGTCACCAGCGAACGAGTCTAGCATGCCAGCGGTGTCGCGCGCCGCCACAGATGGACTAAAGCAGCCAGTAGCAGCGCGACAGTCGCCGCTTTGGGAGTCGCGGAATGCTGCTTAGGAGTATGAGCCTCTAGCATGGCTTGGAACTAGTCGAGTTCCTCTTCAAACAGTTACGGGAGTACGCCGAAAACATAGTAATGAACTAACCAAGTCTCTCCAATATCATAAAACTAGCTCCTACCATGCTGTTTCACCCGCTCATCTTGGTTTCTATAGAGCTTAGCTTGATGTTTTATAGCCTTCTTCGATAAATCGACTATCAAATTGAACCAGTAGTTCACAGATTAGGGCATTTAAACAAACCTCTCTTCAGCTTTATATAATAGTATAAGACTATGAAAAGTATAAGATAACTATCGTGGCATGAGACATACTAAATAATTTCAATAACGGTTTACTCGTGAACATGACTGCGAAAAGCTTCGCTGGTTTAAAATCACATCGGGACTCTTAATTCTCAGTCAGTTACGTACCTAAGTGAACCGAGGTAAATCGAATGTGGTACCATTACGTATTTTGAATTACATAATTAAGTTTCTAAAACGAAACGAAAACAGGCAAAGAGTGGAAATGATCCACTCTTTGCCTTTTTTACGTTAGTACGTATTTATGCTACATCGGTGAAATTTTAGTAGCTCTTATTAATTTCAAAATAATTCTCACCCAGCGTACGAACTGTCCAAATGTTTGTTCACGATATTTTTGAAACAAGTGTTTGTTGCATTACTCTTTTTCTGAAATATAAGAAATTTAATTAATTATACATAATAATTATAATGTAAAAGGAAAATAGTACCATATTTAAAAATTATTGTAATACTATTTTTAGTTGAAACCAATGACAGTAATATTTATAAATACGAGAGACTGGTAATTAATTTTCCGCCTGCAGCTGTCTCTGACATACATTCGTAATGCACAATTGCACATCAGCATATTATGTACATACATACAGCATATTTAGCTCGCTTAGCATATTGTAGTAGGGGCATTACAAACAAGCTAACTGTCACGTCGAAAGAATGTGACAATGCCGCACGGCACAACGCGCATAAGTGTGAGCGAAAGATCTGATAAAAATAACTCATGGTGAACTGTACACAGATGAACAAGTAATTTTTATAACGTTTGTAATGGCCCAACTAGAGGTATAGCTTACATAGCTTAAGTTTACAGACTGCACACAACAACAAGGGTGTGTCAGCTAGGTGAGCTTAGCTAAACTAACATAATTTAAAGGTTGCCTGGTAGATATCGCTTTTAGCGATAAGGCCGCCTTTGTACCCTATTTTCTCTAATTTGTAGCTCGATATACTATCTCAAATTGGTGTACAATAAAGATTATTATTATATGTCTTTACCATTCACGGGACCACAGGGTCCCGGTCATTTGGGAGGCGTACGAGGGGCCCAAGCCAACTACGCAGAGGCCCTTTAGACAACTTTAATCTAAATGTAATGGAGGCACAAACCGGCGACTATCCCTGTATGCACTATGGAAATGGACCCAAGGACAGTCCCCGGTTAGTGTAGAACTATTGTGGATAATGGAGGAAAAAAAAAGGTAGGGCTATGGATGGGTTGCTATGGACTGGAAAATTGGGAACTACGGATGACTATGACACCTGCCGAAACAATGTAATTATTACACGTAAAAATGGCAGGCGGAGACTCGCCAACTCACCGACCGGGCCCCGGGAATGGTTGCTAGATATAGCAACAGAGGGGCAACGAGAATGTGAGTGGCTGAAGGGTTAAGAAACTACCACCGCTTTCTACTCAGATCATCTGCTCCAGCCGAAGCCTCCTGCATCCCTGGCCCACTCGCGACTTACGAATAGTTTCTTACCCTCCGAGCAGGATCACTGCTCTCGCGACTCCACTCTGGACGGCCAATGAAGGCAAGCCAGAGGTGGGAGACCTGTTCCTTGTCATCGTTCACTCCAGCCAGCCAATTAAGGCAAGCCGGAGAAGAAGGAATGGTGACTTCTCCCTGGAGCACTCGGGATGATGGTAGCCCGCGGGATCGCTAATGCCCGTCACCTCGCCTCAAGGTGCCCTGCGGGCTTATTATTATTATTATTATAATTGATGGCTTGATCTGCAAGTAGCTCATGGGTTACATTCTCAGATCCGGTTTTTAGAAATATTGTGATAGAAATACTGATAAGTGTCTTTGTGAAATATATCTACTGATATATACAAGTACAACCATCTTGAAAATTAGTCAGCATACTGCTCATGAATTCGAGTGCATTGTGACTTGAAGTTCAAACTAATAGGCTGTAAAATGAGCCATGCTGAGCCGCAGCGCTGACATACTCTGTGTTAACCGGGGATCCGGCTCGACGTGCAGGAGAAGGAACGGGGTGGTTTTTAGTCAGTAAGAGTCTGACGCTCCTTCCCGCCTCACCCAGACGGGAGCAGTCATTCGATGATTTTCCCCCCTTAAAAAAAAACCTCCGGGGCACCACCACCACAACCATGTAAGTAATATAATTAAGTTATTGTTAAGTAGAAAATAATATATATGTATTTTTTTTATCGAATAAGCGGGTAAACGGGCGGACGGATCACCTCATGGTAAGCAATCTTATATACTTAATATATATAGGTAATTAAGATAAATCCTTTGTGGTTCTTTACTAAGAAATAATTATGTTGTGAGTACCTAATGCCTAATGTCTATACTTACAGCCACTTCAGTTGAATTTAAACATATTGTGTAGTTCTTTGCTGGTTTGGCATCTTTCGTCAGAACTGAAAAGCAAAAGAAGTATAATTAAATACATTTCCAAATAGACCTTTACCCACATAGAAAACTAATAATTTACGGACATTCAATTTAAAATCATTTTTTTTTATATAACGTGGCACAGACCTATATTTTTCGATTTCATTCACGATACGACATAAATATATGTCGCTAGTTAACTTTTCCCATAGCTTTGCACACTTTAAATTCGAAATAAGGAGTTTAATAAAACAATGTGAATACGAAGCTTTGTGTTGAATTACTCTGAGTTCTATCTATAAAAACCGCATCATAATCTGTTGCATAGTTATATAAATATAAGCATAAATAGGGGCAAACAGCTGAAAGCGATATTGTTTTATTCTATGTCGTGATTATTAAAATGTGGAAGAAAATTAACTGTTGGAAGTGCCTTCTTAACTCGTTGAGTACCGTCATTATAGACACAATTATAGAACAACAGGTTGCGGTCACCAGTGACCGCTCGGTGTTTGACAGTTTAATTATGATAATCCAAACTAATATTATAAATGTGAAAGTAACTCTGTCTGTCTGTCTGTCTTCTCTTCACGCCTAAACTACTGAACCGATTTGAAATGAAATTTGGTACAGACATAGTTTTGAACCCGAGAAACACATCTCTTCAAATCTTCATCATCTTCTCAAAAATCCCGCGAGATCGGAAACTATGTTGGTAAACCAAAAACCTGCCGGAAGTCACTATTCTAAGCGAACAAAGTCGCGGACAAAAACTAGTTCCTATTAACGTAGTGTAGCTAGGTAAGCATTATAATTAAAATACTTGGATAATTATACATACATGGCAGTTTAGGTACGCACTGTACCTATCTACTTTTATAAGGAAAATAATAGAAACAATTAATTATTAAATGCATTGTATCGTGACTTCATCAATATCATAGTGAACTCGGGGTTTTACTTTGAGAGTAAAATTAGGAATAACGAATCTAGTAGACAATCTATAGGCCCGGTTACTGGACTAGGCTACCGTCCGAGACGTTACCCGCATGGTTAAAGGAAAAATAGACATCTATGTCATAATTGTTCAGATTCTGAACGTCCAGACGCAAACTAAGCCGGTATTTAATTAGAAAGGGATGCAAATACATTCAACAGATACGTGCAATGCTTTCTAACTATGCTTGAATATCTTTCTATAATTAAGTTAATCGGTAATTGGGCCTCCAGTAAACTTAAAGGTAACGTTCCTCTCACACTTAAGGTTAAAAAATGATGTAAATCTTTTACCCTGCCACTACGTCTCATTAAACTACTCCTCAATAAATAGTGTCAAATTAATATAACACATTTACGACATGTACTGGTTTTATACAAACGATTAACTAAGCAGATCGAGGAAACTAGACGTGCTATAGCTGAAGCATTACATTTTTTGTAGTAAATAGGTCACTCTAAAACCAATTGATACTATGAAATACCAATATTTTGGTAGCTATCTAAATGTCATGACAAGCTTTAACTGAATTGAAAGTGGTATCATTTAGTTAAGCGTCTACAAAATTTTAGCTCGATCGGTTAAGTAGCAATTTACTTCAGAAACATACATACATTGCAAGTCAAAGAAAATCTTGTAAAACAAAAATACAAACTCAAATGAAAACAAAAGATAATTCATTAAAGTAATGAAATGAATTATATATCGCGGGTTACTCAAGTTAATATACTGTGGCTCGGAACTAGTAGAGCTTTTCTCAGTACATTCACGTGAGTAACCTGCGATTTTTAGTTAATTTAGAATATCTCACGATAGTTAGTATGAAAACAAAATAATGAAACTTACCAAAAGGAGCGAATGAAAACAAAACAATAGTTATCGCAGTTCCCCACATGGTTACGGCACTCAAGCTTATTGAACAATGACTGTTCCCGATGTGGTCTGACATTTAATTAATTTATTTATATGAACACAGTATTCTGTACTAAATCTTCCTCAAATTGTTATTACCTATTCGCTACAATTCCCATTACTAATCATATTTTTCATAGTTCGTATTTTCCTATATATGTAGTTGGTATTTCATTGCGTATGCGTTAACGCCTTTAACTGTAAATTCTACTCTTTTAAATTGAACCTGAATATAAAACCAGCAAACAAAATAAAGGGACACAGAATGATAACAGTCGTAATGAGACAGCACATCAAATTAGAGAGCCATCTGCTTCTGAACCACCAAAAATTCAGATTGCGAACTCTAAAGAAAAGATTAAGCTGTGCATATTAAGTAGTAACAAATACAACAGATCTTTATCCTCCATAGAAGAAGTATTTTCGGAACGTTTCGACTTCTGTAACTACATAATGCCTAACAGTACGATAAAGCAATTACTAAGCGGCATTGATGAAAAATTAAAGAAGTTCACGCTAAATGATTACTGTCTTATCTTCATTGGAGAAAATCATATAACTTCGAATCAAAACTACACATTTTTTTTTTTTTTTTAAGGGGGGAAAATCATCGAATGACTGCTCCCGCCTGGGTGAGGCGGAAGGGAGTGTCAGACTCTTACTGACTAAAAACCACCCCGTTCCTTCTCCTGCACGTCGAGCCGGAGCCCCGGTTACCCGTTAGGTTCTCCGCGACTCCGAAAAAACTACTACATTAACACTATAAAGTTAATAAATGAGTCCCTTAGTAAAATTACGCACACAAACGTAGTAATTTGTCTTCCTACGTATAGGGCAGGATTGCTTATACACAACTTCAGAGTTGAGATGTTCAACAACCTCCTTCATCTAGACAACCAAAACCATAAATACGCCTATATCTTCGACAGTAATCTCAATCTAACACTTGACATGTTTTCTTACACTACGGGTAGAATCAATAAATATGGGATGAAAAATATTTATGATAATATTATGAGTAACATTCAGATCGATCTACACCTATATTGTAAGACAAATAGATTGACAAACAGCAACAGCAGGCAAGACTGTGACGGAGATTTAATGAGTCCCACTGAAGATAAATTCAATTCAAGCCTGCAAGAAAACCCTAACTTTTTTCGTTTATAATAGTATACATATCCTTCATCAAAATATTGCTGGACTCCTAAATAAAAGCGATACGCTTACTGTATATCTGGAGGAACTAGAAAATAATAGAAAACAAATCGACATTATATGCATAACTGAACATTTCATGACACCTGAACAAGAAGGAATAGTTAATATTCTAAATTACAGCTTAGCAACAAGTTTCTCCAGACATAATAGAAGAGGTGGCGCGTGTATCTTAACCAGGTATGGCCACAAATTTAAAGTATTAAACCTACAAAAATATTCTTTAATCAACGTAATTGAATGCTGCGCTATTGAATTGATAGAACATAACATTATTATTGTTTGTATATATAGGATACCCCAATCTAATATGGATAAATTTTTTGAAAACTTGAATAATATTCTTCATTTTCTATGTTTAAAGTTAAATAACAAAAAGATTGTATTGTGTGGGGACTTTAATATTAACATAATGAAAAGGAATAAACCAACTTTAGATTTTGAGTATGCATTGTTAAATTACAATCTAAAATTACAATTTTTTCAACCCACTAGGTTAAGCAGTGGAACCTGCTTAGATAATATAGCGCATAATATAGCGCACAATATAAATGCTTGTAAAGGAGAAATTATAGAATTGGGCTTGTCAGATCATACCGCACAGCTATTGAAATGTCCTGTTAAAAAAACGTGCGTCTTAAAACGTTGGAAAATTAAAAGACGGAATTATTGTCAAGATAATGTAAACAAATTTAGAAATTGCATTAAATGTCTCAGTTTTTCGGATATATATACAAATAGTGACGTCAATGAGGCCTACACCCGTTTCATTGACTTATTTAAATGTTTTTATGATCTTTGCTTTCCCTATGAAATAATAACAAACTCGATCACTAAAAAAGCTAATTGGATCACTAAAGGAATAAGAACATGCAGTAAAAAGAAACGGCCGTTGCTATGGCGATATAGAATGAATCCTACTCGAAGTAATCGGAAATTGTTTAAGACCTATTCTGCTAGGTTCAAAAAAGTTATGACGCTAACACAAACATCACGAAATAACTACTTTATCAAGACATCTCAAAATAAATCCAAAGCGGCATGGACTGTTATCAATAACTCTAAGACCAGTTTCCCTAAAGAACCAATAACACAGATTCGAACAGAAACACACGCATTGACGAACTCAACAAAAATTGCTCAGGCTTTCAACAGGTTTTATATTAATCAAACAAAAAAATAAACCTATGCCAGAAATTAAAATCAGCTCAAATACATCAAACTCTCTGTATATGTGGCCAACGAATAGCGTTGGTTATGACGGAGTATGTACCAAAGTTATCAAAGAAATATCACGATACATAGCTCCACATCTCAGTCATATTATAAATATGAGTATTTCTAACGGAATATTCCCTGACCAATTAAAAACGTCGGTAATCATAACATTGCATAAAAAGAATGATAGGCAAAATATGTCAAATTATAGGCCTATCGCATTGATACCAGTCTTTTCAAAAATATTTGAGAAAGTCATTTACAAATCTTTGTATAGCTACCTTGAGAAGTCAAATATATTAGTTGAGCAACAAAAAGGATTTCGCAAACAAAAGATAATAAACATGGCAATACATGACTTGCTTCTCCCCATTTTATCAAATATGGATAGCAGAAAACCTGTATGCGCTATCTTTACGGATCTAACAAAAGCCTTTGATTATGTAGATTATTCCGTACTCTTATACAAACTAGAAAGATATGGTATCAGAGATAATGTATTAGAACTCTTTCGGTCTTACTTGACGAATAGAAGACAATTTGTAGAAATCACACAAATATGTTCGAAAACTTGTTGCGAGAATAAATATAAATCCGAAAGCGAGATAATTAAATACGGCGTTCCTCAGGGTAGCGTGCTGGGACCCCTTCTTTTTTTTGGTTTATATTGATGACCTTCCGGAACAAATAAATCACCCTATGGTGCTTTTTGCCGATGATAGTACCGTAGTCATTGAGTGTGACAATCCCAATACTTATGGAAATGAAATAAATATGACATTGAATAAAATGATATCATGGTTTGATAAAAATAATCTAAAAATAAACTTAGAAAAGACTAAAATTATGCATTTTTATCAAAAGATCCCAAACAATAATCTAAATATTAACTATTTGGGGACAACAATTGAACCGGTAACAACTATTAAATTTCTTGGTATTAATATTGACAACAATTTGACTTGGCGATCCCAGACAGACGAAGTATATAAAAAATTAAACAAATTTACTTATGTTCTCTATAAACTATCAAAAATTGTAAACTTAGAATCCGTCATGGCAGCCTATCACGGTTATGTTGTATCAGTACTCAGATATGGCGTAATATATTGGGGTAATTCAGTAGATAGGGAATCGGTATTTAGAGCACAAAAACGATGTGTCAGAGCGATGTGTGGCCTTAACATCAAGGAAAGCTGTCAACCGTTTTTTATTCGCCTAAAAATTCTTACCTTGCCATCGTTATACATATACGAAACTAATGTGTTTGTCAAAACTAATCTCTCACTATATAAAATAGCCACTAAAAGCTACTACAGAAAATTACGCGACAAAAATAAGTCAGAACTTGAAGTAACTCATGGAAAAACTGCGTTAATGAATAAGAGTATCCTCAGTATGGCCCAAAAAATATTTAACAAACTACCTGAGACAATAAAGACGTTAAACTTGGACAATTTCAAAAAAGAACTATTGAAAATTTTGATAAATAAGTGCTATTACTCAGTAAAGGCCTATTTGGACGACAATTCTATAATTACTGCCTCAGACAATAACGCACAACCCCATTTGTTTTGATGTTTTGAATTTTGTTTGACATTGGCCTATATGACATGTAACTTTTTTTTTGACATTTTATTGAATTAATTCTATTTTATTTGTGATGATATGTATATGCGTATTAATATCTGTTAATGTTATATTTAACGCTAAATAATATGACACGAAAATTAATCTCTCTAGACAATTTGTTAAATCTTGTTAATATTGGCATTACTTATGACTTATTTGATGATCCTAATTTTGTTTGGCATTAGTATTGTATGACATGTTACTTAATCGGTTTCAATTTAATTTGCAATTACAAGTGTCAATTAATTTTTGAATGATGACAATGTTAAATAATTTTAATTATATACAATATTTGTACGCCTCTGGGCAAAACATGGAGAATCTTCCTACCTGTAACATCTCACATACCTATGTTTACAAATAAAAATATTCTGGTTCTGATTCTGATTCTGATTAAATTAAGTTAAACTCTACATTCTACTGTATTTCCTGAAAAATATAGCTTACCTAGGTGTTTTTAAGTCTCGAGTGAACCGGTTGCTTAAATATAAGGTGCTCTATAATTATCAGCCACGGCTTTAATGAGAGGTAGTGTTATGTTTACAGATTACAATTGTGAAGAAATTTCGTACCCCGGACCAGTTAATTACATAAAGCAATTAAGTAAATATTGACTACATTCTGCATAATGTGGTTCACAAATTACGCGCGATGCGTCGCTTAGTCAATGAAAACAATTGCTATCTCTTTCCACGTGTACTGAGAATGAAAACGGAAATCAGCTGACTAGTTCGTCACTATCTAATCTACTAGATACTCAATAGGCAGGCTAACAAGGGTTTTAAAAGTGCCATTACTTACCAGGTACGGCATTCTTCCGAAAAGCTGATGTAGGTAAATACGATTATAAACTTCCCATCACACTTAAAACACTTTTTTACACACTTACAGTTATTTACACACTCTCTACCTACTTACCTACAAAACTGTTGCACAAGTCCACCTTCGCGTTGCACACAAATGAAGGCACGCTTCCAAACATGTCATTTCACATTATTTAATGTGTCCGTTTCACTTTTACTTTGTTTCGCGTTTGATTTAAAAGACGCCACAAGTTATTGTCTCTATCATCGTAAACTCCGGCAGTATCCCTTGTGCTCGCAAGAGGATGACACCGAAAGAACTCTAACACTTCCTCTTCGAGTTCTGATTTGAATTTCGTCGCCTGGGAGGCAGTTTTACGTAGCGCGCGCGTATCTCCGACATTGAAACTAACGAACCTCCGGGCAGGCGGGGGTTGACGGGGCTACTGGCGGCCGGATGGCGCGTGCGACGTGTTCTGCTGGGGTGTGCTGTCTCGTTCTTGAACGCCCCGTCATACGCTGTTGCCATCCTTATCAGTAGCTCAACCCCCGCCTGCCCGGCGGTCGGTTGACCAGCGCGTACGACGAGTGCAGGAGAGGGTGCGGGCGCGCGGGGGTGTGCAGCGTGCTCCAAGCCGCCCGGCGCTGAGCGGTCTGAATTGACAAATTATAAATATGTGTCTGCAGTGTTTGCTCAGTGACAGTCGCGGGTTCAATTCCCGCACAGAAGAACTCTTTGTGTGATCCGCAAATTGTGGTTCCGGGTCTAGATGTGATGTGTATGACATGTGTATTTACACCTCGGAGTAAAGAAAAGGAGCCATTAACTTTTTTTTATTTTTTCACTTCTTGATAATACTTATACCTGTCCTTAAACGAGCAATTCTTGTATGGGTATATACCTCTAATATCAACGATCTCGGAAACGGCTCCATCGATTTTCTTGGAATTTTGTATTCGGGGTGTTTTGGGAGCGATAAATCGATCTAGCTAGGTTTAGTTTTCAGTAAATGTCGCTTTGTCCGTGTTTTTATTGAACAAACATCCTTATTCAAATACGATGGTAAATTTCGCCATTATTGTTAAAGTTGAAGATGAGTTTAAGAATGATTTACTAGGGAAGAGCGGATGCCTGATACACTCGACATTCGAGTTCAAACCTCGGTCCGAATGTGCCTTTTACTTTTTCTGTATTCTATTTTATTTTTAATTTTCTCTTCGTAATTTTTTCTTCTATTTCTAAAAACAAAATCTAGTTACTAAAACACGCCGAGCAAAGCGGTCAACCAAACAAAAGTATTATTTTACTGATTCAAGTATTTCATTAAATGGTAACGTTTGTCGTAAATGGCAATTTAATTACCTTTAAAATGAGAACATTTTGGTGTAAAAGAAATATTTATTTTCTTTTTTTGAGTTATAGATAGAGGGTTCAATAAAATGAAAAACACAAAACGTTGGTGGCTCCGTTTCTTCGGTCCCAAGTGTATATTCGTTAACGACACAGAAGAAATTCTAGTGTTTGCAATTGCAATTGTCTGCCATTTAAATGCGGGAGAGCCTTGCTTCGGCACGAATGGGCCGGCTAGACCGGAGTGATACCACGGCCTCACAGAAAACCGACGTGAAGCAACGCTTGCGTTGTGTTTCGTCGTGTGTGTGAGGTTACCGGAGGCCCAATTTACCCTCCCCTTCCCCAATCTCCCCAATCACTGAATCCCCAACGATCCTCAAACTCCTAATCCCCAAAAGGCCGGTAACGCACTTGTAACGCTTCTGGTGTTCCAGGTGTCCATGGGCGACGCCGATTGCTTACCATCAGGTGATCCGTCTGCTCGTTTAAGAAAAATAAAATTAATTCTGTTGGGTTATTTATTTATTATTGACATAGTATGAGTTTTCACTAGAAGCATTGTTGTTCCGAAGTGAGTGAGAGCCATGCTTAAGTCGCGCCCGGCCGACGACGCGGAGTGATACCACAACCTCAAAGAAAATCGGCGTAAAACAACACTCATATTGTGTTTCACCGTGTAAGTGAGTTTATCGAAGGGTCAATTCTCTCCTTTTCAATCTCTACAAATGATTAACCCTCAAAAAACCACTAATGCCTCTAGTGTTACGGGACAGCGCCGATTACTTACCATCAGATGATCGGCCTGCTCGTTTGCCGACATAAAAAATAATTTTAGAAATCGATATTGTAGGTAGCAGCATCGGTTTCGTAACTGTAAACCTCGAACAACCTACCAAGCGTGTGATAAATAATGTAAAATTTAATTATAAATATCTTAATATTGTATTTAGATAGAATGTTTAAAACTGTTACCGGAAGTTGTAATATTTTTGTCATTTAATTATTTTCATTAAAAACAATTCATCTTAATATTATTTCTTATGTAAATTAATATTTAAAACAGTGTTTGCGGATGTCTTAATATGTTTGGTTCAACTTTATAATTTAACTCGTCGAGTACCGGTTTTGCAGACACAATTATAGAACAATAGGTTGCGGTCACCGGTGACCGCTTGGTATTTGACAGTTTAATTAGTAATTAATTGATAAATTGACTTATGTGGGTAGAAAGTATAAAAGGTAAGTACAAGTGACTTTCGAGTTAGTTCTCGTCTGTTTCGAAGGAGAATACACCAATACTAAGTTAAGTACCAATATTGTTCTTGAAGTTGCTATTTTTGCTATAAAGTTTTTTACAGTAAAGGTAATAAAGCATTTTTGTTATCTTATAATAATATAATGTGTATGATGTGTAATTGTGATTAAATACATGTTTTAGTGTTAATAGTTTGTATTTAATAATACTTATGATATGATATACAGAACCTATTTTCTTAAATATGAAATATAATTAGTAAAACGTTATTTGTAGTTTGACTTATTAATTTAACTTCTAATTAATGAATTATATTGCTTATTTCTCTCAGTTTATAACACGTGCAATGGATGTCTACTGGGTGGGGATAATGATAATGATGCTGGATCATTCGATTTCTTTATTCTCGGCATAATATGGAGTCTATACTTTGTCTGATATTTTCCCGTGTGGTGTTCATGTTCAGCTAAATCCAATTTTCATAAAAATATTCTTTATTACCAACAGAGTAAACATCTAAAAACAGTAAATAAAATAAAGAATGGAATCCAGGTCATTGCAGCGAGGCCAATAAGTACAAAGCTCACAGCCTGTTTAAAAGCGGTAAAAAGACTAGGTTTACGAGCGAAAGGAAGCGGCCTGTGCTTTAATGCATATTTGTTAAGGTCGCATTCCACGTCTAGTTTTCTAATAAATTTCCTAAAGCGTTTTGACATCCCTTTGCATGATTTTGCTCTTAATTCCTTTTTTAATCTTTTTCTTAGTCTCTTCTGTAGTCTCTTTGATTGTCTGTCTGCTTCTTTCTTCATTAGTTTCTTAAGTTTACATGGTTTTTGACGTTTCGGTTTCTTTTTCTTTTTCTTTATCTTTATCTTCATCTTTTTCTTCTTTGTCTTTTTCTTTAAACGAGTCCGAATATTAATTCCTTTTGATTTAGTTTGTTTGTGTTGATTTTCTAGCAACCAATGTTTTGATTGTACTCGTAAACCAACCTTATTATAATTTACATCACTCGGGATAGTAGGTTTTCCTTTGCCGCGTGGCCGTGGCCGATATGTGAAACGTATACCTCTAGTTTTTTTCAATTCATTGGGTGAAACTTGAAAGCCTTCGTTTTTACGGTCTTTTAGATTTTTTTTACTCTTTTTGTGTGAACGGCGGTCAACTGATAATATTAATGTTCTACCTTTACTTAATTCTTCACAGTTGCAATTTGTATCCGTTATTTCATCTTTCTTCTGAGTTGATGGTTTCATTTTCAATTTACTTAAGCGACGATAACTTAGAGCTCTACGTTTAACATGTGATTTGCTCGGTGTTTCAGTGTTCTTTTTTGCGGCACAAAGACTCAGGCCACGTTTCATTAAATTTGCTAAAAAACTTTCACATTCATCCTTTTTCTTCGACAAAGCTTCGTTACTAAAACAAGGTAATTGTTTTTTTCCCGTTGCATGTGTATCTTGACCAGGTTGTTCAAGTGTCTTTTTTTGCTCATTAAAATTTTTTCGACAGCAAATTCCAGATTTTCGCAAAGCTTTATCCAGTTGGTTACCTATTGGTTTAGTTATAATAGCTTCACTTTTGATATCTCCGCATGGTGATTTGTTAGTATTTCCAGTTTTTTGCAAAGTTTTATCAATTGGTTTAGTTCTCCTAGCTTCAATATTAATCCCCTCGCGTAGTGATTTGTTAGTATTTAAGAGTCCGATTTTACTACTTAGGTCTGTATTTTTATTTTCAGTTTTTTTATTTTCGTTTTGGTGAAGACGATCTAAACATTTTGTTTCAATTGTTTGAACAAGAAAACATAAATGGTCGTTTATTATTTTATAAATATGACCTCGTCTATTTTTTTGCAAACTAGAGTATGTACGTTTAGAAATTGATTTGTCAGACTTTCCTGGACTGTTTTCTTTACTCTCATTTGAACTTTGAGTGCGTAGCGATTGTATATATTGTTCATTGTTATTTTGTTCGACGTTAAATAACAAATCACTTTCAATTCTTTGAGCTAGAAGCTCTATATAGTTACGTATATCTTTATTTAAAACGTCAGATTTTTTACGTTGGCCTATATCAAAAAATCGTTTCGAACCAGGTTTTTTATTTGTAATCTGATCGTTTAGTTGTTGATTTTGACTGCTTTTTAGTATTCGGCGTTCAAACTCTTGTGTAAGAATATGTTTTATATTTTCCGATGGTTTACGCCGGAAACGTTCAAAATAACTACCCCTTTTGTGTTGGTTTGAGATAAATGAACCTTCGGAATAAGCTTTATTATATTCTTGGGAGTTCTTTCTATTTTTCTCTATAAAGTAGTTGGTAGTTAATGATTTAGCTTTAAGTTGTTTTTTGAAAAAACAATCACATTTCCGAAGGAGTCCTTTACAAATTAAACATTTTATATTTTCTTCATTATATTTTTTATTCGTGTCTAATTTAATATCGTAACTTTTAGTTGGATTTGAAATAGATTCCATAGAATTTTGTGATTTATTTTGAAAAGGTGTGTTTTTATAAATACTCTGAATTTTATTTGTTACATACACTGCATCTTTTTCATTCAGATCTTGAAGATTTTGTAAATTTTTTAGACAGTCACATTTGGAAAACTTTTTATTACATATACAGCAAAAACATCGATAATTATTTTTTGCATTTCTCTGTCTAATAAATTTACGTTTTAGGTAACACTTACAGGCTTTCATTTTATTTTGTAAAAAATTATCACCAGTGGGAGTGACCTGATTGTTGTCCGACAATGTTTGATTGCTTTTTGATGAAATGGGTTGTTTAGCGATAGAAGCTACGTGTTTCATGGAATGTCTACGCGTATATTTTCCATTTTTAATATTAGGTGGTTTAAGTTTAGTTTGTAAATTAGAACGACTCTCGCGATCAGAAGCACGATTGGATTCTTTTATAAGATGATGTACATATACAGGCGCCGGTTTTTTGGATTTGGGACAAATATTTTGTTTTTTGTCTCCACTTCCTATACTACGATTTGATGATTTACGTTTAATGGGTAATTTGTAATGGTCTTTATCATATGAATCACACTTTTTTGATTTTTTTTGAAGATTTCTAACTGTAGAATTTGACATACTTGATTTAGGAAGACGTTTGTTACGTTCACTTGCGAGACTATGATTTGATGATTTACATCTATTCAATATTTTAGAATGATCCTTATTACCAAAATCATACTTAATAACATTTTTATCTCTAAGATTAGGACTTGATGGTTTACGGTTTTTGGGACGCTTACAATATGAACTTGAACTTGAATTTGGACTTGAAATTGATCTTGAGCTAGAATTAGAATTAGAACCTGAATCTGAACCTGAGCCTGAATCTGAATTTGAATCTGAATCTGTATCTGAATTATGAAGTAGGCCTTTTTTTTGGAGAATTCCACTAATCGAGGTCGGATCTTTACATGTGTCACTTATGTGTCGTTTGTCAACATCGTATCTTGAAAGACTACGTTTTGGTTCTTTATATTTGTCACTTATGTGGCGTTTGTCAACATCGTATCTTGAAAGACTACGTTTTGGATCTTTACTTTTGTCAGTCTTTTGTCGTTTGTCAACATCGTAATTTGAAGGACTAGGTTTTGGATCTTTACATTTGTCGCTTATTCTCTGCTTTGATGATTTATCTTTAATCTTTACTTTAGAAAGGTTCTTACAATCTGGATCACAAGTTGGTTTTGTTTTCTGGAAATATTTTTTTATAGAGGACATTCTTCTAGATTTGGAAACAGTGTGTTGTTTCTTATTACTACATATAAGACTATGACTTGATGACTTACGTTTAATTTGTGATTTATATGGCTTTTCTTTTTCTTTCTTTCTTTTTTTATCAAGAGTTTTATCGGCACTGGTTGATTTTTGAGATTTGCAAGGTTTCTGTTTATCTTTTTGTTTGTCTTTCTGTTTGTCTTTCTGTTTGTCTTTCTGATTGTCTTTCTGTTTGTCTTTCTGTTTGTCTTTTTGTTTATCTTCACGTGCAGGATAAGGATTTATTGGTTTTGGTATAATGCCCGGACAAGGATCAATTGGTTTAATATCTGGAGAAGGATCGTATGGTTTTGGTTTAATGCCTGGACAAACTTTTCGTTTAGAGTCTATTTTATTGTCGGCTTGCTCTTTATCTTTGCACACACATTCAGAGAGAGGCCTATCACATTTTTGGCAAATATCCTGTTCTTTGTTACTACTTGACAGACATTGCTTATCACAAGTACTCTTTCTCCTAGAATGTAATGATACGCCAGGTTTATTTTTTGAATAATCAAGATCTAGTTTGTAACTAGAAGGCAACGGAGTCTTCATAACATCTTTTAATTGTTTGGGCTTATCTAAAAATGTCGGAATACACTCCTTAGGTATTGGTTGAGGATTCACTTTTAGTGTTAGACCTTCAGGTTTGGGCTCTTCTTCTATTTGATTAAATTCAAATTTATTTATTATTGCAGTTTTTTTACTTCGATGTAAATGTTCTGCCTTATGTACAGCTTTCATTTTTGCTAGATACCACTGTCTACACTTTCGAGATATAAGAAGACCTTGGTATATATGATGTTGGAAAAAATTATTCTTTTCTTTGCTTAAAGCTGTATTGTCTTTATTCGATAGCACTTCGATTGCTTTATTCATTGTTGCTATTGTTATTGTTTCACTTTGACAATTTTGATCTACTTTTTCTCGGGTATTATTCATTTTCTTTGATATTTTTACATTTTCTTTTAAATGTTTGGATTGGTTTGTGTTAGATGACATTTGTTCTTTTAACAACTTTTCTCTTTGGTTTAATTTAGGATATGTTTCTTTGTGTTTAGCTGTATCCTTTAAATTATATATGTGTCGATCACTCACATTCATTGAATTTTTATCGTCAAGCTGATTATTGCTGTTTATCTTATATAGCTCAACAATACAACAGTTGTCCGGTCTCTTAACTTCATTTTGTGAATTTTTAATTGAAGGACATGTACAGTTCCCATCACATATTGCGCAATTTCGATTAATTTTAGATGACATGATAGATTGTGTTTCTTTAATTATTGATAAATGAGAATTTTGGGAACGTTCGGGTCTAAGTGTTATTGTGTTATGAGAAAGTATTATTGATTCTTTTACTTTGCTGTCACTAGGTTCCGATTTCAATGTTTGTTTTAGTGGTTGAGAGAAATTGTTTAACAATGGATTTTCGTTTGTTCTTGGTGAACATTTCTTAATTTGCGTTTGTTTATTTTTTTTTTGTAAAGTATATTCTGGTTGGCGCCTAAATAACAAACTAATGCTTTTATATTTGTCATAACATTTATTGAATGTAAAAATTCTGTTAGATAATTTATTCGTAACACGCGAGTTCGACGAATTTTCCATTGAATTTTTACCAAAATTGTTTATTTTGTTCAGTTTTGACACAGGATTTATTTGTCGTGTCGTAGAATTTGAAAACGGTTCTTCAATTTTTGTATTAGTAAGAACTTTATTTTGCTTGAAATTCTTTGAAAATTCATCCATGTTTTCACTTGATAAGTCTTTGTTACAATTATTGTTTTTAGAAGCTGATTTTTTCATTGTGATCAATGAATTATTTGGTTGAGAATTTTTATTTTTTGCGTAGCTAAAATCCAATGCACTATTTTGACTCTCAATAAAGTTCACACCACTGTTAGCATATTCATATGTAGGCAGAGTTGGATTATTTGAAAATTGGTATTTTTTTTCAAATTTTACATGATTATTTGATTTTTGGGATTTAGTCCTTTCAAATAAATGTTTCAGTCCTCGCTTTCGTTTTAGTTTCTTATTAGATAAAACATTAATTTTATTAATATTAAGATCTTCTGACTCCTCACTCGCTTTTGGTGTATTAATTATTCTTTTTCCGTTTTGTATTTCATTAAAATATTTGAGACCTTGTTTTGAAGTTTGCTTACCAAATCTAATTGATAAAGAACGTCGCTTTTTATAACTCTCGTGATTTCTCCATAATTTAAATTTTTTACCAGTAGTAGAAAAATCGTGATAAAGTACCGCTGATAAAGCACTTTTCGTGGTTTCAGAACTCCTGTGATCTCGCTTTGGCGTGGGTAAGGGTTTTTTTAAATTTAGTTGGGTAGTCAGGTTAATGTTTTTAAATATAGTTGAATTTGACATTTTACTTGGAGTGCAACTTGTATTTCCGTGAGGTTCATTTGATTTAGCATTTGTCTTATGGGTGGTTTCACTCCTTGACGACGGATGTTTACATTTGTCACTCGTAACTTTATTTTGCTTAATAATAGTTTTCTTTGAAGTTTTACTAATGATCTGCTTTCTTGTCACATTTGTTTTCATATTGTGTTCAAATTTATCATAATCTACGATCGACGAGTAGCTATTGCAAAATCTTAACTTTAATGAATTCCTCCTACGTTTTAAGCTGGTATCAGAAAATTGCTTAGATTTTTCAATAATTATATTTTTTAATTTACTGGCAATGTTTCTTTTTAAAAACAAAGTATTCATTATTGATTTCTGTCCAGTTGCTTCAAAAGACTTTTTTGGCTTTACATTTATTTTTAAACGGTTATTATCACCTGCCATATCTTTGGTTCCATTAAATTCTATTTTATTGCTATGCAGCGTTGCGTATGCTGAGTGCAGTTTTGGGGTTTCTTTTTTTCTTTTCGTAATGCTCTTATCAAAGTCATGGTCCGATTTTGTTGCACTGGCGCAGTAAGACTGATTATTATCGGTCTTTTTAATATAAAATTTAACTTTCATTTTAATCTTGTCATTTTGTTTTTGGGATGAAATACATGACTTTAAAGTTACGGCTTTATTTGGTTCATTGTAAGCACTGTTTAAATATGTCAAGGATTTTAAATCCTTGCGCCGTAGTGCCCTGGGAAGCTGTTGCGTTGGTTTTTTGAAACTTAATACACTTGTAGATTTTCTTTGTAGTGGTATAACATTTTCGTGAGCATGTGATTTGTCAAATAATCTGTTGCACAGAGCGGTTTGACCGCGTGTTGTAGATAGTCTTCGATGGTTTGGCATGTTCCCTTCGAATGCTCACTAGTTAATTAATTAAACACAGTTAATTTTCTCTAAAACCAAAAGTGGCTTTTACTTGTCTATATTATGACGGACATTTCCTGATTGTAACCGGTAGATTATATTGAGAGCCAATTTTTACTCTTGTTGTCATAAATTTTTCACACAACTTGTTTAAAATCTTGATATTAACACTCCCACCATTTGTACTCTGAAATTAAATTGCATTTTAGTTCCTTTAAAGGTAGAAGTGCCTCTGCAGATATTAAAAATTAGAAAATAAGCTCAGATGAGTATACCTAACGTACCATCAAAATTTTCTTAAAATGTAAAACGTGTATAATGTATCAATGGCTGATGCATGATGGTACTGCTGTACCATAAGTGATACGACCACACAGTCCACAATAACTTATATATCAAAGTAATTTCTCCAAATTACATCAAGATACATAATCTCTAAATATGCAATTTTCCTTAATATAACTTAGCACATTACAGCAAAATGTCTAAGAATAAAATGTCAAATTAATGTCACAATCTAATACTTATTGTTTTATTTTTTCAACTATAAACACACAATCTGATGTAAGGAGTTCGTGATCACTAGAAACAAATGTATTTCTCGAAAAGAGGTATTCTTCGATTTTTCCACGATCGCATAATCGGTCCAACTCAAGTCTAACTAAGGACCATGATTAACGTTTTAGGGTCCTCTCACGTATAAGGAAGCCTATCTGAATAGTAAAAAACCTTCCTTCCTTCAGTCGGGTAAAAAATAACAAAGTAATTATACTTAGGTACAGTAATAGGTTTAGTTTATACCAACAACTTATTTTGCACCATCAAATCATACTTCCAACAATATATTAACGACAGGAAGCCAGAAGTAATCTTTATGAAATCTAAGCGGATGTTCCTCAAAGCAGCGAAATGCGATATGTCTTATATCTATCTAGCTAATTCTGCGTGGCCGCTACTAGACTCTATTGATAGTTTATGGGCCTGCTTAATAAAAGAACTATCCAAAATTAAAATAATATTCAAATTAATCAGTGTTTAGTTCCCGCGAATAGCGCGTTCAAACAAACAAACTTCAGCTCTCTAATATCTATAATGTATTATATAGGTATAGTTTAGATACATATTTTAGCCTTTTTTGGGAAAAAAGACTGTGTAGAGTGGGATTTTTAAATCACTTAAACCTCCCCGGTGTACCATGGACACCACCGTGTAGAGGAGGCACCGGTTCCTCTTAGTTGACTAGCCCCGGATTTTGACCTATCACCTACTCATGCATGATGTTGTAGCGACACTGCTCATACGGTAAGTCACGATAGCTCTGTGGCTGCGTCGGAAATAATGCAAAAGAGTCTAAATGACGTTTTGGCTTAGTTAAAAGATTGGAGAATAAAAGCCAATAAATCCAATACTTGTAACTTTTCCTCGTAGATGGATTGTGTCCCCCGTTGTGTGCTGTACTTGCACACGTACTATTTCAATGATTTTTCTTTTCATTAACAAACCGCTAAGTATAAAAAAAATATTTTATTTTTTAACGACAATTGATTTCATTAGAAACGATTACCACTTATCTTTGTGCCAAAATAACAATAAAACATAAATCTGAAAATTTCAAAGCAAGCTAAACATGGAAACCATATAATAAAGGCGGATATATAAAGAAGTGTTTTATAAATTCTTTTCCAATTCCTACATAATATACAGGGGAAAAACAAAATACTAGATAATCGTGGCGTTTTAGCTTTTGTGTATAGGGATTCCATGTGTACATAGGGATTGCAATCAAAATCTAAAGGTGTCCTGTGTCGCTTATTCTTAATTTTTTTCTTTCGCTTTTTTCTGCGCTTTCTTTTTCCAGCCTTTCTATCATTAAAATATGTATTTAGGGTATCACACGGATCTCGCATCATTTCACAGAATTCATCTGGATTCATTAGTGTATTATATGTGTATTTAAATATCTTTGTAATAGCATTTGTACAAATCTTGGCAGCGTCTACTTCATTAGAACCAGATCGTTTGCATTTGCTGCACTTGTTTACTTGCCTCAGTGCGCTTTGATTAATTTCATGTGTTAATTGTTGTCGTAACCTTTCGTTATCAGCACATTTTTTTTCCAATTTTGTTACTGTTTGTTCTCGTTTCTGTTTAGCTTTACGTTGGTCTGTCTGACATTTTTCGGTGACCGGTATTTTTTTCTTTATTTTCTTTTGCGATTTGCATATTTTGTCTTTATCTTTTTCAACTAGTTCTAGTTCTTTCTTTAGCAAATTTATTTTTTTTACCTTCTCTATAGCATTAAGAATTTTCTTGGATTCTTCTTGACACATCTTGCACCCACATGTACATTCTATTGATTTGGTTTCGTTTCTTGTTGGTTTCATTTGTGACAACTTCATTTTTTCTATTTCCTTCTTGCAAACTACACTGCCACATATGCAAGGTTTTAACATCTCACGCTTACAAGTGATGGCGTTGCTTTTAGAAGCGCTGGGTTTAGTAACCCTATGTTTATCGGGTGTTGTATTTAAATGGTTAGTATCTGGTTTCGTGGGTCTATATTCTGGGTTCGTGTTTGTTGCTATTTCAAATCCGTCATTTTTAGGGTTTAATTTCTTTTTTGTTGTACCTTTTTTTTGGATAGTGATTCCAGGCGTCGTGTATTTTGGCATGCCATCAAACATGATGTTGGGTTTGCCGGTATAAGGAGCAGTTTGAGAGAACTGTTTCCTTATTTTTCTCTTACGAGACGAATAGTCTGTACGACGCTCACTTTGACTGTGCTTACACTTTACTATTGATGTTGCAGATACTTTTGTCGTTTTCAAACTTTTTGACCTCATAACCGAACTTTTGTTTTTTCCGTGTGGATAAATAGCACAAAGAATGTCGTCAGAAAATATAAGACCAGCGTTGTCTTTGTTTAATAACATTTTTATGACAGATGGTGATATTTCTCCTTGTTTAATTGCTGTAACAAGCACAAAAGTCATAATCAGTTTATTGCTTTCAATTGTTTAGGGAAACGTAATAGGATTACAAAATGAGGAGGACAAATAAGCATGATTATGGATGATGGTTCAAAATCTTTGACGATTGTCGATTGACTGATTGATATCATGATAGCAATACCACGGAATTTGTAGGACAATATGACCGTTATATTATATAAATATTAACTAAGTAAAAAAATCTGCTGGTTAGTAATCATTTTTGGTGATCTCGTTATCAATACATGTTGGAGGGGGAGGACTCTTTGATAAAACCATAGATTTTGTGGGACAAGTATTTTTGCAAATAATTTAGATAATTATCATAAGATTTAATAAAAACAATTCAGTTAGTAATAAATATTGAAGAATCATCAAATCGACATATTTTATCCTAGCTACCTCTGTTAGCTACCACAATCAAAAATTTTCGCACAGGAAATTGTTGGGCGTCTTATCAAAATGAAGCTACTCACGGAAAATTAGCTTGATAGTAATCAAGTGAAAAAATAGGCCACGGATCCTGTACCAAAATAGCATAAGTACTTTTGGTGATTTTAAGCATGAACCGAACATAGGTTTTAATCTGATGTACAAAGTTACCTGTTCTAACTCTTCTTATTACTTCACCCTCATTGGAGGTATCGTTTAGGTACGATGCTATATCATCTTTGCAAATGATAATTTTCTTATCATTTTTCATAATTTTCTTCAATGGAGATTCTTTCTTACTATCGAAGTAAATTTCATTGTCATCATTTCTTATTATTTTCATAACGGAGGGTGAAATTTCATGTGCTTTAGCGGCTGAAAATTAAATCATGAGGTAAGAGGGATGATACATTTAAGAACGTCATTTGGGTAAAAAAAAAAAAGTACTTGTTATAAAGTTACCTTCATTTATCATTTTCATGTCATTGACCGTCGAGCCAATCAATGCATCATTCTGGTTGGTACAATTTTTGTATTTAATTACTTTTATTACCTTTGGTAGCAACTGACGTTTTCTAACAGCTGAAAATAATAGTGATGCGTTGTATTCTACACTAAGATAATTTAAAAAGTCTAATTACGAGCTTGGTACGTACAGAGGCTTTAGTTTACAATAATATGTATAATAAATTGTTGCAAATTATAGATAATTACATACTTCTTGAAGAGATAGATACAGGTTAGTTAGATATGTCATCTCGGACCCTATTCAACTTAAAATTATTTGAGTCTTACAAATAAATAGGTATTTATACGCTGGTCATAAGATCATTCTCAGTTGTTTTTGAAATAGGTATTGTATATCACGTAAATAACGTTTTTTTTTCAAAAACCTACCTATTTGGACCTTCTGTATTGTTTTATCTTTGCTGTCTTTACTGCATACACTTTTAATAACGTCATTCATTACAGTCTGTGGCATTTGGCCCCTGATCACCGCTGAAAAAAATAATATTTACTATTGTATTTTTTTTTGTATTGGTATCTGATAGAGGGCTTACTAAGAATTGAGTTGGGTTGGCTACACTAACAATAAAAATGACTTAATTTTATTGATAATAGGTACTAGCTACTTTCGCGCGATTTTATCCGTTCTGCTCAGCTCCTATTGATGGTAGTGTGATGCTTTATAGCCTATATCCTTCCTCGGTAAATGGACCATGCAATACAAAATTAACTTTTCATCGACCCAGTAGTTCCTGAGATCACCGCCTTCAAACAAACTAACTCAGCTTTAGATAATAGTATAAGATAGTTATGTATTGTATATTGCATACCACTGCGAAGATGTACCATAATAGCAGGCTTGTCTCTACATTTATCTAAGTTATCAAGTACATTGTTCATATCTTTGGCTTGTTTTGCTTCATCTATATCTCTAATCACTTCTAAGGTAGAGGGCGATAGGTGACCTTTTTCCACCGCTGAAAAGATAAATTCTCATTTAGATTTATTTAAAGCAATTAGTTTTTGTTTATCGCATTTACCTCATATATATACCTATTTTCATAATCCCTAACTTTATTGTGTGCATTATCATTATTATAGTTAACGCAAAATTATTTATGTTTCAAATAGCTCATTAGTATCAATTAGTAGCTTTAGAGTACATATCTACGAAGGATTACAATTAATGTTGCATTAACATATTAAAACATTATCGCATTTGATTTGATAGTAATGTTTACATGTGTTTTCCCGTTCACGTAAGATTTTCGTGATTTCCTTGGTTAGAATGAATCCTATATCCGTTTCCTGCTTGTAAGCTACCTCCCCACCAATTTTCAGTCAAATCAATTTAGCTGTTTTTGAGTTATAGATAGTGTAACTAGCACGACTTTAGTATTTTTACTTTATATACATTATAATATATTATTAAACATTATTATCAAATCTATATTTATCTATATTGATCCTAAGGATCGGTTGGCATCTGACGGGAAATATGTTGCATGTCGCGTTACTTGAACTGAAAAAAATATAGAGTGCAATCAATTATAAGTAACCTAACAAGGTAGGTACGGGACAGGTTATAAGCAGGCAAGTTATAATGTGAAAATTAGCCACATTGTACCTCAGCTTTGAGAAGCGCCGTCCACATATTCATGTGTGAATTCATGATCAAATGATGTTTAGGTAACCTGTCCATACTGTTTTACTTACAAGGTCGTTGGGTGCAATTAAGTTAGTAAAGAAATCTAAGTCCATGCTAGTACTAATGATGACAAACTACTACTACTAGAAATCAACCTTTCACACCTAACCGATGATGCATTCCAAAGATTAGCACTCGAACCTGGTTGTTACGTAAGCAGGTGAAGGTCAACATGACAATGGTCACGTATACTATTAGGTAGGTGGTAGGCATTATCAATATTAAACTATATTATTAGCAATATGTAATAAGTACCTTGGCGAATTTTCTTCATAACTTCAGTTTTTTTCTCACCAGGCCCTACGTGCGCAAATATGTCATCCATGACAGACGGTGTCAATTTCTTTTTCTTCATAGCTGCAAATAAGATGCACGTGGGTCATTACGAAAACTATATAATTAATGTCATACATCTACTCTATATACAAGCTTTTATTTAACTTCGCTTCTCCCGATATTTGTTTGTTTTATTTAAACAATATTTTATGTTTACTTGCGAAAATATTTGAGTTGTTCATTGAGTTTCATAAGCATTTCATTTAATGGCTGCTAATTTTTCCTTGTTGTAGTTTATGTAGAATTGAATACTTTTGTGACTTACCATGGCGAACTTTGTCCATGATAGGAAATCCTTCTTCATTGGGGTGCAATATCTTATATATGACTGGTTGTGGTACTAGTTTCTTTTCAATGGCTGTATGGTTAGAAATGTATAAGTCATTATTATTAAGTTTGTGACAAACAAATTACTCGTTCTCCTGTGGGTTTTAGTTTTATATTTGTACATAATTCTTTCATAAACTACGTTTATTAATAACGACTTTAGCCTCCTCTTTTTAAGTCGGATAATTATTATTCTAAAACCATCTCCTAACTTTTCTGAAAACCGCATTAAAACCAATTCTTTCAATTGTGAGATTATTACGCAGAAACATATATTCAAATTCAAATTCAAAATTCTCTATTATCTTAAGAATTACACTATCTGTCTAACATTGAGGCAGTCCCAGTAAGTTATTATACAATACTGGTGTTGGGACTGACTCTGACTGACTCTGACTCTGACTGACTGATATATACAAGTCAAACTACGAACCTCCTTCTTGTTTTGAAGTCGGTCTAAAATGTATTATATGTACGTATATGAACGTATCTAACTTTAACAGACGGAAACAGGTTGACAACGATTAATTATATAAAATATAGTTTATGGTACAGGACGGCAAACGATATAGACACCTAATGGTAGATCACTTAATGGTAAGCAATAATTGTCGCTCATCGAAGAGTCACAAGTATGTTGTTGGCCTTTTGGGGGTAAGGTAGAGGTAAGCGTAAGATTGGAGGGTTGGGATAAGGAGATTTGGGAAGGAAATTGATTGTGATTTTACCTTTACATACTTTTCTCATTACATCTTCTTTTGTATCACTTGGCCTCACATCTTCGCGGATGTCATCCATGACAGATTGGGGTATTTGCCCTTTTGCTACCGCTAAAAGCAGTGATTCAAAATTGACATTAGTTCGAAAAGCAACCAATTCTGGAATTGCGTACAAAATTATTGTATTATTATTCATTCTGTCTGCACAATCTATACTAACCTTTGCAAATCTTTTGTACAATTTCTTTTTTATTATCTTCTGGTTTTATAGTAGCAAGGACTTCCTCCATAACGCAGAGTGTTACGTATCTTTTTTCTATAGCTGCAATCATGAATAATATTGCCACTATAATTAATTATTAGTATTTATATATCTCTAGGATAACTGTTGTAACTAATGTCAATATCAAATGTAGTAATAACAGTACCTTTTCGAACTTTTTTCATAATTTGTAATTTGGTGTCCTCGGGCGTTACATTAGCCATCACTTCATCCATAACAGCGGGTGCTAGGATGCCATCTTCAACCGCTGCAAAATGGATAAACTATTAAATCACTTTCTTTCCTTGTTGTGTAAGAAAAATAAGTGTTTGTTCGATCTGACCTGCACGGATATTCTTCATAACATCAGTTTTATCGCCACTAGTCTGACCTTCGCTAAATAAATCATCCATAAGTGTTGGTGGTACCGTCTTTTTTTCTATAGCTGTATTAAGGTGTAAGAAAAATACTGTTATAACATATATACATAACTTAACGCCTGTCTCCCAATGACTAGAGACTATGGAACGTCAATTGCTGCGATTCTTACATACCTCTTTCGCTTCATCAACAATCATCAGTATTTTCATGCATGCTCGCTAATCTGGTCAGTATATGTCCGTCTAGGGCACTCTCTACCGATGGGCCCTAATGCTAACTAACGGTAACTATTATAACTATGTTAAATAATGTAATAACAATTTGGTCATAGTAGTTTTCAGTTGTGTCAAGGAATCGTAAATTGATCTTACCCTTACAAACTTTCTTGATGACTGCAGACTTGTTGTCGCTAAGTTTCAAATTAGCAACAACATCATTCAAGATCGATTGGGGCAATTGGCCTTTCTGAATGGCTAGAAAAAATAATTTTATTTTAAGAAACTTTCTTTTTAACTCACGAAAATGTGTTTTACATCAAATGTATTTTTAAAAACTGTATTTTTGTCTTTGCCCACTTTTAGTTATTCTGTTTTTTCAGATTTGGCATCCTACTTGACAACAATTCAATGCTGTACCAATATTTGCGTATAGTATTTTATACCACTTATACCACTTATACCTCCAAATTTTCTACTTTACTACTTTGTGTATAATGTATACCTTTTTCAACTTTTCTGAAGACATCACATTTTGTGTTACTTTTGTAAACATCGGCTAATACATTTTCAGCTACAGCATTTGTTACGTGTCTCTTAGTAATTGCTAAAATAGTGAAATTGTTTGATTATATACCTACATAGTTGGATATATTAAGAATCAAAATGGATTTCTTGGATCTTCTACTAACCTTTACTAACTTTCTTCATTATCTGACACTTTTTGTCTTCTGGACTTATTTCATCTGTTAGTTCATCTAACACGCTGCGAGATAACTGACCCTTATTTACCGCTAACATAAAAATAAGTTTTTATTTAATATAATCTATTACGAGTACGTAAACTATCAAAATTATGTATGTGTGTATTTATTAAAAGATTTACCTTCACCGACTTTTTGCAAAACTTTGATTTTTGTATCAGATTGCTGGTTACAGTGCACCTTTTTCTTCACTTCTGTGGGAATGTGCTTCTTTTCCAATACTGAAATATACATTTTGAATAAAGACAGTTTTATAGTTTTGCGTATAATACCGAGAGAGGTTATATTCATACCATTTTGTACTTTCTTTACAACATCCACTTTTTTATCAGCTGGGTGAATAACAGCAAGAATATTTTCCATTATAGTTCGAGGCAGCTTTCCATGTTTAACCGCTAAAATAGGAATGTTCATGGTACGATATGAATTACTATAATAGTTTAAGTAAATTATTCCTACATTTTATTTTACATTATTAATTATTCTTTTATAAAGAAATTCCTAATTTCCAAAGGCAGGTAACGCACTTATAACACCTTCGGTGTTTCAGGTGTCTATGGGCGGCGCCGATTGCTTAACATCAGGTGATCCGTCTGCTCGTTTATCGGCTTATCCTATAAAATAATAATAATATGATATAACTACCTTTACGAAGTTTGCAAAGGATTTCACATTTATTTTTTCCAGTTTTGACATCGGCCATTACTTGTTCAATTACACCAGTACCGGTACCAAGACCAACGGATACCACCGGTGTCACGTGTTTTTTAGCTTTCTCTGAAGCTTAAACATAAAATAATCGATAAGTAACAATATGATGGTGGAACTACACTGTTATTATACATTTTTGCAAATTACTTAATATTTCATATTTTATTTTCTTCGCGCATTTGAGACAATATTAACTAATCACCAATGTCAGTAAACATCTTTAGTAGCTGCGTGGTAGCATCATTAGTTAAAATTTATTTTTGTTATTGTCGAGCTGCTACCAGCTGCTGCTCAGTAGCAGCGCGACGCGTCGCTCCTAGCATGGCTTGAAACTAATCGAGTTCCTCATCAAACAGTTACGTGAATAAGCCGAAAACATAACAAGTTTTAATACAAAGATTTCTTCTCAGATTTTATATATATTTAGCTGCAAATTGTGTGTATTTTCAATAATGTTTTATGTCGTATGTAATTGAAAAGAGAAGAACTAAAATATCGTGAGATAAAAATAGATCATGCTCATTACGAATACGACCGATGGTATCACTAAACATTTTCACAGCTTGTTGCATTACTTGCATTCCAATATGGTTCTCATAACCATAAAAGGAAAAAAATATTAAATATGTTACGGCAACACGATTGCATAATCCAAAGGAAAAAAAATACGAATAATTTAAATTTATTGTGAAATGTGGAACATGATTAAAGCGATGACGTTCAGTTTCAACGATTGCTTAGGGAAGTAATGTCAATAAATAATTTTGGTATGTTGTATCAAACCTAAAATTAATTGTAAATGTTATGTTGAAAACAAGTCATGTTTCTGACAAAAAAAAAATTGAAATACATTCACTTACTATGTACCTACAAAATCGGAACCAACGATTACCTGACAAAAGAACGAGAATAACTTAGCCATTGTAATAAACCAACAAATACGTTTAAGTAAGCAGTGGGCATCCCAGAGTTCAAATGTTACAGATAGAAGAGTAGAAAACCAGAGGAAAATAGAGACCATTTTAGAAAAACTATTTTAGATAACGATGCTAGGAAACAAAAAGACATCACTGCGAGGATCGCCCGGAGGCCACGGTGGAGCATACGGTGGCGGTGTGTCCTGCGTGGACTGAGCACCGCCGTGTCCTCAGGAATGTGATCGGCGACGGCGACCTCTCGCGTCCGGCTCTGGTTCAGACCATGGTACGGAGCGAGGGGCACTGGGATGCCGTCTCCTCCTTCTGCGAAGCAGTCATGCTAGCTAAGGAGGAGGCGGAGCGCGTGAGGGAACGAACCTCCTCACGACCCGGCCGTCGCGAGAGACACTCCGGGCGTCGGGGATCGCGAGACGATCTCCGGCCACCGTAAGCACGGGCCTGCGGACGGCGAGCACGGGTGACTCGCCGCCCGACCAGAACCAGGCCCGAGCGTACGGCGCGTCGCGTTCCGCGCGCGCCTCAAGGAGCCATCAGACCACCACAGATGGGGCCTAACAGGGCTGACGCCGATACGGAGCCGCGGAAGACTTAACGGGTTGCCGGGGCTCCGGCTCGAAGTGCAGGAGTAGGAACGGGGTGGTTTTTAGTCAGTAAGAGTCTGACACTCCCTCCCGCCTCACCCGGGTGGGAGAAGTCATTGGACGATTTTCCCCCCTCAAAAAAAAACAAAAAAAAAAAGAAAGGAAACAAAAAGACGCCAATAAGAACTTTCATTTGAATTTCATAATATTATGCATCCTCAACGACAGTCTTACATAATTTACTCAAAATTTTATTTTGTCCACCTTTGACATTCATAAATACATTTTTAAATTTCTTACCAGAATCCGTTAACATCTGGTGTCTTGGTTTTAAAATATCATTTATACTATTCATGATGTGATTTGGGACCTGCCTTTTCATTAATGCTGTAACAAATTCAGTTATTGCCCAACTAAAATATAGTACTAAGATTCAAAGACGAATATACTATTTAGTTTTCACTTTAGCATTTTTAATAGATAATATTAGGTATATTTTGCTTTGAATTTTACCTATTCGGACTTTCTTGGTGGCTTGGGCTTTGTTGTCACTGGGCACTATCTCTGCAAGTACTTCATTTAATACAGCTGCCGGTATCTGTTTCCTTACCACCGCTAATACATATAAAACGGAGATGAATCAGCTATATGTATAAGTAAAAAAAAACACTACAGCATTACATAACGTACAATTTAAAAACTTTGCTGTTGGTCATAAATTACTTTTCTTGAACAATAATGTTTACAATAATTAATTAAAAAAACATTATAATATGTAATTTTACAAATTAATGCTAAATGTGTTTGTAGAGAATAATTCAACAAACATACCATTACGAACGTGTTTGATGACTTCTAAATTATTTTGACTCTTATCTACATTCGCTAGTACATCGTTCATAGCATGCGGTGATACATGCTTTTTTGCAATAGCTGAAAATATTTTTGTAAATTAAAAACACAATTATACAGAATTCTATTAGGCAGTCATGGCTACGAAGAAATCGTAGCAATGAGCTACGAAATCTTAAGGTGCTAAGGCTGCAGAACGCGCATCAAATCTATTTATTATTTTTTAAGCTATTTTAATTCATAAATCAACCGATACAAAAGTAACGTTCCGCAATTTGTTAAGTAAATAAAATTGACCATTGTTACACTAATAAATTCATCAAGATTTAGGACAATAGTTTACCTTTATGAACCTTTTTAAAAATTTGCGACTTGCGGTCATTTTCTCGTACGTTCAGCATTATTTCATCCATGACTGCAGGTGCCATTTGTCCATTATCAATGGCTAAAATAGTATTATTATTAGATAGTGCCGAACAATTACTTTGTACTTTTATATGTACAAGTAAAATATTACCTTTACGAATAATATTAACCACTTTCACTTTATGATTATTTGTTTCCACATTTCCTAGTATATCGTCTAAAACAAAATTGGAGATTTTTTTCTTCTCAATCACTGGAATCATAATTATCATTATTACTTTTTTTGAAGGGGGAAAATCAATCATTTCCATTTCCGAGACGGGCATTAGCCCTACTGGGCCCCATCAGTCTGATGGCTCTTTGAAGCTTGCGTGGTATGCGCAGCACCATATGCTCGAGATCATTATTACATTTATCATTATTAACAGGTCATACAAATTGTAGTGTGTAAATAGTTTGTGAGATTCATATATATATATATATATATATAAGTTCACCTTGGATAACCTTCCGCATTACATCTTCATTGTTATCACTTGGTTTCAAACCAGCGATTATATCGTCCCTAACGTCTGGTAGCAGTTGTCCCTTATTTATCGCTGGAATAGAAAATATAGAAATAAATCTAATCAAATAGTTTTTAACATGATAACATTTTCGGAGTATAAATAGCTTTAATTTGAGTTATGGGTCTAAAGGTGAGTTTATGGCCCGCAACGCACTCTCTTCTGGTGTTGCGGGTATCTATAGGTGGTGCCGATTGCGTATCAGGTGTTTAAACCGTCTATTCATTCTAGTGAAACATTACTAAAAGTGTAACCTTTATTAACATTCTTCAAGATGGCCGCCTTGTTATTACCAGCCGTTACATTAGCGAGTACTTCATTCATAACGGATGGTAACACGTGCTTCTTAGCTATTGCTGTAAACATATATAATAATACATAGTCATTGATCGAACAACACTAAATTATTCAACAACTTGTATGTATTTTATATTGTAACCATTAATAGAAATAATACAACTTTATCTACCTATTTTGGTATTATCCGCTATTGCCAGATTTCTTGTAATCTTGTCGATGGTAATAAAATAGTATGTTTATATATTTTTTTTAATTCCGTATATATAAGATTCCAGATTATTATTATTTTACGTTTTTGACTTACCTTTACGAACCTTCTTCAAAACTTTTGGCTTAGTATCAGTAGCTTTTATATTGACGAGGATATCATCCAAAACAGTGGGTGCTAACTGACCATCGTCGATAGCTATAATAAAAAAGTATTATTTAATATATATTATATTATAAAGAAATAGAACCAGTTCAATATTTTCATTTTCGGCAAACGAGCAGATACCTATCCGTAAGTAATCAGCGCTGCCCATGGATACACGGAAATCCAGAGGAATAATAAAGGCGTTGCCGGCCTTTTGGGTTACACATTTGAGAATTGGGAATTTGAGGATTAGGGAGGTTGGGGCGTGGAGGAATTGGACTTACGGTAACTTCATTCCCATGGCAAAACCTAATTCAAGTGTTGTTTTATACCAGTTTTCTGTGAAGCCGTCAATTCGATCGCACCGGCGCGGCATTCTAATTTTGTTTTTTGGTTAATGTATTATATTTAATAAAGGAAAACGATGGCAAGGTGCATATAACGTCATACGCGTTGCAACCGTTCATAGGTCACGGTAACCACTAACCACTTACCATTAGGTCGGCCGTGTGCTTTCTTGCCACAGTCGTGGTATATAAAAACTAAAGCTATCAGACATACCTTTACGAACTCGTTTAATAGTGTCGGCTCTATTATCAGTTGGCTGTACTTCTGCCACTATGTTATCTAAAGCACTGGCTGGCATTTTTCTTTTTTCCAAAGCTGCAATAGTTTATTGTATTAATAAAATAATCCAGATATATGATTATATGTCTTTCTATACTCTTGGACGGGTGAGATAATCGCATCACAAGATTATATTAATGTTATTATAGAATACTTGGGTATATCTATCAGGTATGCTTCCAATACTTTATTTTCTCATAGTTGAATGTATCAATTATTATATTAGTTAATTGATTATTTCTTAAAAACGATCAATTTTTAAAGGGAGAAAGTGATCGAATGACTTCTCCCGCCTGGGTGAGGCGAGAGGGAGTGTCAGACTCTTACTGACTAAAAACCACCCCGTTCCTACAACAGCTCTTCGAGTTGTATGTACCTTCTATTAGCTTCTTCAATATGATGGATTTCTTTTCTTTGGGTTTAATATTAGCATTTAAATCATCCAAGACACCTTGTGGAAGTTTACCTTTCTTTACCGCTGAAATTATAAAATAATTTTGTTATAACAAATATAAAATATGTTTTAACTATGTGAAGATAGACTGAAGTATCTTTGTTCAATTTTAGCACCAATCGCACATACATAAAATCAATTTTTCAACACGACAACTAGTATAAAAGTAAAAATTGGTTTTTCATTACAAAATGAATATGTTCATGTTAAAATTATTGTTCTAATGATATCTAGTAAAACTTACCTTTACCAACAATTTTGGTGATTTGATCTTTATTGCGAGCGTTGCGTGCATCAGCAATCACTTTGTTTGCAATACACGGCGTTACATATTCCTTTTCAAAAGCTGGGAAAATATTTTCCAGGTGAATGTATTAATAACTATCGCGAAACACTTAGGAGGAAGTCCCTTAACGCCGGACGGCACCTAACATGGTACGCTTGTATTGTCTCTATAACTAATAACGTGAGCGATCCAATTTTTAGGGGGAGGTCTGCCAGTGGCAGTCACCTAAAATTTTTAGTACAAATTGAATCGCTCGTGTTATCAGTTATCGAGATAATACAGGCGTACGGTGTTAGGTACCGTCCGGCGTTACGGGACTTCCCCCTACTAAATGTAACTAACTAACTAATTATAAAAATGACCTTATTTGTACTAAACATTATTAACAGAATATGGTCATATTGTTATGTACTAACCAAACATTGTGGAAGAATGAAACAAAAGGCTTATCTATATTTATTTACTGTTCACATGGCAGTATGTGTATATGTGGTTATACTCACAGCTACGAACTTTCTTCACGAATTGTGATTGTTTGTCATCAGGATTAAGATTATCCGTGACAGCAGGACATGTTTCACCTTTATATACCGCTGAATAAAAAAATTAAGCCATAATTAATATTTGTGAATCATTTGTCATTCTTACATTCTTATTATTAAACATTCCATTAGGTATATTCGGCTATGTTTTCCAGAACTTACCAGAGCGAACTTTCTCAGATATAACAGTTTTGGTGTCGGACGACTGAACACTAAGCAATATGTCGTTCATGACTTCGCGCGATAGTAAACCTCTTTCAGCGGCTGAAAGAAAAAAGTAAGAGTTTAAAAAAACAATTTTGTTATACATCATATTATAAAATTAAGTATTTGAGGCACCTTTGCGAACATTCTTTATAATTTGAGACTTATTTTCACTAGCTAGTAAGTCTGCATACATCTCTTCCTTAACGGAAGGAGGGACATGTATTTTACTTCTACCTGAAAAAAAAAACGAAATAAAAGCAACAACAACTTTATATACCTCTATATCCTAACTTATACCTACTGTAACATAAATGCGACAAGTAAGTTTGTTTGTTTGTCATCTGCACGCTTTATAAACTCAACCATTATTTTATATATAAATAATTGGTCAAAGTCAAAGTCAAAGTCAAAGTCAAAATCATTTATTTCAATTAGGCCAGAATGGCACTTTTGAACGTCAACAAAAAAAAAGTAGTTCTGAGAAGCCCTAAAAAGGAGTAATAGTTTAAAACAGTTGGTTTAACGTGGCTGAAGAGAGTTATTTTTTTGAAACAGTTACAAAAACCTAATATTTTATCTAGATTGAGAGTTTTTCGACTATGTATCCACTTACCCTTACGATAGTTTTTATTAAATATAGATCTTCTACTACAGACTTTCTCCGTGTCATTTTTTGCTAATCCTTTTAGGGTTGTTTCAAGAGAAGGTGACATTTCACCCATTTCAATTGCTATAACCAATATTCGAACATTAAAATATATACAGGGTGACTTGTAACTCGACGATTCCTCTTGGCAAGTGTTAATACAACTGTATAATAGAATATTATAGAGGTACAGTCACCCCGTATAATATGTATTTTATTAAGTTACATGTTTTTAACTTTTTAATGTTTATTTTACTTTTAATTTATATGTTCTATTATTATCTGTAAAACTTGGCAACCTGTTTTAACTTTCTCCACGATTGGTTCTTCACCTCGCAGTCGCAAGTAACAATTTGTTATATCATGTATTACGCCTTTAGAAAGTTTTCTTTTCTGTACCGCTGAAATATTATATTATGTTAAAACACATATTATTTAATGAGTATTTTTGCAAGATGAGTACAAGATCTCTGTGTACCTTTAGAAACTTTCTTCACAACATCTGACTTGTCGTCATCAGGTAGAACACGTGCAAGTATATCGTTCATCACTACAGATGGTATATGGCCTATGTCAGCGGCTACAAAAAATAATATATAATTATGTACGTAACACAATAATTGGAATAACACATCACACTAGAATTATTTTATGTTCTTGTTATTGTGTTAATTACAATTTAATATATTATATTTTTTCGTATGTGAGTAATGTAAAACACAAAAGTAACAACTTATACAGCATACCTCTGCGGACCTTCTTCATGACTACAGTCGAGCAATCAGTCTTATTTACATCAGAGAGAATTAAATTCCACGTAGAAGGTGTCATATGTTTTTTAGCAACAGCTAAAACATGCAAGTCATTATCTTAACACATTAAGGGTCTGTTATACAATGTCTGTGTCATAAGTGAACGGGCACTTATATGAAGGCCATCTTCACACTAACGCCCAAATACTGAAAGGCTAATAAATTTCATGTCGTACTTAAATATCGTACCATCTTCGTTATTTTACAAAAAATTGTGTGACAAAACTACACTGTAGCGCGATTTAAAATTGAGTGGCGTTTGAGGATTTCAGCGCGAGTGTTAGATAGAGGACCTCAAAAGAAAACAACGTAAGTATGTCACATAACGTAAAAATTTGGTTTTCTTTCTTTCTACTACTACACTTTTTACAATAGTAGGTACAACCGAAATGGCAGCGATACATACCAGAATGTGTGGCAGCCACTTTAGCGTACCCTGATTTATAATTGATGAGCATATTGCCATGAAGCAGGAATAATTATAAATTACATGAAACTATCGAAAATTATTAGAAATCGAAACGCTTACCCTTTTTTGGCAATATGGAAAAGTTTACAAAATACTGAAAAGTATTGTACCTTTACGAATCTTCTTCAATACTTGTGATTTATTGTCATCCGGATGTATGTTTGAGACTATTTCTTCTATCACTGACGATGATAGTTTTCGATGTCCTAGAGCTGTAATAATTATTTTCATTAAGTAACTAAAAATCGCGCGTTACTCACGTGAAAGATGTCGCGTGCGCTGTCGCGGCCTTGTCCCGCAGCCTACTGTCGCCGCGACCGCGCACGTTGCTCATGAGGAAGAACCCCTCTGTGGTTCGAAACTAGTAGAGCTTTACTTAGTATATTCAGAGTAAGCCGCGATTTTTAGTTAATTTAGTATGTCTCACAATAGTTATTATAAAAAAAATATTTTCATGTTAGAGAACTCTTTGCGTGATCCAGAGATTGTTGTTCCAGGTCTGGGAGTCATGTGTATATGAAATGGTATGTTTGCAAACTCACCCACGACATAGGGCAAAATCCTAGTGTGAGTCAATATTAAATATTAATGTATGCAAAGTATATAGACTGGATTTTTTTATTCAATTTTTCTCTTAATAGTTCGACTCATGTAAAGCAAGAAATGAAAGAATGAGGTTAACAAAGTTATTGGTAATTAGTTAATTACAAAAAAGAGGAGTCAATCACCTTTTTGCAAGTGCCTTGCAATTTCTGATTTGCTGTCACTAAGCTGCTTACTAGTTACGATATCATTCATAACACAAGAAGGCACGTGTTTCTTTTGTAAAACTAAAACATAATATTACTCTTGTTAATCGAGTTCAAAAAAAGGAGGTTCACAGTTTGTATGTTTTAGCGCCAATATCTAACAATTGACTGAACCGATTGTATATGACAAATGGTTGATAATGACATTTTTTTTATGGGATATGTTGCTAAACGAGCTGACGGATCACCTAATGGTAAGCCATCGGTGTCGCCCATGGACATCTAATACCAGAGGCGTTACAAGTGCGTTACCGGCCGTTTGCGGATTAAGAATTCGAGGATTCTTGAGATTCAGGGATTGAGGAAATTTTGATTGATTTTGAGAAGCGTTGTTTCACGTCGGTTTTCTGTGAGGCCGTGGTATTACTCCGGTCGAGCCGGCCCATTCGTGCCGAAGCATGGCTCTCCCACACTTAAAGGCTTGATGATGACGATGGAGTTTGCTTTGCGTTAACAGGTTAAGTACGTTTATTTATCTCGTTTTATTTATTTACAATTATTTAGTTTATACTTACTGAGTCGAACCTTTTCATTCACTACACTCTTGTCATCCTTAGGGCGCACACAGGCTCGTATTTCACCTAACACCGTAGGCGGTATTTGTCCATTCAGTGTAGCTGTAATAGACAATAATAATCATCAATACATATACATACATAGTATAAAACAAAGTCGCTTTCGCTGTATGTCCGTATGTATGCTTAGATCTTTAAAACTACGCAATGGATTTTGATGCGGTTATTTCTAATAGATAGAGTGATTCTTAAGGAAGGTTTGTATGTATAATACATGCATATTGCACCCGTGCGAAGCCGGGGCGGGTCGCTAGTTATTTATATATTAATAACATCTAAACTTTACAATTATTTGTTCGAATGTAGATAGGTATACACAATAAAATTATCCTTGAAATTACTTAATAATCGAACTAAAAGTGAAATAAAATATAAGAAAAAATCCATTATTGAGCTATGTACTTTACAATGAACTCTTACCTCTACGGACTTGATCCATAACATCTATTGTATTACCAGAGGACGTCACGCTAGTGGCGAAAATACTATCCAAAACATGACGTGGGAGTTGTCGCTTTTTCAACGCTATAACAATTATATTTTGTCAATTAATAAATAATCAACTAGGTAGATATTAACTTTATAATGCTATTTTCAAGATATCTTTCTTTTTGACTGCCTCGTTGGCTGAGTGGTCGCAAGTGCGACTGCCAGGCAAAGGGTTTCGGTTTCGATTTCCGGGTCGGGCAAAGTACTGCTGGGTTTTTAAAGTAATCTCAGTAGTAGCACGGAGTCTGGAATTGTTCCCGGTATATAGCAATAGGCTCACCCCCTATTACATGGGACTCGTAACATAAATAATAAAAAGTGGGTGTTACATTGTACAGTGGCATTAAGTGGCGTAATGTGCACCTCTGCCTACCCCTTCGGGGATCAAAGGCGTGATGTTATGTTATATCTTTCTTTTTATACCTTTACGGACTTTTTCAATAACTTGTTTCCTATTGTCTTTGGCACGAATTTTCTTGATTATTTCACCCATAATCTCTGGCGGCAGTTGTCCTTTTTCTATCGCTGTAACAGGAAGATTCATCATCTCAACATTAAGAGGATTTTGGTAGACATAGAGCGACATGCAATTTATTTATTACCTTTATGAACATTGGCCATGATTTCGGGTATATTCTCACTGCCTTGTACATTTGTAAGAACTACATTCATAACGTAAGGTGTAACATGTTTCCTTGTTATAGCTGGAAAATAATATAATTGTAAAGAGCGTTATTAAATTACATGATTATAAAAAACTAACTTTTTCTAGCACCTTTCTAGATTGGGGAAGGGGAGGGGGTAATTGGGCCTCCGGTAACCTCACTCACACAACTAAACACAACGCAAACGTTGTTTCACGTCGGTTTTCTGTGAGGCCGTGGTATCACTCCGGTCGAGCCGGCCCATTCGTGCCGAAGCATGGCTCTCACACACTTAAGAATTTGTGTATCTGTATTTTATTCGAATCTCGCAGTACCTTTACGTATTTTCTTCAAAGCTTCGGTCTTGCTGTCAGTAGGGTGCACATTAGAAACTATGTCATCAACTACTGACGGTGACAATTGTCCTTTCCCTACCGCTGTAACAAAACCAAAATATATGTCATAAATTGAAATGAATTCTTCTTCTTTGGCACCATATTCATTTAGAACATGTACCTACATAGCATGAGAAAAACATGTTGCTGCCTATAAACATAACATAACGTCTTTTATCCCCGAAGGGGTAGGCAGAGGTATACATTATGCCACTGTACAATCATGTAGCACCCACTTTTCACTATTTATGTTATGAGTCCCATGTAATATGGGGTTAGCTTATTGCCATATATCGGGCACAATTCCAGACTCCATGCTGCTAATGATAATTAAAAAAAAATCTGTAATACTTTTAAAATACCTGACCCGGAAATCGAACCCAAGACCCCTTGCCCGGCAGTCGCACTTGCGAACACTAGGCCAACGAGGCAGTCTTTAAAAAAAACTGGCAATCTTACTTACCTTTGCTAATACTCTTCATAATTTTCGATTTATCATACGACTGTTCCTTTCCCAAGATTGCTTCTAAGACACCATGTGACACTCGTCTCTTTGATACAACTGCAATTTGTAGATCAAGACAAATCCAGATTGATACTCTTTAAAGCTATGATGTAAGGTAATTATTATTGGGAAAAGAGAACTCTAGTACTCTTTACAACATTTGGTTAAACGATTATAATTTTGTAATAGACATGTTTATTATAATAGGTACAATCGACAAAGTTGGCGGTCGACTATCATTAGGCGATATTTGTATGCACTCGGCATGAGCGTCCACAGGGAAAATGCTCTAAAAAATCCATCAGTTTGCCACAGGATTATATTAAAAAATTATACCGTAAACTTTGCCGATAGTACTTTAGAAAATTATTGACTAACCTTGACGAATTTTTTCTATAACTTTAAATTTATCGTTACACTTTGTCACATTGACTAGAATTTCACTAACAACATCTGGTGGTATTTGTCCTTTTTCTGCAGCTAAAACATAAATACCAATAATATTAATTAGCTCATGAGGTTATCGATATCTGGAGTGTGGATTCAGCTATCATTGTGCCGAAAGTCGTGTCGGCCAATGGGTTAATCCTTAAAAGCCTCGATATCCATCTTAGGAGGCTGGCGTTAAGTGGATGGATCAAAGGCCTTATACTGAAGGCAGTCCTCCTATAGGTAAACGGCACGTATCCTCCTCAAGGAGGTTTCTGTCTCTGGAGCCCTAAGCACCGGTAGCTTGGACCATGCTCCTGCTACTGGTCGGGTCTTTTTTTCATATTTTTAAATATTATGTTATTTTTTGTCAAGTAGTATTTAGTAGTTTATAGTTTTAATTTTAAATAAATATCTAATTATATAAAAATGAAACCCGTTTCCCGTTGTCACGCCATAACTTGAGAACGGCTACACCGATTTGGCTGTTTTTTTTTTGTTCTGTTTATTATTGGCAGGAGAAGGTTCTTATGATAGAAATAGATCCTGAAAATCCTACGGGATCGGGAGAAAACGGGATTGTGCGTACGAAGTCGTGGGTAGAAGTTAGTATGAAATATTAATTAATTATCTACCTCTAATGTAATCTATGTATTATGCTGAACAGACACTGGCATACCTTTACGAACATTGTTTAAAATCTCAGATTTATTATCACTTGCATGCATTTTAGCCATAACTTCGTTCATTGTAGATGGAGTCACATGTCTCTTCGTTATAGCTGAAACAGTCGTAATAAAGATGACGAAAACATTATCAGATGCTTTTCTTTAAAGCCCTCATCTTATCAAATGCTAGCTACTCCCGCGCGTTTTTATCCGCTGATGTTTGATGAGCCTATGGCTATAGCCTATTTAGGTCCAATTTTCCAACGCCAGATAAATTTTAACCGAGAAAAAACTTTGAATATTTTAACAATACTTCCATACTAAAAAATGTCAAAAGTCAATTTTCTTCTAAAGTTAATTATTAACTGAAAAATCGACCCTAATGAATTAATCGATTAGCGCGTTTAAACAAACTAACTCTTCAGTTAAACAATACTAGCACAAGGACGTAGAAAAAAAACGAGCATAGTCTCTTGAAACAACGGCTGTGGCACTAGCAGCTGTAGCCAAATGCCATTTAGCGCTTGTCTACATGTAGAGGTAGAATATAAAACCAAATTATATGAAATTGACGTAAATTTTGACAATTGTCAGTGTCATCCCCATACATTTAGTTTTCTACTCTCTCGGTAGACACGCGCTAAAGTGGCGTTTGGCTAAAGGCATTGGTTACTATAGACTTACACGTCGAACTTAAACACATCGACACGAAGGACATCTGTGATATTCTTAAGTCTGGTAACGTGGTAACCTATTACACACGCATACATTAATACCTACACAACTGACATTTTGGTGCTTCAATAATTTCTAAGTGACATTATATCTGCCTTTTTATGTCCTTGAACTAGGGTACGCTCAAATTTACAAAAAAATAAAATGCTTGCATGCTAACCTTTGCGGATCTTCTCGAAGACTTTAGATTTACTGTCACGTAAGCTGATACTTCCTTGAATATCGTCCATAACAGCAGGTGATAGTTGTTTCTTGCCGATAGCTATAAAGAAATATTATGTTGTTAACTCAATACTTCGTTTAATTATGATCATGTGATGTTTATATTTGTTAGCAAGCTGTATGTTTAAGAGTAACGATGGATTTTCTTGCTTGTTCTTCTCCATTCGAAACTACACTTTGAAATGAGCACTAAGCTTCACTGACAATTCAATTTGACGAATCAAAAGTGCCTAAGTAAGGATTAATTGAAACAAATGATTTGGCTGTGTATAAATTAAGAAGTATTTCAATAGATCTTACCATTTTGGACATTCTTTAGTAAGTCTGTTTTTGAGTCGCTGGGCGTTTTACTAAACATAATATGATTTACAACATGACATGGTAGATGTTGTTTTTCCAATGCTGTAATTTGCATAACACAATTATGAATAAATATATACAAACAAAATTAACGAAAACAATAAAAAAATGAAATTCAGTTAGGCGTCAAAGAATTCATCCGCATCTCTGCCACTGGGAACGTGCCCAGAAGACCGGCAGCATTGCCACGTTGAATGGCAATGCTTATTTTCTTTCCGAAGAAATAGCCAACCCTCTGGTCACGAGTAGAGTTGATTAATGATTAGCCTACAGGCACTTTCATTATAAACCTGGAACTCCATATTTGCATATAAACATAACTAAATCAGCTGCCTAGTAATATTATTAAATTACGATAGGATTATAGGAAAGAATGAATGGAAATCTAAAACTCTGATGGATACCATAAAGTTCGTAAGTAATTTTACCTTGTCGAACCTTCTTTAAGACTTCAATTACTGTATCCTTATCTTTTATTCTAGCGAGAACTTCGTCCATCACCACGGGAGATAAACATCCCTTGCTTACCGCTGCAAAAAGTGGTCAAGAATTCCATATTTACACTAATGTACGTAGGGTTAAGTTTTGCTTAAAAGTAGCTATTACTGTAATAGTTATGCAATGTAAATATATCATTACAGGATTACGTATATAGTGTTTTATTAACATACATTTAAATAAATTATTATGTTTTCGGCTTACTCACGTAACTGTTTGACGAGGAACTCGACTTGCGGCGACTGCAGCCTACTAGCAGCACGATAGACGCGTTGTGTGCTGCGGAATGCTGCTCATGGATATGAGCCTCTAGCATAGCTTGAAACTAGTCGAGTTCCTCGTCAAACATGTGAGTAAACCGAAAACATAATAATTTATTTAAGTTATAATATAAACATTAAAACTTTTATTTCATTGTGGTAAATTAGCAAAATTATGACTTAATTTGAAGAGAATTTCTGCTAAATATTATATATAGTGTAACATGTATTATCCTACCTTATTCAAGTTACCTACTTATGTATAAACATTCATGTTAATTATTAATTAATAAACGAATATACTTAAGTTGTAGAATATGACAATACAACCACATTACCTTTTTGTACGTGACTTAAAATTTGTGTTTTAGCATCGCTGGGTCTCTTACAAACCACGACGTTATCAATAATTCTGCCTGGCACATGCCTCTTTTCTAGAACTGTCAACATTAACTTATTATTAGTCAAAGGAAGCATACTGACTGACTGCCTCGTTGGTTGAATGGTTGTAAGTGCGACTACAAAGGGAAAGGGTGTCTCGTGTTCGATTTCCGGGGCAAGCTAAGTATTACTGGTTTTTTTAAGAAAGTCTGGAATTGGGCACAATATATGTATGTAAATAGGCTCACCCCCTATTACATGGGACTCTTAACATAAATAGTGAAAAGTGGGTGTTACATTGTACAGTGACATTAAGAGCCGTAATGTGCACATCTGCTTAATCCTTTGGGAATAAAAGGCGTGATGTTATGATGATATGAGAAAACACACAATTTTTGCAAGAAAATATTCAACGTATGTCTTGGAACAAGTACCCATTTCAAGTTTTAAAGTTCTAATTAACTTCAGAGATTAATCAGTGAGATCAACATAAGATAATAAAGATAGCAATATAATCAGGCAAAAAAAAATACCTTTTTGAACCTTATCAGTAACAGTAACCTTGTTATCATTTACATTTAATTTGTTTAGTACTTCCGTCAGAACTTCGGCTGGAAGTTGTCTTTTTTCTACAGCTAAATGATTATAAAATCAAATTAAAATAAAACATCTTTAGTATGTGAACTAACTTCTACTGCTATGCTAGGTACTAATTGATTGATTGCAATCAACTGCTTCACTCGCATTACCGGGAAAAATGTAGCACGCGAATTTTGCAATCTATAATCTTTCTGTATGCCAAGTTATATCTAAATCAGTTTAGTAGTTTCAGTATAAAAGCACTCCTTAACAATACGCACAAGAAAGCTTGTTACTATAAACTTACTACGTACTGTTAAGCAGTGAAATTCTTTGCCAGAGTCTGTGTTCCCTGAAGGGTATGTGGTATGTGTTCAAGGCCCGAGTGAATATGTTACTTATGGGCACACGTGCTCCATCGTAGACTTCATCATTGCTTACCACCAGGCGAGATCGTGGCCGAACGTCAGCGAATCAAATATAAACACAAACAAACATAATTATGTCACATTTGAGATCAGCAGGACAAAGAAATTAGATTAGATAGCAGTACCTACTTATGTTATTATAATCTCAAAGAAGATCATACCTTTGCCGACTCTTGTTAAGACTTCCGATTTATTATTATGAGTAAATATTTTAGTTAAAACCTCACTCTTGATTGAGGGAGCCACATGTTTCTTTTCTAGCACTGGAACTTTGAATACAGATCAAATAATCGATAAATAATTTATAGATGTATTAGATTTAAAACAATAATGTCTAATAACTACCATGAAAAGTATTTTATGGGCTTAGCAGCCTTTGAGATAACTGACAGAAAAAATTATATGTTGGTTCGTGTTTTTTAAGATGTGAAACCTTCGATCAACAATATTGTTGATCGAAGTGTGAAACAAGTGAAACAATTATTAAACGCAGATCAAAATGGTTTTTGAAGCACACGCACAACCAAAACATCAACATCCAATGGGAAAATCATGTCAAGTCTTCTCCGGCCTGGGTGAGACTAGAGGGAGTGTCAGACTCTTATTAACTAAAAACCACCCCATTCCTACTACTGCTTTTCGAGCCGGAGAACTGGTAACCCGTTAAGTATTCCTTATTCATATTCATATTATAAACAGCGCATAAAATGGGGTGAATAAGGATCGAGATAAAATCGAGACAGAAGAGGGGTGAATCGATACTATGAAGAATTTTCTTCTTCAGACAGAGCTCGTCTCCCGAGCGGCCGCGTACTTCTACCGATTTTAATTTTCTGATTGGTTTATTCATTACGTCTTTATATTCCTATTACTAATTACTTTTTAATTATTATAATATTTTAACTATAAGTACAGTGAGGCGACTGTGTGCATAGTTTTTAGGTAACTTTTATATTGTATCAACATGAGTATGAGTTACGGTGACAGCTCCGCGTGCTTGAGCGCCATCGGGTCCGGGCACGCGCTGCTGGAGCCCGTGTGCCCCGGCTACTCCACCAGGACCATGCGCCGCGCCTTCATCGTGTGGCTGCACACTGGCCAGCAGAACGACTTCCAACAAGTCTGCAACTACTACCACCGGCTTGAACTTCTTGAGAGTAAGATGACAGAGGAGCAGCGTTCAGTAAGCAGACTACACGAGTACACCCTGGTGGTGGACATTCCACCGTCCACAATGTTCGTGAACAAGAACTTCCCGCAGCTGTACGCGCCGGGCAACGACGCCGAGCCGGACAATCTAAAGAGGCTATTGCAGATGAGAGCAGACGTCTGTGTCTTTAACTACGACGGCTTCAACGCCATGAGGATAGAAGGAAACACTACAGGGTATGACATCTTCAAAGCCAGCAGCCTCGTCAGAAAGTACTGCAGAGATTACTCCAAACACCTTACAGCAGTGTATCCAGAATTCCAAGACTTCGTCAGAAAAACTGGAATGATAAACTCTGTCTGCAACCTCGTCATGTACATCAGGAACAGATATCTTAAAGATGAAATGGTTCTTGCTCGGGCGATGCCGAAGGATTATTCTTACTTGAATATTAAGGCTGGTCAGATGGCCATTGAGAAAATGAGTTTCAGAAGGTTGATCAGGGAGTGTAGGAAGCAGGAAATGTTACTCTTCAGCTCTGAATTCAACTCGCCGAAGAAGTCTGCCGTCAACCCGCAGGATCTCCCCACGAGTGTGCGCTCCTTCATTTACGGCATATAACATGGAGTTTGGTAATCTCATTGTTCATGCAATTCTTTAGTTATAAGTTTGTAAAGTCCTACTTCGTTAGGCGAGGGTAATGGGATATTTTTATTTTCTAACACAATTTTATATCACTGCAGTACCTGATTGATTACTACTACCTACTCGTTGTACTTTCCAATATCTATTGATTCTTCTGTCTCTATTCACCACTCGATCCCTAATCACCCCATTTTACCGTACTGGGCATCAATTTCTGTAGGAGTTTATATTCTCCACACTTAATAATAATTAACATAGTTAAAACACAATTATTTTACCGTTCCAATAATGCATAGACGTTTGAGACCCAGTAGTGCAAGTGCTGGCAAGTAATTCATCCTTATCAGTAGCAGAAATTAAACCCTTTTTTATAGCTGTAAGGTAAAACGTTACATAAATACATATTTACATAACATACATAAATACAATCTATTCTTTTTATTTTTTTAAGGGGTTAAAATTATCAAATTACTCCTCCCGCCTGTGTGAGGCGGGAGGGAGAGTCAGATTCTTACTGACTAAGAACCACCTCATTCCTTCTCCTGCACCTCCAGCCGGAGCTCCGGTAACCCGTTAGGTTCTCCGCGACATAAATACAATCTACTAAATATTTTAGATCTAATAGTGTTAGCATAATAAAAAGAACAATGAGTACTTTCTCGACTAGAAAAAGGACCTTATATTGAGATAGAATGTGATTATGTTGAGCAGTATATGCCAAAATAGTGAAACAGACAAGAATATATTTATTATAGCTGTTGCCCGCGACTTCGTCAGTGTAGAAGATGATTCCTGTTTTATCCCACGGGAGCATTTAATAATAATAATAATAAGGAGGGTAAGAAACTATTCGTAAGTCGCGAGTGGGCCAGGGATGCAGGAGGCTTCGGCTGGAGCAGATGATCTGAGTAGAAAGCGGTGGTAGTTTCTTAACCCTTCAGCCACTCACATTCTCGTTGCCCCTATGTTGCTATATCTAGCAACCATTCCCGGGGCCCGGTCGGTGAGTTGGCGAGTCTCCGCCTGCCATTTTTACGTGTAAAAATTACATTGTTTCGGCAGGTGCCATAGTCATCCATAGTTCCCAATTTACCAGTCCACAGCAACCCATCCATAGCCCTACCATTTTTTTTTCCATTATTCACAATAGTCCTACACTAACCGGGGACTGTCCTTGGGTGCATTTCCATAGTGCATACAGGGATAGTCGCCGGTTTGTGTCTCCATTACATTTAGATTAAAGTTGTCTAAAGGGCCTCTGCGCAGTTGGCTTCGGCCCCTCGTACGCCTCCCAAATGACCGGGACCCTGTGGTCCCGTGAATGGTAAAGACATACATAATAATAATAATAATAAGTCATTTATTTCTGAGTGTATGGTATATACAAGGTCTTAATTTTAGAATGAATCACATGCACTACCGTTGCCGGTGTAGAAATATTAAAAGAGAAACAATATTACGGAATTTCAACGTCAGCACAATTTGTTACAACTTTATGAATGAATTGACAATTAAATTATATTAAATGAACGATATGTCAAAATTATTCCATTTTTAACGATTAGAATACAATGTCCATACTTAAACTAATAAATTAAATACAATATTAAAAATCAAGCAACTATAAGTCAATAAGCTTACATAGGTCAAAATTTGTAATTGAGAAATTCACTAACTGAGTAGAAGCAATTATTCAAAAGCCAAGTAAACAACCATTTCCTGAATTTATTACTGGGCAAAACTCTAATGCCCGGGGGTAACTTGTTAAAAATTCTAATTGCCATGCAATACGACTCACTATACAAATGTAGTCTCTGGCTAGGTGCAAGTAATTTATTCATACTTCTGCTTTTCACTCTTTCTGAAATGTGCTCATACAATGGAAACATGTGTGAATACCTTTTTATAAATAGGCAAAGTTCGAGAATGTACATACAAGGAAGTGGGAGAATTTTAAGTGATTTAAATAATGGCTTACAATGCTCTAAGTATTCAGCTCCATACACTGCCCTGACACATTTTTTTTGCGCAATAAGTGCTTTGTTCATTTCGACTGAATTTCCCCATATTACAAGGCCGTAACGTAGGACTGTTGCCGCGTATCCATGATAAGCATTGAGGGATGTTTCTTTGTCAGCTATTCTTCTCAGTTTACGGAGAGCAAATACGAATTTATCGAGCCTAGTGCAGACGTTTTTTAAATGCTCTTTCCAGTTTAAATTTTTGTCTATAACTATTCCCAAGAATACGGTTGATGGTACTGGTTTTAATATTACATTTGTGTAGTATATATCAGGTGGTTTTATCAAAGAATTGTATGTTTGAAATTGTAGTAACTTTGTTTTTTCTATGTTGACACGCAAATTATTATATTCCAGCCATTTCATTGCTTTTAGTATTTCATTGTTAGTGTCGATTCCTAGGTTATGATTATTTAAAGATTTAATTGTGAGAGTAGTGTCATCAGCGAACAGTGTACAGTTATGTTTTAGGCCCTTACAAAGGTCATTTATATAAATTATGAATAATAGAGGCCCCAAAACACTTCCCTGGGCAACACCACAACAATTTTTTTTTAACTTTGAACTGTATGTTATTTTTGTGTTCTTGTCAATTTTTGAAACTACTGTTCTTTGTTGGCGACACGATAAATAACTTTTTAACCATTCATGCGCGTTGCCTCTAATACCATATTTTTCAATCTTGTAAAGCAACCGATCATGTGGGACAAAATCAAAAGCTTTGCTCATATCCAGAAACACTGACAATACCGACATTCTATCATTGAGGGCTTCCGATACCAACTTGACTAAAGCAAAACAAGCAAGTGACGTGGAACTGTTTTTCCTAAAACCGAATTGGTTCTCCGTAAGTATGTTATTTTTATTAAAAAATGATATTAGTTTCCCGTATATTGCCTTTTCCAAAATCTTTGACAGGATTGGGATCAATGTAATAGGTCTATAATTAGACATATCCGTGCGGTTACCTTTTTTGTATAGCGGTTTGATTATAGACTGTTTTAGCCTGGCAGGAAATATTCCTGTTTCAAATGACAAATTAATTATGTAACTTAAAGGTTCGGCTATACATTTGCTACTTAGTTTTATCATTTTGGTAGTTATTTCGTCATATCCAGTAGCGTTGGTATTGTTTAAAGATTTAATAATTTTTACAATGTCTTGCTCATCTACCGGAGTTAAAAAGATACTGTTATTATTAGTGGCTATGTCAATGTTACTCGTGTCATTCCTGTTGCTAAAGTTAGAATCATTGGTCATTTCTATAAAAAAGTTATTAAATTGATTGCATATGTCATTCGGATCAATAATTACATTATCATTTATTATTAACTCATTAATGTCCTTTTTATAATTATATTCATTGTTTATATTATTTTTTATAATAGTCCATGTCGCTTTGCATTTATTTTTTGAATTGTGTAAATGCTTTTTGTTATTTATTAATTGTGAATGCGATATACACGTTTTTAATATCTTAGAATAGGTCCGGTACCTCTTTTTGTTAAATTTTTTTGCTCAAGGCCTCATGTTGGTAATTATAATATAGAGTTCTCTTTTTAATGCACGAGATTTTTATACCCTTACTAATCCATTTATTTTTTATTGTTTTATTATAAATCTTTACTTTTATTTCAGGGAAACATAGTTTATAAAAAAGAATATATAGGTCATGAAATATGTTAAATGCATTGTTGCAATCTGTTTCTTCGTAAATTTCATTAAAACTTAAAGCCGAGATACAATCCAGAAATTTTTTAATATTGGCTGCATTGTAATCTCTTTTGACTTCATAAAAAAAATTTGTGATTTTAGGTTTATTATTAGCTGTTGGAAGAACAAACGTCAATGACTGTCCAGTATCATGATCTGATAGGGCTAGGTTATGTATTCTACTTTTTATGTCTAGAGTCGAAATATTACTGGCTATTTGGTCTATGCAACTTTTTTTTCTCGTAGGCATTTTAATATGTGCTAACAAGTTAAAGTTATTCAAAATCGATCCTAATTCTCTTGTTTGTGTAGTGTCCTTAAGCATATCAATATTCCAGTCTCCGCATATTATGATACGATTATTACTTTTATTAGTTAATCTGTGTAACAATATTTCCATTTTTTTAAGAAATGTACCTATGTCGGAATTCGGTATTCTATAAACGCATATTAGTTTTAAGTTATAACTCGGTATTTGTATGCCACAGCATTCGAAAGTATAATCGTTTGCTATCTCATTTATTATTTGTATAGGGTTGCAAACTAAATCCTCCTTCACTAATATGCATGTACCACCACGTTTTTTATTGGCCCTTGAATAATGAGCAACTAACTTATAATTCGTGAGTCTAAGATTACATTCATGGCCACCCTGTAGAAATGTTTCGCTAAGACAAATGAAATCCACAACACCGATCTCTTTCGTCAACTCAGATATTGTAGCCTCAAAAAAATCTAACTTATTGAGTATTCCAGCTATATTCTGATGCAACAGTGTAAATTGTTGTTTATCCTTATTGGCATTGTTGCTAAAGGGTGGGACGAAAACATTTTTTTTGTACATGCGGTGTGACATTCGTGTGTGATATTGATGAGTCATTGTCATGATCATATTTCAGTGGATAATTTTTTAAGTCAACCAAAATACGACTGAAAATACTTCCAAATATACATTTAATACCCAATTTGTTAAGCTTGCCTGTTTTATATGAGAACATTTCAAAGGAGAGATCACGATTCGTATCAAAAAGATATGCATAATTATAATTACGTATGTCCATGCAAAGCAAATTATTAAAGAGTTCTACTCTATAATTATAAATAGGGGCACCCATTACGTATGTTGGAGAGCATATAATTATATTTGTATGAGTTATATGTTCCAAGGATTCTCTAATTAATCTAACAAGTTTGATGGGGTCATTTTTATCTTTAAAGTCTTTTTCGCCAATCATTACCAAACAATAGTCGTCCAAGTTAAAATTTTGAATTTTCTTCATGATGTTTGTGAGTATTTCTTTTATTTTACTATTAGGTGATACATAATGGCAATATTCAAATTGTTCGCAGAAAGTTTCTTCAATAATGTTTATCGGCTGATGGTAGTTACAGTTGCTCAGGATACATAATTTTCTTTTTCTTTGCTTTTCCTTTATTATGTAATTTCTTTGTTGGATTTCCCTATGTTTTGTTATCACTTCGGCTGGTAATCGTAATATGTAATGTAATCGTAATCGTAAAAATAATTAATCGGGATATGTATCAAATTTCATCAAAATCCGTTCAATAGTTTCAGCGTAATTGACGGACGAACATCCATACAAAGAAACTTTCACATTTATAATATTAGTGTGATGAATACATGAGTATATTGCAATGATAATACATTTGTATTGCACTTACATATAATTCTAAAATAGCATTGTAATCATACGGAAAATATTGGAGATATATTATAATTAGGAATTGATCAGTGTTGCGGTAAATTGAAATGATTAATCGAGTGACCAAATTAGGACATTAGTGCCCGACTTCACCAACCATATAAGGGACACCCAATAGTACAAGCAAGCGGTTAGTTTAGGTACCTACGCCTTCACGCTAAGTAACTGTTAGTATAGACATGGTTTAATTTTGGTGGTGTTAATGAAAACGGCCATAAATTACTAAGTATTTCTTTTTCTTGGTCCATCACTACTACTACAGTTCATTATGAAAGAAACAATAGACAAATGTAATTACCTTTGTTAATAAGTTCTGAATGACTTGGACTAGGTCTTCTTTGCTGAAACATTTTTTCGATAATAAACGCAGACATACTACGACCAGGATTACGATTTCCGAAGATATTATTAATCACATGAGGTGATACGTATCTCTTTTTCATTGCTGTAAAAAATATTAATTAGGTGGAATAAAAATCAGGTCAGTGATTTAGGTGTAGTTTAATATGTAAATACAGCGTTAAATCTTTTTCGTTCTCATCCCACAGCAAAACAACTTAACCTAAGGAGTATTTTCGATGTATAAAGTAAAAACAAACAAGATTTTTTTTTGGTTTAAAATAATCATGGAAATACGCACACGAAACACCAGACGTTTTATAAGCAAGATTCGCATCGCACGACTAGTAAAACCTCTTCGAGAATTGGGTACTCTCCCTAATCAAAAATAAATTATTTCGACTATTATTAATCGACGTTCAATACAATAAAATATTAAACTATAACCACACTTATATTAATTGTGTATATAACCAACATAATTTTAGTATTTTTCTAGCAAATTTTTAAGAAAATAAGTATGCTGTTGGCAAGTTGCCAATTACATGGCGTGATGTTTTGATGATATACTATGAGCTCGTATACGCTTTAGAAGTTTGCTTTTTCTATTGGTTCACCAGTTAGTTTTGTTTTTAACAACAACAAAGACAACCATTTTGCTTTGGGACGAAAACGAAATAAATTATTTTCACAGTGTATAACTTGGAAATCGCCAACTTGCCTTAAGCGGGCGTGAGAATACGCCTTTGCTCAGCAGTGGACATTTATGGCTGATGACGATAATAATATAGCTAGGACAAAGTGATTGTGTTTTGTTTCATAAATGTTGCCTTACCTTGTTTGACTTTCTCCATAACTTGGGATTTCTTGTCGCACGTAGTAATATGAGCAACAATTTCATTCATAAGAACCGGTGGTAGCTGTTCGTTATGTATCGCTGTAGGTATGTACAAAAAACGAACGTAGAAAAGTTAAGTATCACGTGATTGATTGTATATAACGTTAACGGGATCTTTTACATAAATACTGATAAATATAAACCTCTTTAATAGTAACCATTTTTTCTATAAAGTAGCTACGGTAGTCCTTTTTTATGAGATAGGCGCCGCCCATAGACTTCCACGACATCAGATGAGTAACAAATGGGTTATGGAGAATTTGAGGATTGAGGAGATTCGGGAGTCCTTTACTTAGTAATAGCATCCAATTGAAGATGATAAAACAATAAGAGTAATATTTACCATTACTAATGTTCTTTATTATTTCAGATTTATTCTCGCTATCTTGTACTTTAGCAAAAACTTCAACGAGGACCGTTGAAGTGATATGTTCATTTGCAATTGCTGAAATTAACAGATTATTCTCAATTGTCGGAATACTGAAACGTTACTCAATTTTAAGTCGTGCTTAAGTATAGTTCTGTCACTACTAATTCTTTGTGAAATGACAGAGATCTTCTGCCCGCAACTTCGTTCGCGCAATCCTGTTTCTCCCATTCCGTAAGATTTTCAGGACTTTTTTCTGTCATGAGAACCTTCTCCTGACGATAAAAAACACAACAAAAAAAATCTGCCAAATCGGTCCAACCGAATGGTTGGACCGATTTGGCAGATTTTTTTTCAAGTTATGGCGTGACAACGGGAAATGGGTTTCATTTTTATTTATACATATAGATTAGACATTCGTATATTTAAATTCTAATTACATTTATCACTACATTACTTTGTCAATACCTTCGATCAACAATAGCAACTAGATAAAGGGTTACGTACAAATTCGAGCTCCAGTTCTGTCCGTGTGATATTTTTATAATAATAGTAAAAATATAACAAACAGAGAAAAATGTTGTAAAATAGTTTTAAGTTCAACCTAATAACAACCATGGCACCTAATAATAAAGTCATAAATCGTCAAAATATTATCTAATACTAACGACCATTCGTCATATAAGACGAGAAAATTCATTTTCTCACAAGCATTTTCTTACTCCTGTCATGTAGAAATTAAAAGACATAAGTCATACAATATCTAGTTTGAATTCAACCTTAAGCTAGAACAAATAAAGAAAATTTTTCCGTTATTGTCTTGCGATCTATATCGTTTTGTTTTGTTTCGTTTTGCTTTTTCGAATTTCGCTACAGGAGGTATGTATGGAGTCGCGTTGAACACTAAAATAATTTTATAATATGAAAATTAAGATTTCGGGATCTTAGTATACATCAATTATTTGAATTAGCGGTACGTTTTTGTGTATGATATTATGTTTATATACTTTATTATTAAAAGTTTAAGTCTAAGTCAAAATCATTTATTTCAGTTAGACCAGGAAGGCACTTTTGAATATCAATAATATAAATTTAAAAGTGAACTATTTGCTCATTCCGATGTGTAGATTCCTATTGAGAAGAACGAGCAAGAAACTCCATAGGTTAGGTACTCTTTTCCAATCAGGTTACAATGCAATTTTATTTTACAATACAAATCGACTCCATGCATCCACTGTTCTGTTTAAACAAATGTTTGTGCGCGTGTTGGCGATGCTTGGCCAAGGGATCGCCAACATACGCACAAACATTGGTGGCGTCAGTCGGTTTATAATTGGTAAATTTGTCTAATTTCATATTATTTACTAGTTTAAAAGCTTAAAATACAACTTATACTTTATGTACTTATCGTAAGTAAGACACTCCGACCTTTATACTGCTTTTTCGGTTATTATTTTTGCAACTTGCAATTACGCACTGCGGCATCGTGAGACGTGAGTACGTTGGCCGTGTTGGAGCGTACTAAACAAAATAAGAGCTCACTTCTCAAGTGAGCTCTTATTTGTCGAGACGATTTTCTTGCGCCGACCCAATATCTAGTTGCTATTGTTGATCGAAGGTCAATACATATTGAAATTATGCCTCGTTGGCCTAGGGGTCGCAATTGCGATTGCCGGGCAAGGGGTTTTGGGTTCCATTTCCATTCCCAGGTCGGGCAAAGTAGTACTGGGTTTTAAAAAAATCTCAGTAGTAGCACGGAGTCTGGAAGTGTGCCCGGTATATGGCAATAGGCTCACAACCTATTACATGGGACTCATAACATAAATAGTGAAGAGTGGGTGTTATATTGTACAGTGGCATTAGGTGCCTCTGCCTACCCCTTCGGATTTTTTTTTAAATATTTTACTTTATATGGACATTATACTTTATATGGACATTATCAAATTACCTTTCCAAATTTTCATTTTAACTTCATCTTTATTATCACTAGGTTTTACATTAGCGAGGATATCGTCCATAACAGCTGGTGAAAGCTCTCCCTTACTTATTGCTATAAAACAAATGTTAATAGACATAATAAAACTATTAGTGATCATTCAAATAGATTGAGAGTACTCATACGACACTGGAGAAAATTCTAGTGTAAGGTAATTTATGTTAGGAACATAAGTATATGAATCTGTACCTGTTTTGACGTTCAATAAAAGATTTGATTTACTGTCTTTTATCTTGTCTACTTTCAAGATATCATCTATAACTTGCTTCTTAACGCGTCCTTTTGCGCCCGCTGTAACAAAGAGCTATATTAAAATTTATAAGCATAACAAAATAATAAAAAAAAACTAAATTAATTATTATGTTTTTGGCTTATCTACTCACGTAACTGTTTGATGAGGAACTCGACCAGTTACGTCAGTAGGTATGCCTAAACATCCCTAGGGATGTGTCGTAACAGGCGTTGCACCGTGGAGGCGCCGGAGCAGGTCTCTTTTTGAGGACCTGGTGCCTGCCATTCAGGTGTTGAAGGTGGCCACCGGGGTGGTTTTAGTGAGGTAAAAATCCCACACTCCCTAGTCTTTTATCCCCAAAAAGGCTGGGCGCCTTTTGAAGGTTTCCCCCCGTCATCAAAAAAAAAAAGGTATGCCTAACATAATAATTTATTATGTCTCATAAAAGTTTTAATATAAAAATTGACTTAATTAAATTAATTATTAGATATGAATTATAGAATCCTACCTACATTTTATGTAGCTAAAAATTTTAGCACAATAGTTATTTCTAAAACTTTATACTGACCTTTACGAATTTTTTTAATAACTTGGGCTTCTTTGTCGTTTGGACTAACTTTGGAGAAAATCTCATTCATGACAGCGAGCGGTAATACTCCATTTTTCACGGCTGAAATTATAGGTGTTTAAAATGCATACAGGGTATTTGTAAGGTTAATGTCAAGCCTGAAAGGGGGAATAACTTAGATTATATAGAACCTATTATGCTAAACTTGTCTTATATAAAGTCTGCTCTATTTGTTTTAACTGAGATTTTCCTGTCAAACCATTTTTCTTATAACTCTTTTCCCTTCAGACTTTGTGTTGAGCTTCTAAGCATGGTGTTTAAGTAATTCTCTTTAGATATTATAAAATTGCTAAATTAATTTCACAAACATACCTTCACGAACATTATTCATCATAATTACAATATTTTCACCAGGCTGCGGTTGTTTGCCGAAGATGTCTTCCATTACTTGTGTTGGTACCATCTTTTTTTCTAATGCTAAAATCAGAAGAGAAGCAGATAGAAATATGCGTGACATAATAAAACATTAGATTTTGTGACGATTGATCGCATGCGTGATTGTCGAGAATTTGATTCATAAGTCAAAGTAAGTTCCGGAGCTGCTGACGACCCAGCAAGTTAACGGGGCTCCTGGTGGAAGCAGTAGCAGCAGTCATTGAATGATTTACTCCTCTCAAAAAATGTATAGGATCCTTCGATTTTCTATATTTCGGGTATCGGGTATCGGGTAGAGGTCAGGCGCCGGACTAACAGCTTTACATGCTTTTCGATGCACAGGGTGAAACTACCCCGAACTTTTTAACCCCGGGCAAATAATGGTAATTTGCCACTAATAAACTAATAGAAAATGTCACTATCACTATTTGGCCGGCTCGGGATTTGAACCCGCGACACACCCAACCACTGCGCCAATCATGCAGTCTTTAATATTCTTTGTCCGTGTCAGGTGAGAAGAGCCGTTTGTCCAGTTTGAGTATAGCTTTGTCTGTAATAAATGGGACTTGAATAAAACTTACCTGTTTTTTTCTTCGACACCGTTCACACTATGCCCATCAGGCATCAGGTAAAATTTACAGAAGATGTGGTAACAGTAAAGTCAGTCAGAAGTCCTACCTTTTTTAATTTTCTCCATCACTTCAACTCTGCTATCATTCGGCCGCAAACTGTCTAATATTACACTTAGACTATAGATGGGTATTTCGCCTTTTTCAGCAGCTAAAATATTAAAAAATACATAAATTAACATTATACATATAGTTAAATATGTTACATATTTCCTGACTTTTCTCAATAAATTAGAACCGTTACGGAGCTAGAGTCTGTGTTTTCTATAAGTATAACCCGTTCTTCTTCAAGACGCAATTAAACGGTTGCTAATGGACATGCGTGCATAGTAGGCCGTATTATCGCTTATTACCAGGTCAAATAGTCGCCAAACCACCGGCCCATTGCAAATAAAAAAGTGCATATTTACAGTTTAATATACCTTTACCCTGTTAATGAAGCGAAAGAGGTATGTAAGAATCGTAGTAATTGGCGTTTCTTAGTCTCTGCCTACCCCCATGGGAGACAGGCGTGAAGTTATGTATGTATGTATGTATACCTTTACGAACTTTCTTCAGCATTTTAGCTTTATCATCCTTTTCATTTATGCTATATAATATTTGATCCCTGGCCGATGGCGTTACGTGGTACTTCGCTATGGCTGAAATTAAATACCGTACTAAAAAAACTAGTATTTAAATTAAAAATACATTATTAATAAGAATTCTTATTTTAACGTCGACGCAAGTGCGACTGTCTGGCAAGGGATATCGGGTTGGATTTTTTTAAAAAACTCAGTGGTAGCACGTAGTCTGGAATTGTGCCCGGTATATGGCACTAGGCTCACCCCCTATTACATTGAACTCATAACATAAAATAGTGAAAAGTGGGTGTTACATTGTACAGTTGCATTAAGTGCCGTAATGTGCATCTCTGCCTACACCTGCAGGGATAAAAGGCGCGATGTTACGTTATTTTGACGTGTGATACAAAATTATGTCATTTATATTCAAAACATAACAATTACTGCTACAAATATATATTACAAGCGCAGACCACGAATTATTGTAACTTGGTAAAAGGCTTACCTTTCCGAACTTTTTTAAGAACTTGTGACTTATTATCTTTAGGTTGTATTTTTTTAAGATCATTTAAAACAGCTGGAGATAAATTTCCTTCTGCTACAGCTGAAATAAAGATGAATTTCGAACGAATGAAAGAACTATACTACAAAATAAAGGTTTACATATTTACCCGAAAAATAAAGGTTAAAGGATTAGGATTTGGACTGTACGGTAACTTATGATAAAAGACAGAACTATGTACCTTTATGAACTTTCTTCACAATGTCTTCAGTAGAATCTTCAGTTATTTGTGTTTTAGATGCGCTAATTTTATGTGACGTCGTTTCAGAATGTGATGAAACTGAAATTTATTCAATCATCAATTTAGTGCCCTAGTCTCTCAGATTTTATCTAGGTACCTCCAGTCTCTTTAGAGGACCCGGTGCCTCTTACAGGTGCTGAGGGTGGTTACCGGTGCTTTTAGTGAAGTACGGATCCCACACTCCCTAGTCTTGCGCTTTTTGAAGGTTTCCTTCCGTCATCAAAAAAGGTATCTCCAGTCTATGTAATTAAAATACTGAACTCATAATAATATAAATAAGATCAGGACATTGGCAGACAGACAAGATTGGCCGACGTCACATACCGTGCACGCAGCTTTTGAATATGAGTTCCGATGTAGACCGAAACCAGTTGAAGTATTCTAAAAATATGTCACATTCTCTACATCTATTTAAAATCTGCCTCTATTGACTGATGGTTATTTTTGTGGTTAGGTTTCGAAATAACGGCATTTTGTCATGTGATTACATTACTTACCTTTAAGAATGCTCTTCAGTTTTTCAGGCTTTCTTGGAATTAATTCTTCATCAGGCTTTTCAAAAAGCAGCTCATCTATCACGTTTTGAGATAAAAGGGATTTCTCTAAAGCTGTAATAATAAATAAATATACTGTGCTTCTTCGTTTATGTGATTTTAAGGGGGGGAAATCATCGAATGACTTCTCCCGTCTGGGATAGGCGTGTGGGAGTGTTCGTTTATGTGATGCGGCAAATTAATCGACTGCACGATTGGCGCGGTGGATGTAATCGATTGTCACGCAATGTGTATTGGGTTCGATACCCACACGGAGTAAGTCTTTGTGTGATCCACAACCGTTGTTCCGGGTGAGTGTCTCATGTGCATGTGGAATTGTATGATTATAAATGCACCCATGACACAGGAGAGAACCCTAACATTTAACAGAAAAATTAAAACAGGCAAATAAAAAATACTTTTCTTTCCGTTCTTTCCAAACACGTAATTAAATAATTAATCTTAACTTACCTTTACGGATTTTTGCGACAATTTTACATCGATCCTCATTTGGTTCTACACTATCCAATACTTGACGTAAAACATCAACTGGTATTTTTTTCTTTTTTACAGCTATAAAGAGAATTATACATTATTATAAGGTAGTTAATACTTGAAATCATAAAATAAAATATAAGGATGGAAACTGCGTTACACGGACTCCTGCGTGCGTTCCATACAAAAGTGATCTACGTAAACTCGCGACGGGTGACTGTCCGCTTAACGCAATTTCAGGTTAAGAACTTCAAATATATACCATCACGAACTGGGTTTAGTATTGGAGTTTTACTATCACATCCATACACTTCTGTCATTACAGATTGCATATTGGTTGGTGTCACGTGTCTTTTAGCAATCGCTGAAATAAATACAAGCACAAAGATTTACAAAAATCAAAATAATAATAAGCAATAGTAAGTAATCAATAAGCTATGCTCGTAAAGATGACGAAACTTAGGCATACACGATGATGATGATGAACTAAGACCACAAAAATACTCAACTTAGTTATGTTTTAATTTTTTCTTACCATTAAGAACCTTTTCAATAACTTGGGATTTGGTATCAGATGGTTTAAAATTGTAGAGAACGTCGTACAAAATTGCTGGCGATATAGATCCTCTTTTAATGGCTGAAAGTTCAATTCAATTCATAGCCGATTTATAAATCATACGTAGGTTATCATTATCATTATGTATATTTATAATTGTATGTATAATATTATGTAAGTTAACATTAATGATTTTTTTTAAGGGGGGAAATTCATCGAATGACTGCTCCCGCCTGGGTGAGGCGGGAGGGAGTGTCAGACTCTTACTGACTAAAAACCACCCCCGTTCCTTCCCCTGTACGTCGAGCCGGAGCCCCGGTTACCCGTTAGGTTATCCGCGACTCCGAATCGGCATCGGCCCTGTTGGGCCCCATCTGTGGTGGTCTGATGGCTTTTTGAGGCCCGCGCGGTACGCGACGCGCCGTACATCGGGTTAACATTAATGATAGGCGTGTATTTACTGCTCAGTCATCTTACCATTTAAAATGTTGCTTATAACTTGTGTCTTATAGTTGCTAGTGTGCGCAACGTCGCCCATATCCTTTCTACTCATCATTGTTATTAGTGACGGTGATGCCCTTCCAGTTTTTACCGCTGAAACAGTATTGAAATTCAAACTATACGTAACGTTTAGGATTTCCACTTTAAGGCATAGATAGGGTGATTAGTAATTAGACCACAGTCTCGTATGGGGTTATAGAACACATCATTTCCAACATTTTGTTGAACCAATTAGAACTAATAAATAGACTAGTAAAATAAGATAATAAAAAAAGAAAATTAGTACAAGTGCGTTTCTTTCTTGTTTTTTTAAATTTTAGAGTTGCCGCGGGCGTCATTTTGAATGTAACATTAAAAGTTAAATGTTTTAATAACCGTCCAATTCCAAAATAATATTTTGTTCGATAAAAAAAATGGAATTAATGTGCTATAATCGCATGAGACTGCGGTCTAATTACAAATCACACTGTGTAAATTATTTATTGAAATTGAAAGTTACATTAAAATTTCTAATTATACATTTCTGAATTTCCCTTGTGGGACAATGGGGGCCAACGTTTTTTTAATCACCAGATGACTCACCCAGGACACAAGAGAAAATCCTAGTGTGGGCCAATATTTTTTTAAAAGAAAAAAAAAACTTGTGTCGTCTGGGAAGAAAAAATAGGTAGGCCTCATTGTATAATAAATTGTAACATACTGTAACATACATTTACACATATTTCTTCTCACAACTTCCATGTCTCTTAGTTGCAAGCTTTCATTTCTTTTTCTCTCAATTTTCGGTTGCAATAACTGTCCGGTTGACATGGCTGAAATTAATCAAACAAATAGGCGTTTTTATCAATTAATTAACTGTTTAACTAACTGTGTGTATTCTCCTTAACGTAACTACATTTTTGCATGGATAATTTTTATTAAGAAATAAAATTCAAATCAGCACGTCTGAAGTCGTCCACTACTGAATAAATGCTCCCTCTTTAATCCTCCACATTGGACGACTACTATTTGAGTGGTATTCGATACAACTTGAGTCATAGTCCCGGGGAAGGACGTAGTAGCTGTATCAGTTAAACAGACTGTCACAATAATGGAGACTTAAGTAGATACCTACTGAATCGATTCTGATGAAATTTGATACAGCCGTAAAATGATTCAAATATCCCAAATTCTGTCAGTAGTTAAGTATCGGTATGTTATTCACGTATTATATTGTTTTTGAAAGTTATAATAATTTATCACTTACAAGGTTTTCTTGCACTTTGTCGTCCGCTCGAAAGTATATCAATGGAAGGTGATGATAGCCGTTTTCCTAATGCTAAAATATTTAAGCAACATTATAAACACGAATGACATAATAATTATATGACATATATTATGTACATAATTTAAGTAGATACCAATCGTGATTTGTAAGTGGTGGTCAAAGTCAAAATCATTTATGTCAATTAGACCAGAAAGCAACTTTTAAACGTCAACAAAAAATTTAAAGTGAAGCTATTCGCTCATTCCAAGGTATAGATTCCTATGGAGAAGAACGAGCAAAAAACTCCATAGCTTACTCTTTTTCAATCAGGATCATAATACAATTTTTAAGGTTGACTGTCATGCTATGGCACGTAAGGCGAATTTAATGCCATTTGGCATATGGCATTAAGTTCGCCCTATGTGCCATAATTAAATTGTGTACATTGAAGACTAAATAAATTAATTTTCTAGTTACATAGTTTTGTTGATTCAATTCTGTGACAACAATGTAACACCAAAATCCAGTCAAAGAATGCAAAGGTGGAAAGTCTGGGTTACAATAAATATTATCCTCTGTCTACCCCATTGGGGAGTGAAACGCTTGACGCTATGGTAAGCTATGTTTTATTAAAATATAAAGTATAAAATAGCGACATTTTCAGTAAATTACTTACATATACGAACTTTCTTCACTGCTGATCGAATTGTGGCATTGCTTGCACGTTTAGTTTCCACATCTTTCTCGTTTGGCATTCTCGCAACAGGTCCGCGTGATCTTCTTCCACGTGTGACTGGAAAAATATTATAATCGTATCAGCCATAAGACGTCCACTACTGAACATAGGCTTCCGTCAATGACTTCTAGATAGGCCGGTTGGAAGTGATCTGCATCCAATGGGGAACTACGACCTTAATTGGCTAGTTTCCTAGGTTTAAAATAAATTGTTTCCAATTTTCAACAAAACAAGTGAAACAAGTAAATTTATTTCTGCAAATAGGCTACAAGGCAGCACTTTTACACGTCAATTTTATTAAGCGAACGATGAGGTCGACATTTCCTAAATGAGTACTCTGAGAAGAAATGCCGAAACAAACTCAGAGGTCCGTCTCTTTTAAAGTCCAGACAAATGTGTATAAAAGATTATGCAACAAATAATTAAATAATTAAAAAATAATCATACTCTCATTCATTGATTTGACAATTTACCTACTTTTGGATTATTTCTCGCTAAGTAATTTTAAGGAAATAAGTATGCTATTTGACTCAGAAATATGAAGACGTCATAAGTTGCGATCCAATACAAAATTCATAGAAAAGTATCTTTTTTGACATTTCAATAAAAGTATTGAATTTGCCTACCTGTCAATGTCAACTACAGTATTAAGTCGTCTGTCTACCTTGAGTGTAGATGACTTTTTTTTAAGGGGGGACAATCATCGAATTACTTCTCCCGCCTGGGTAAGGCGGGAGGGAGTGTCAGACTCTTACTGACTAAAAACCACCCCGTTCCTTCTCCTCCATTTCGAGTCGGAGCCCCGGTAATCCGTTAGGTTTTCCGCGACTCCGAGAGATGGCAGCCATCTGCCATCAAAGACATTGTTATGTAAGGTACGTATCGTAGACATGCTATATCTAGTTGACATTACAAAAAAATCCTCCCACATATTGTCAACATTCATCAATAGATTGAAGTCCAGTGTTGGTAGACTAAGGTTAAGGAATCATGAAGTTATTTTTACGCGCACCCGCCGCGGTGGCACAATACGGTTTATTTTCAAAATTTACGAGACCGCAGATTTCTGCGGTTACGCAGCCGATTAGCGATTATGGCCCGCAAACTTGACGGCTGATTATCGCAAGGCGGCTAGCGGAACTCTACATAACACGGGATACGTTCTAATACCTGTTTTAACCTTCATATGAGTAACAAATACTTATGTGATGGACACACAAATTACGTTTTTAATTCTTTATATGGTACATAGTGGTTATCCAGACATTGTAAAACAGTCCTTAATTAGTGAGAAGTGGGTATTGTATTGTACACCGCTACCCTAGCAAATAAAAAAGCATGACGTATGTATGTATGCAGGTACTTATACATATAACTTACATTTAAAAGATTTCGTTGACGTTGTAGTCGATTTAGTTTCACTTTGACTGCTTCTTTCCATAAGATGTTTATTTTCTTCTAGCAACTTTGACAATGCTGACCATAGTTCTTCTTCCATAAGTTTGTCTGTAACGTAATAATCGAATTACATTATATAACATTACTGCAGTGCACAACATATATCCATCACATTAAATATACAAATTTTTGATTACTTTTTAATCCTATGTTTCAATATTTAAGCGCCGCGTTGCTCATTATAAATATTAAGTTGCTCTCTAAATATTTCTCTTACTACAATACATTTGTAGCATAATGTATTTTTTAGTATTTGTTTAAGTACCTAGTTTATAATAATTATGTCTGAGATAGTGTAGTGTTTAAGTACACTTTAAAATTAAGTAGCATTTCATTTTTTACATTAACGCATTACAAACATGTATTTAAAAAATAAAAACGTTACCGTTAATAAGGGTTGCCCTGTAACGTTAATTAAATGAATTGTAAGTGTTTAACCACGATTTAATATGAATATTATCACAATATCATTTATTTTATTAACTTAAATAACAAAAACTTCGTTAAGCTTTTCATTATGTTTTTTTTACATTCTCCCGCGCAGTCTTTATTTCCAGCCAGTATTTTAACTTGCAGTATCAAAACTTTTTCGAGAATATACATTTACATTTTGTTTAGCCATACATATACACGGAATATTTTGTACTAAATAAAATAATTATTATTAAATTAATAAAAATAGGTATTTCATTAATACTATTTTTTTTTGTATCGGTCACGTAGAGAAAATTTTATGACGAATTTTCTTTTACAAAGACGATTAGATAGAAAACTTATCTGAAAATAATTAAAAATATCTTATTTACTTACTTTGTTTACGTTGCTCGGCTAAATTGACTAATGATGCTTTATGCTTTCGTCTGCGTTTTCTGCGTGCTTCTCGTGCTTGTATGTGTATATCTAGTCCTGAAAAATCAAGATAGTTCATTAACCTTGCTTTTAAAAATTATGCGGAAATTATACAGAATCCTTTTTTTGTATGTAGATAAATATTTATCTACATACAAAAGAATTTGAGTAGTTAAATATTTAGGTTTGCTAAACACTTAACTACTTAATCTGGATACTTTTTCAATGTAATTTATCAGTTTGGCTAAATTAATAAAAATGTCGATAGCTTTTTATGTTTTCTTTTTTACAGATGTAAAAATAATAATTAATGCGCTGGAAAATTTTTGCGCATTCTTTGTTTTCAGCCAGTGTTTTAACAGGTACTGGCCAGGTATCAAAACTTATTGGAGAATATTAATTTTCAGTTTTTCCAAGCTTAGGGCACAGGTTATAAAATCAGAACAATATTTTAAAATGGATGTAGAATGATAATTTTATTAATGAATTGTTAAAAAATTGATTTTTTTTTGCATCGAGGTTCGCAAAGTATTCGAGTATATTAAAAGAAAAAAAAAACACCTAAACAAATATTTCTTTATCTTTTCAGAGACATAGGTTGGACAGAAAACCTTTCTGAAGGTATTTTTTTAATTATTTGCTTACTTTTTTTATGTTTTTCGGATAAATTGGCCAATGATGCTTCATGCTTCAGCTTGCGCTTATCTTGTGCTTGTACATTCATATTTATACCTGAAAAGTTGATTATAACCTTATTGTTGAGAAAACACTTGACTGCCTCGTTGGCCGAGTAGTCGCAAGTGCGACTGCCGGGCAAGGGGTCTCGGGTTCGATTCCCGGGTCGGGCAAAGTATTACTGGGTTTTTTAAAATTCTCAGTAGTAGCACGGAGTCTGGAAATGTGCCCGGTATATGGCAATAGGCTCACACCCTATTACATGGGACTCATAACAACTAGTGAAAAGTGGGTGTTACATTGTACTGTGGTAGAATGTTCACCTCTGCCTACCCCTTCGGGGATAAAAGGCGTGATGTTATGGATGTTGAGAAAACATGCGTACAACAATTAAGAATCTTGAAATACAATTTGAGTATCAAGTACCCAAAATAATAGAGTTGAAAGTGCATTATCTGTTATGATGTCAGTAAGGCTGATTAAAGGTACGACAAGGCTTAGGTATGAGTTTGTTTTAGAAGTGTTACTGCGTTCGGCGTTCTGATTGGCCTATTTCGATGAACCTTCCAATAGGGCTAAACGCGGTAACATTTCGATCTTGATAAACGTAAAACCAGCTCGTACTAGACTCTCAGATTATCTTATTGTAAGACTATTAATAGAATAATTAAGTGTGGTAGAGCAATGCTACGGCACGAATGAGCGGGCCGGACCGGAGTCCACGGCCTCCCAGACGACCGACTGGAAACAACGCTTGCATTGTGTTTTGCCGTGTGAGTAAGGTCACCGGAGGCCTAATTATCTAACTCCTCTAGTGTTCCTGGGCTTTTAGCCTAACGCCACTCTAGAGCTTGTCTACAGAGAGAGTAGAAAACTAAATGTATGGGGATGACATTGTATTTGTAATTTTCACAATAAGTATTGCATGCTAAATGGCAGAATGTAGATGATCAAATTATTTTATAACAACTACCTACTGTAACATCAACACTTGACCTAAATTCGCTATAAACGATTTGAATTTGACACTGACAAGTGTCAAAATTTACGTCAATTCCATATAATTTGGTTTTCTATTCTACATGTAGACAAGCACTAAATGGCGTTTGGCTACTGCTATTAATAGGTGTTCATGGGTGGCGCCAATTGCTTACCATCAGGTCATTGCTCGTTTGCCGGCTTATACCATAAAAAAAATAGATTATTGAGACTGGCTGGTACTAAAATACATTGAAACATTACCTTTTTCATTTTTTGTTTGTAATTTTTTGCACATGCATATGATTTTTGGTATGATTTGTGGCAAAAGAGATTTTGTGTCAAGCTGTTCAGATTTCGATTTTAATTTTATTGGTGTGGTGCTTTTGGACTTCACTGAAATAAAATTATTTAATATGAGGGTTGACCATGTTAAAAACCATATACCTACCTATGTGACGTAAGGCGTAATATAGCATCTATACGTCTTTAAAAAAGACACATAAATGTTCTATACTATAAAACAATTAATGAAATTGCGATCACTTTTAACTAAAATACTCAACTGTAGTTTATTTTCGAAACTAAAGTCTGAAAAATCACTCGTTATTTCCCTATTATTTGGAAAATTACCTTTACCAAGTTCGTGGATGTTATCACACTTTCTCGCACGTTTATCAATGACATGTTCCTGACTTTTGTTTACTTTTCGACACGTCTTCGTTTTATTTTTAATGATATTTGCTAGTGACTTTGTAATTTCTCCCTTCTTTATAGCTGCAATAAGCATATCAATACTAGGTATACTTACATACCAGTGATTAACTTATACAATAATTATCGTGAGTCATACTGTATTAACTAAAATTAGCTAATCACTCACGTCATATACTGAGACAAGCTCTACTAATAAGGCTGCATGACGTCGGTGCATCAGAGTAAGAGTCCCTCTGTGACTCGAAACTAGTAAAGCTGTTCTCAGTACATTTACGTGACTAAACAGTTGTTTTTATTCGTCTTAACTTCCTAAACATTGATCGCCTTGATTGCTGGTTTATGAATTTTCTACATAAGAGTATTTGCCATAATCTCCACGCTTGAGGAGCGGGATGGGATTCTCAGTTTAAAAAGTTTTGATTGATCAAAGAGCGCTGCTGTCCTAGCGGTCTCGCTCTCTAAAATGTAGCCCCATTGTCGGTTCTCACGGAGTTCTAAACTTACGGTTCTAAACCCATGGAGAAAGTAGTTAGGGATAGTGACAAAAACGTTTACTATAGGTATAAATACCTCTCTGCTCCTCAGCTTTAAAAAACTATAGTAGGTGTAAATCTAGAATACCTTTTTCCATTTCTTTTGCAACCTCAGGATCAAGACCAGCTAGAACTCTTTTGTTTTTTATCTTTTTTATTTCGCAATGTCTGTCTACATCTCCATTTATCATCAACTCCAATGCAGACGGTGATAAATGACCTGATGTGATGGCTAAAAAATAACATCTTACGTTATTTGTATCCACGTAACAAATTCGAGAAAAGTTGCGAGTAAGGTACTCGTGATTTTGAGTCTCGTCTGTCTCCTGAAACTAGTCGAGTACCCTACTTGAATAAATAATACAAGTAAATATTGTTTAATTAATTTTATGTCGCCTTTGTATAATGCAATTATGTACCTTTATCAATTTGTTTCATAATCTCAGATTCGCCATCTTTAGTTCCAAGTCTGTTAAGTACTTCATATTTATTCATCGTTTCACACTTTTTACTTGATAACCGTTTAAAAAGTGTTTTAGATGACTCTTTGTCGATGATATTTTGTATAACTGATGGTGGCACTAGACCTTTTCTTATGGCTACAATAATAAATCATATTAATTTTAGTACTTACAATATTATTTATTATAAATCAATATAAGTACTTACCCTTCCTAACTTCTTTAATAATATAAAGTTCACCGTCTCTTGAACATAACTTTCTAATGATTTGTTCTTTAGTTATAGGCTCCACATGGCGAGCTTCCTTCTTTTTCAAAAACTTGATCTCTTTGTCTTTATTTAACATCATTTTAATGAGGTATGGTGAGACTTTACCCATTTTTATTGCTAAAATATTATTGGATTTTTATATCATCTTTTATATCACATACAGCTTATACATCATTATCTTTTATATCCTTTAAAATAAATATATTGTTAAATGTTTTCTTACCATCGGCAACCCGCTTAGTGATATTATCAACACCTTCATCAGTTCTCAGTTTAAAGAATATTTCCCTTTTACACATAGGTTTGATGAGATTTTTACTTCCTAAATAATCTGAAAGTCTATGTTCATTTAGTCCAAGATGTACTTCATTATTTATCACCATGTCGAGAAGCGATGGTGAAACATCTCCTCTTCTTATAGCTTTATAATTGAAGAAAAAGAATTAATGGTCGTATGACCTTAAGGTATTGTTTACACATGCTATTTTCAAGCACGAAGTCATGCTTCAACTAAGCAGTTGTCACTTAGTAACATGTGTATCGGAATGTTGCTCAAAATTAGCATGCTCTTTTCAAACAAGTTTGTGAATCGACAGGTGTTCGATTTATTAATATTTTTGAGCATCCTGAAGACGCCTTTAAATTAGGCTATCTATACTAGGAGAAGTACTTGTGGTGATGTAGTCTTACCTTTACGAATAGCATACACGATATCACCCTCGCCTGCCTCATTACACAGTTTGTTAACTATTTCATTCTTATTTAAATGCAAAATTACTGATTTACTTTTATATAGTTTTTTAAATGCATGTTTATCATCCATATTTTCCAAATCAGCTGGAGTCAGGTGATGTTTTTTCATAGCTTAAATCATAAAGTCAATTATATTCTTTAAATCTAATAGATTTGTTTATCTATTGAGTAGACATTACATACGAAAATAATAGTTATGCATTATACTTTACTAAAATGCCATGGTGACGTCGTCGTCGCCAGTAGCACAGAGGCTACTTTTGATATGCAAAGGTGACTGACGACTCAGTGAGGGAGGGGCAGTTTATAGTTAAATTATACTTTATATTGGCGACGTTACCAAAGGCACCAAAACGTCGCCCACAGAAATATGTACTATACATTTAAATATTAACTGCTTAGATAAATAGCTGGCGACATCGCCATGGCGTCATGCGACAGTGCCCTTACACGAATTTGTAGAACCAACTTAATTACCTTCATGTAATATACTTGCAGCTTCGATCTTTCCACTCGGCATACGAGCTAAGCTTGGCATTTTTGTGTCTGACGTCATCAATGGCTTTATTTTTAATTTCCCACAATCGGCAGGTTTTCCTTTTGTCGATAGTTTTATATCTAGTCTTTTCGCTTTCTTTTTAGCTGAAAATACGTTTGAATGATATGTATGTAGGTATGTTTTCATTTTTGTTTGATCAATAGGAATAAAGGTAAAAGCAGATCCGATCTTAATCCGAAATCTCTGGATCGATGTTTGTTTGTGGATATTCGTTTATAAAATTTCAAGCGTCGATAAGAATTATGCCCGATTAATTATTATGATTTCGGCTTACTCACGTAACTGTGCTGCTCATGACTATAAGGCTCTAGAATGGCTTGAAACTAGTCGAGTTCCTTGTCCAATAGTAACGTGATAAAGCTGATATATTAATTAATTTAGTATGTCTTACGAAAGTTTTAATATAAACAGTTATACCCAAAAACAATTATGATCTGAAGTAGATAATAAATCATTCTTTACCATGTCCAAACCGAATTTTCCTTCTGGACATTCTACTACTGCTCCGAGTAGGCAAAATATTTTTCAATTCTTTTTCTGATTTCAAGTGTGATATACTTCTCAATTTCTCAAAAAGTGGTCTGTATAATGAATGGTGACTTTTCACCTTTCTTACCACACGAGGAGTAAATAATGAAGTCCGTTTTGACTTTTGTTTACCTAAAAATATGTTAAATACTTTTTGTATTATTTAAATATAAAATCCATTGTGCTCCTAAAAATTTTAATTTAAAAATATTGAAAGTGTTTAAAACTTATTAAATAGTGCATAAAAGTGAACAAGGACACTAAAACTAATAATGATTAATATATATACAGAACTCCCTTAAGCGAAAATTACGAACTGAAAATAATGAACTGCTCTGGATCAGTGAGTGACATTGCAAGTGCAATAAGTCGATAAGCAAGTTTTGTGAGTGTGTTTCGGGAGTGAATAAACTCGGCGACTAATCGAACGTGTTGGTTAATATCGCCTTTAACTGCGAACAGTTACCATTTCGAGATAAGTTAATGACCTGCAAGTTCTTACGCCTACCCACCACCACTTAATAATCGGTTTGAAAAACGCCTGATGTAATAATAGGAGCAAATTATGGTGCCGGAGCAAAATCTAGGAGTCATTCAAAGTTGATACAGTAACATCTTGCTATAACTTTTTTGGAAGTTATACGGATCCAGGGATCCGGTACTGGCACCTCTCAGGGTTGCTGAACACTCGGTTGGTTGTGTGTTAATCAATTTTAAATAACAAAATAAATATGCCGCCCACATTTGGCATTTGCGCTGGCTGTAATAAATCTATAAAAACCAAAGAGTGGCTTAAATGCGGAGTATGTGCCCGGAAACATGACTTGGAGTGCGCTAATATTCCACACATGAAATTTTGCCAGATGAATGAATGAATGTCGTTGTAAACAGCCAAAGAGTGACAACACGAATACACCTATTCGCGCAGCTGGAAATTCACTCGCCGTGTCTCTGGACTCGTCCGATGCTTGCAATGTTACACTGCGTAGACCTGTCAACTCGACACCAGGTGACAGAAACACTAGTAGTGACTCTATAACGGAAGATAAATTGCGCACAATCCTAAAGCATGAGATTAGAGTCGCAGTCAAGTCAACAATTGAGGGTATGATATCGGATCGGTTGAGGACTATTAACGAGCAGATGTCCGGCTTTCAGGAAACTGTGTCTTTTTTTAATGGGCTGTATGAGGACTTAAAGAACAAGTTGGAACACAAAATGGCTGCCATTTTTGTATTGGAAAAGGTAAATGGTGAACTGAAGGCGTGTATAGGGGATCTGACTACTAGATTAAATTCAGTGGAACAAAACATGCGAGAAAGCAACATTGAGATCGTTGGAGTACCAGAATATCGCAACGAAAACGTGACTACCAGCGTGTTACAGCTTGCCAAAACAGTGGGTAGCCCTATTGTAGACGATGATATTCTCCATGCAACTCGGGTCGCTAAAATAAATAGACAAAGCGATAAGCCTCGGTCAATTGTAGTCAAACTTCGAAATCCTCGTAAACGTGACACCCTTATAGCCTCGGTCTCTAATTTCAATAAGAAGAATCCCAAAGATAAGTTAAGCTCACATCACTTGGGCCTTGGTGGTCCCAGAGTTCTCGTATTCGTCGCAGAACACCTGTCTCCAAGTAACAAATCGCTACACGCCACAGCACGCAAAAAAGCCAAGGAACTGGCATACAAATTTATTTGGATACGAAATGGAAGAATCTTTGTGCGTAAAGACGAGTTGAGCCAGGCGATATTAATCCGTTCCCTGGAAAGTTTAAAGCTGATAATTTGATCCACCTAGTATGTGTGTTTCCATGTGTGATCTGATAGTGCAAATAAATTAATAATGCTCGATATATATTATCAGAATGTACGCGGTCTTCGGACCAAAACGAACGATGTTTTTAACAATATATCATTAACTAACTACTCAATTATAGCTTTCACTGAGACGTGGCTTAACGCAAATATATGTAATCGTGAGTTCATCGATTCGAGGTATATTGTTTATCGTAGGGACAGATATCTGTCTGGTCCTAAGAAGGATGGTGGTGGAGTATTGGTGGCGGTTTCGCGAAACCTTCCATCCGTTCGGGTTCAATCATGGGAGAGTGAGTGCGAGGACATATGGGTCACAGTCCAAATAAAACAGAACAACATATTAAGAAAAGTGGCGATATGTGTTGTCTATCTCCCGCCGCCAATCAGACTGGAACTTCTTGACCGGTTTCTGGACAGTGCCTCGAGTATTATGGACCATGTTGGCGAGGTTATAATTTTAGGTGATTTTAACCTAAACTTTATAAATTGGACTAAAGATACCAACGAGCAATTGACGCCATCGAACTGCGACTGTGCATTGGGTCATAGGTTTGTAGACTTTATGGCTGTTCATAACCTAACACAAGCAAATAGCATTAGTAACGTGGCCGGTAGGTATCTAGATTTGGTTCTTACTAATTGGACAGGAACCGCCACCATGGGTCCTAATAGTGTCTTAACCAAGTTGGACGCCAAGCATCCTGCTCTGCTATTTTATGCTTGCGATCAGTGTCCTCAAACGTATCTGGAATCGAACCCACGAAGTGATTTTAACTTTTTCAAGGCCGATTATACTTTAGTTACTAACGAACTGCAAAAGATTGCGTGGCTTAAAATTCTTCTTGAATCTGATTCTGTTAATGGCATGGTATCAGTTTTTTATGAAACACTGCGTGGCATTGTAACTCAATTTGTTCCTAAACGCAGGCCTAGGTCGTCCGAGTTTCCTCCATGGTTCAGTCGCGGATTGATTCGTCTCTTAGCTGAGAAACATAAAACGCGATTAAAATACTTAAAGTATCAAAACCCACGCGACAAATTGGAATATGAAATTCTTAGGGGCCGATGTCATAAGCAGATGAAATGTTCTTATAATAAATACATAACACAAATAGAGAGCAACATAAAGAAGAATCCTAAATTTTTATGGAAATATGTTGGCGATAAGCGCAGCCGGGAGTTGTCGCTTCCTGGAATAATGCACCATAACAGTGCATGTGAGGATACCGGTCCAGGTATAGCCAACTTATTCGCAAACCATTTCTCTTCTGTCTACAGCACAAACACTTTTATACCCTCGCCGAATCTATTTTTGGATTCGGTACAGAGAACTCTATCCAGTATTCGTTTTGGTGAGAAGGAAGTGTATGAAAAAATAAAACAGTTGGATGTTTTGAAGGGCGCTGGCCCAGATGCTATACCACCCGTATTCATCAAACGTTGTGGCTCTGCCCTTGCGTTGCCCCTATCCATAATATACAACCGTTCGTTGGATGAAGGGTGTACCCTGACGAATGGAAAAAAGCTAGAATTGTGCTAATATACAAAAAAGGGGAACAAAACAATGTTAAAAATTATAGTCCAATATCTATTCTTTCTTGTTTCTCTAAACTGTTTGAGTCTCTGATCTGTCCGGTCTTCACACAGTTTATGAGTCCCGTCATCTCCCAAGCTCAACATGGTTTTAGAGTCGGTCGCTCTGTGCACACAAATTTGGTCGTGTTTGTGTCCAGCCTGTCTGCTGACCTTGATGAAGGCAGGCAGGTTGATGCAGTATACACGGATTTTTCTACCGCATTTGACAGAGTAAACCATGTACTGCTAGTGAGCAAACTACAAGGATACGGAGTTCACGGCAACTTATTAAAGTGGTTTCAAACATATCTTTCCAAGCGACCCCAGACAGTATCGGTAAAGTGATATGATTCAAGAGTGTGCTATGCTGAATCTGGTGTGCCTCAGGGATCGCATCTTGGACCGGTATTGTTTTCTGTGTTTATAAATGATATCACAAATCACATTAAACATTCCAAATATTCTCTGTTCGCAGACGACCTTAAAATATATCAGACTGTTACTTCCTCGATGGACGTTAATCTGATACAGTCTGATCTTAACAGCATTCAGAACTGGTGTCTGTTCAATGGCATGACTCTTAATGCGGAAAAGTGTTACCACATTAAATATTCTAGAAAGCGACTACCCATACCATCGAATTATAATATCAACGGGACAGCACTAAAGGAGGTCGGTGAAATTAGGGATTTGGGTGTTACCTTGGATGGTAGGTTGAGCTTTACGTCGCACATCAATGGCATCACCAAAAGAGCGGCTCAAATGCTTGGGTTCATAAAAAGAAATACGAGGGCATTTCGTCAGGTCGAAAGAAGAAACGAAGAAGCTTCTGTTTGATACGTTAGTACGAAGTCATCTCGAATTTGCCTCAGTCGTCTGGAACCCACATTATACTATACAATCCCAAAGAATTGAAAGTATACAACGAGCCGTTACTAGGTATGTGGCATATGGTTCTTCCGGCGTGTCGCATAGAGCTCCCTATAGCCAGAGACTACAATATTTCAAAATGGACACACTACACCATCGTCGCAAAATACACGACCTAACTTTCCTACACAAGGTCATCAATGGTAATATAGATTGCAATGAACTTGTTAATTGCATCACCCTCTCGGTACCACGGAGAGTCCCGAGGCACCCAGTGACTCGAACATTTCGTGTTCCTCTTTGTCGCACTAATGTAGCACAAAACTCACCACTACGACGAATATGCTCAGAATACAACGACCGTTGCGGGGACTCGGATGACTTGGACATCTTTCACGATTCGCTTCACATGTTTAGGAATAAGGTAGTTAAAACATTTAAGTAGTGTTAGATTGCTTTAATTATTATTGTTATTTTATTTTTGTTTGCTTTGATTTTTTTTTGTCTTTACTAATATAATTGTACATGGAATTTATGATCCTATGAGTGTTGTGTACATCTGTCACTGGTATGCATATCAGAATTTTTAATTTTGTATTCAACTGTGTTATGGCTAGTGTATAATATGTATACTGTGGATGTGCCTTTAATAAATAAATAAATAAATGTTTTTAGCAAGGACGTTGAAATAGGCGGACAGTCTCTTGAAACCACTGTGGCACCTGGTTACTGTAGACTTAGATGCAGAACATACACACACATTGACACGAAGGTTATCTGTCATTTTCTTAAGTCTTATAACGTGGTGTAACACATTACACGTACACATAAATACACGACTAACATTTTGGTGTTTCAATCATTTCTAAGTCATATTATGTTCGCCTTTTTTCAACGTCTTTGCTTTTTAGTAATAAAAGTTTTTTTTTGCACTACCTTTGACACCTTTACAATTATTCCCTGTAGGTAAAATATTCTTTAATTCTACTTCTGATTTTAAAAACGGTATGCTTCTCATTTTTTTCAAAATTGATTCATGTTTTACACGATTTATACTTCTAACTTTTTTCAAAACAATACGTGGTGGATGTTGCTTGCATTTTTTCTTTACTGAAACTAAAATGAATGGTAAATTTATAGTTATAATATTTTGAATTGTTGTCTAGGTTACTTTTTAAAGTATTTATTTCAATACTGACAAGAAGCCAATTATCTTATTCTCTTACTTTTTAGATGTCCGTTTTTACTTCTTGTTGGTAAAATATTATTTAATTCTACTTCTGACTTTAGAAAAGATATACTTCGTAACTTCTTTATAATGGATTCATGTCTAGTATGATGAAAACTTTTAGATTTTTTTAAAACTCTTCTTGGGCATCGTTGCGATCGCGAGCCCTTTCTCTTTCCTGAAAGATATTTTAGCCTAAGTTGTAGAAATGTGACCAGCGTGTACTCAATACTCAATCCAGTATTGCCTTCCACATGTAAGAATGGGGATGATGACAGGGTATGAAAATTAAAAATATAATTAGTCCGTAACTTAGGTAATAAAAAAATATTAGACACGTATTTTTTTATTTTGTTGTATAATAAAACAATACTTAGATAAAACGAATCAAAGTTTAGGAGTGGGGGCTAAAACGTCATTTCTTAGTATAAAATGTACTGAGAAGTGACGTCACGCGACATTTCAAATCAATATATCTTCGAAACTATTCGTTTCCGTAAGAAAATAAAAAATACGTGTCTAATGTTTTTAAATAATCTACCAGACGGACATTAAAATAAAAATTAGTCGTCTACCCCATTAGGTCGTAAACATAAATAAGATACAATTTGAAATCCCCAACAATCCTCAAATTCCTAATCCCGAAAAGGCCGGTAGCGCACTTGTAACGGGTGTTTCAGGTGCCCAGCAGCGACACCGATTGCTTGCAACCAGATGAACCATCTGCTCGATTCTCGATCCCATAAAAACACCCTGTCGGGCACAACAATACAAGTTTTGGAGACAACAACTTTGACGTGACAATCGAAATTAAAAAAAATCTTCACAGACTCTTGACTACAATCAGGTTTGATGTATGAATGAGTTACAAGGTTGCTATTACTCTACGCCATTTGAGTGGGGCACCACGTGAGATCTCTTGAATTTTTTAATATAATGCCTTACCATTTCCAAACTTCAGCTTACTTGATTTAATCGTACCACGACTGTTACTTCTTGTAGGTAAAACACTCTTTAATTCCACTTCTGACTTTAGAAACGGTATACTTCTTAATTTCTTTAGAAGGGATATATGTCTAGAATGATCTATACTTCTGACCTTATTTAAAACTGTTCGCGATGAATGTTTTGGCAGATTGTTTTTTCTCTTAGCTGAAATTTAAAAATAAAAAGTAACATAGTTTTTTACATTATGGTTACAATGAAAGTTGGAAAGACTGTTTGCCAACGAGACGGGCAAAGTATTTCTGGGTTTAAAAAAAAGTAGTAGCAGAGTCTGGAAATGTGTTCGGAATATAACCTTACATGGAACTTATAAAATAAATTGTGAAAAATGCATATTACATTGTACAGTGGCACATAGTGCTGTAATGCCTACCCCTTCGGGGATAAAAGGCGTGATGTTATGTTATGTGCCCAATCACTAGCTTACTTTTTTTATACATTCTGTCACTGTTACTTCCACAGCTCTTGTTACTTCGTTTAGGTAAAATGTTCTTTAATTCTACCTCTGGCTTCAGAAATGGCATGCAGATAAATTTCTTTAAAAACGATGCTTGTCTTGTCTTTTTTAGACCTGTATGTGACGAACATTCCAAGCGACTGCCCCTTTTCTTCTCTGAAATGTATTAAATTAGAAAATGAACATTGTTAGAGGTTTTAATTATTTATTTTATCTGTACCCTTGTCATAACATTAGCTTACTTTTTTTAATTATATGTAAACCGTAACTCCTTTTAGGTAAAACGATTTGTGATTCTGTTTGTGACTTTAGAAACGATATACTTCTCAATTTCTTCATAATGGATTCTTGTTTAGATCCTTTGACCTTTCTGGAGCTTGTACGTGGTATCGGATTCTTTGGTTTTATCACTGGAAAACGATATTTTTTTATATATATATATATTAGATGGGGCTGACGTTTGACCACTATCCTGGTGGTAAGTAAGCGATGATGTGGCTTACGATGGAGTACGTCGACCCATAAGCAACCTTCAGGAAATACAGACTCTGTGGCAAAGAATACCACTCCTTAGCAATACGCACAAGGAAGCTTGATGCTAAGCGCTTCGTGCGTATAGGTGGGCATCTACCATGAATCGGTGACGCTTCGCTAATTATCTTGTGGTGCGATGATGGAAAGGGCTAGAGGGAATCAATTTGTGCAATCCCTATACTCTCCGAAATATATCCTGAAGAATATTGAAAGGCTTGCAACCTTACGCCTGTGTTCGAGGCTTTCAAGCCGGGCTTCCACAAGCGCACCATCGTTGATGAGCATCTTGCCACGCGTCTTGTAATTTACTTTGGGTACTAGGTAATTTAATACCAAAGATTTACCGTCTTATTATAAAACCCGATCTATTTTTAGTACCAGTATTAATACTAGGTTTAAACCACGACTAAATAAAACGTTATTATAAAACAAAGTTTATCACTAGTTCCGGAACTATCTATGGTACTAAAGTTAAACCGCCGAGACACCTAGTTTAACTTCGGTACTAAAGTTATTTGAGGTTAGCTATCAGAAATATTTACGTGTAGTTCTATATTATTATAATTGTAAAATGGACATTGAACCGATTGATGTTATGGATTTAAAAGATTTGGAAGATTTGGACATGTTAGAGACGTCTCGGCGATCGTACAGACATCGCCATCGTGTAAATCCCTTTGACTTGAGTGACGAAGACTTTCGATATCAGTACAGTTGTTGTTCCATTTCCAGTCAGTCACAATGAACAATAATATTTATTTAATAAAAAAGACTCAATATTTGTTTCGTGATTCGTGCTCTGCCGCCTTGCCTGCCATTTCATGCTAGAGGTGTTAAAAAATATGACAACTTGGTTATAAAAAGCTCGTCAAAATACAAGTTGGGCTTGTTCACTATATTGTAACACAAACAAAAAACAATTTATGATATAATTTTGTGTTGATACATAATTATTTAAGCATTTCAGGCGTTATTGTAATAACAATATTTAGACGAACGGAACGTTGCTTCAAGTGGATCCTGAGTGAACGAATGAAAGAATGCTATTTATGTTTTTTATCTGTGGGACTGTGGACTTTCTTTGGTACTAGCTGATCCCCGAATAGTCTTAGTTTTATAATTGGAACAAATTTTAGTCCTGGTACTAGCTTTAATACCGTAACAAACCTAGATCTTATAGTCCGGGTTTAAACCAGTACTAAGTCGAACTTTTGTAATAAGACGGATTAAGTCTACATGCCTTTATAAGATTTAAATTTGCTTACTTATTTTTATTGTACTGCGACTGGCACTCCTTTGTGGTAATATAGTCTTTAATTCTACTTCTGATCTATGAAATGGTGTACATCTCAAATTATGACAACAGGTTTCATAATCTGCACTATTGATTCTTTTCAAAATTACATGTTTTGGTCGTTTTTTCTTAGCTGAAATAAAATTCAGATCAATAGTTTGGTTTTTGTAACTTTAAAATTAGATTAGATTGGAACTGTGACCTCCACAGAAATCGAATTACTATCAGAATTGTACTGCGAATAGAGTGACTAAGACGAAGAATTTTCAATGTTCTCAAAAAAGGGCCCAGACAATAATTTAACTATTTTCAAAACATATTTAAGTTCACCTTTTCTAATAATTGTACTGCGACTGAAACTTGCTAGAGGCAAAATCTCCCCGAACTCTGATTCTGATGTTCGACACAATTTACATCTTACATTTTCTGCACCGTCTATGCTTTTTAAGCCTGTTCGTGATGACTGTTGCCTGTCTGAAATTGTAAAGTAAAGGATTAAAAATATTTAACTACATATTTTTGTTTTACTTTTCTAAAAGTTGCCTTACCTTTTTTTACCATGTTGCAACTACTATGTATTGGTGAAATATTCTTAGACTTTGCTCCTGACTTTTGAAATTGACTACATTTTAATTTCTTCGAAGTGGATTTTTGTCCTGAATGATCTGTACTTTTGATGTTTTTCAAAATTGATTTCGCTGTCGGTCGCCGGTCCTTGCCTTTTGTCTTTGCTAAAATTTTATAAAATCTGTCATTCAATTTTTTTAAACTTGCTTTACTTGTTTTAACCATAATTTTGCATTTAGACGATGGGCGCAGTGGCTAAACAATTGGCTTTCTGACTGTAGTGTGTATGTGAGTTGTGTGTAAATACACCCACGATACAGAAAAAAAAACCAAGAGAGGAGAAATATTAAAAAAAAAATACATTGACTATCCTGGAGGTAAAATTTAATAATCTTTAATTCTACTTCCGACTTTAGAGAAATGGTAGGTATACTTTGTGACTTTTTCAAAATTGTTCCACATTCCGTATGGTCTGCGTCTTTAACTTTTCTCAAAATTGGGTGCGATGACCTTCCCGTGCCTTTGGCTGAAATTTTAAAGTTAGACTTAGACATTAAAATACAAACGTTAAACTTCTCCTCTTACTTTTCTAAAGATTGGCTTACTTTTTTGGACCATATTGCTACTACTCCATTTAGGACATATACTAGTTAATTCTGCTTCCGACTCTAGAACAGGTATACTTATTATTTTCTTTAATATTGATTCATGTTGTGTATGATCAGTATTGACTTTTTTCGCAATTGAGTGCGATGACCGATCCATGAAGTCTTTTTCACATTTCACTAGAATAAATAATTATACTTTAATATCAGAGGTAGTAAGTATCATTTAACCATTATTATTTCTTACCTACACATATCGGCTTACCTTTTATAATCGTACTGCAATCACTACTATCACTGTTGCACGATGGCAATAATATATCCTTTAATTCTGAAGCAGATTCACATCCTGAATAATCTGAACTTTTGCCTCTGTTCAAAACCGTACGACGTGACGCTTCGCTTTCTTTGCTCTTTGCTGGAATAATAATTTCAAGTTTAATAAGCATAGATTAAAAATATTCGTCATTACAATAATTTCTTTCATATATATAACTACCTTTTTTAGTATATTGAATGCCGCTATTCAATACCGAAGACTGTGCCCTTATCCGTTTTAAAGTTCCATGTCGATCGTAGGTTGACAAAGAACTCGCCGAACCCTGATTGGAACTGGCATGCATATTATTTTTTATGTGTGACTTCTGCGTACTTTTCGATGTCTTCGTAAAGGGTTCGTGGGCTGATTTATCTACACCCCTACCTTTTTTCATAGCAATCTGCGCTTTTTTCCTTGCTGGAATAAGTAAAAGGCGTTTAAATATCAAGTATATAAAATCGCTACATCGAAGATTTGCTCACTTCATTTACGCATGTGAATAAATTGGAAGAAAATCTTTTACGATTAGCTTTAGCTTTAGTACTATCAAGGCTTTTATTGTTTGTCGAGAGTCACAATGTTCACTGGTAGTTCATAAACCAAGCAATGATTGATTTGTGATTGGTAATATGAGAACAGTCTGTAAAGTCAAATAAAGGTTTAATTAAATAATTAAGAATACCTCTTATACAACCGCTTTCTCTATTTAATAAATGTTGCAATGAAATACCAGATTTTATAGATGGTGTATGTGCAACCATTTGTTTTATAATCCATGGTGATATTTCACCTCTTTTCATAGCTGTAGAAGAAATTGATTTTATTATTATAGATGATCAATTACCTCATACTATTTTAACTATGTTTGTTAATTAATACTAGTCATCATCGTTTCGGTAACGTATAATAAAAAATATCACTTACCACCAGGTGAGATAGTGGCCCATCAAATGTAAAAAAAAATCAGTGAACTGGCATGTTTTTAATTCTATTCCTTTTCAATCAAAACTCGTAGCCCTAACCTACTGCGAGCATGATTATTATTTTAAAATTAACTTGAAACAGTACAGTAAAATTTATTATTAACAATCTACATGATTACCTTTACCAACTTTCCTCAATATCTTCTCCTGGCCAACGCTAGTGCCTAATTTGATAATTATTCGTTTTTGGTTCATCGGTTTTCTATAAAACTTTTGACTTTCAAGTTTTCTGTATGGCCCTTTTTGATGAGGTTTCTTACTGAGTGCCAGTTCTATGAGTGATGCCGATACTCTGCCGCTTTTGATAGCTATAAAAAATAATTACCGTAGCATACTTTTACAAATATACCTCATGGATTTCATTGAATACATTGCTTCTTAAAAATTTGCTAACAAGAAGTCATTTACGCCCGAATACTATACTCAATTTGTACTTAAATATCGTGCCATCTCTTTCAATTTATAAAGAATTAGCTTCTGCCCGCGACTTCGTACGTGCAATCCCGTTTTCTTCCGTTCCCGTAGGATTTTCCTACTAGGTACTTCTACTGCCAATAATAAACACAATAAAAAAATCATCCAAATCGGTCTAGCCATTCTCAAGTTATGGCCTGACAACAGGAAACGGGTTTCATATTTTTTAAATACTAGCTTGTGCCTGCGACTTCGTTCTCGCAATCCCGTTTCTCCCATTCCAGTAGGATTTTCTGGACTTTCTCTGTCTTATGACAGACGATAAAAAACACAACAAAAAAAAAACAGCCAAAGCGGTCTAGCCGTTCTCAAGTTATGGCGTGACAACGGGAAACGGGTTTCATTTTTATATATATAGATGTAGAAGATTTGTAGTGACAGAACTGTACTTGCGCAACTTAAAATTAGTAGACTTTTAGTATTTGGGCGTTTGAGCAGGAGAAGTAAAAGATCATTGATTTTCCACCTCAAACGAGATTTTTATACACGAGTCGTGTATTGTATTAGTTGGTATTTGAGTCCAAATATAATTGTACATTATTTTAGTAATGTAGTTTTTAACACCGTGGTCAGTTTTAAGTTTGAGTTATTGAAAAAACCAAAAATATTAATCTGTTCATTAATTACTTGCCTTTACAGATCTCCTTCAAAATTTCAATGTTACCCTTTTTGGTGCCAAGTTTGACCTTTATGTCATGCTTCGTCCACTGTTTGTCACAGCTTTCTGCTGACAATTTACCATTACATTCATTAACAATTTTCAACATTCTCAATATGATAAAGTTTATCTTCTATATCTATTAAATGGCTGCAATTACTTCTTAAAACGTAGAATAAAATATAATACATGTACAATGTACATGTCGATGTTATATTCCAAGTGTCGTGTCCAATAGGCAACAATGCCGGGCAAGGGGTCTCGGGTTCGATTTCCGAACAAAGTACTTATTACTGGTTTTTTTTTTAATTTTCAGTAGTAGCACGGAGTCTGGAATATTGTGCCTGGTATATGGCAATATGCTCACCCCCTATTACATGGGACTCATAACATAGATAGTGAAAAGTGGCTGTTACATTGTACAGTGGCATTTAGTGCATGTGCACCACTGCCTACCTGCCCTTCGGGGATAAAAGGCGTGATATTATGTTGTGTTATGTTATGTGACGAACAACAAACAAATGTCACTAAAATCAACACTAGTCATTATTAATTTGTGTAGACTGACAACGTCGTTTATCAAAAAATCCTAAAAATCCCATCCTAACTTTAATGTAGGTAGATCAACCGACATGCGTGTCAAATGTTTCCTCGTCAACACAAGGTGTTATGTTTGTGCACACACCTAAAATAACAAGCCAAGACATAACAATATAAATTATTGGTGACACTTTCATAGCTTACCTTTACGAATATCTTTTCGAATTTTTACTAAACTTTTTCGTAAGATACCCGTCAATTTTGCTGTATGAATATTCGAGGAAGTTTTTATTTTGGTCATCCGTTGTTTTGGTCTAGGCGGACATGGACAACCTATAAAAATTGTAATAGATGCAGTCTTTATTTCATACCGCTTGCTTAACTTACGTTTTTAAACACAGGTTAATTGCTATTTGTAAAATTATTTCTATTTAAACGACTTCAAAATTAATTATAAACTACGTTAAAAACTATTGACTTCAACCGCGCATTTTTGGTAGTTGGTTATTAAAATTAATAACCAACTTCCAAAAGGAAAAATGTAATAAACACTTTTCTGAAAAACGTACGATTATCTCGCGATTAACTGAACCGATTTTGTTATGGTTTTCAGAAGAGAAGGTTTTAGTATATTATTTAATCGCCCATAAAATAAGGAGAGTCGAAGTCGGTTTGTTTAATCGTAGTTTTGTTCCAAGAATTATTTTACATTATTTTACCTTACGCTTTTATTCGTACCTTTTCGGACCCCGTCTAGATGTCCCGAAGAACTTGCACTACTAGTTGACTTGGGTGAAAATATAAATTTAGATTTCGTTGATAACCGTTTCAAGTTTTCAAAATATTTTGATGCTGAAAAATATAACAACGCCTTTCAAAATGAATATCCTTCTATTCATGGATTAGTATTAAAAAAATCCTAAACAGTTTGTGGGTGAAATTGGAATTTCGTCGTTATTTGTATTTCAATTAGAGTAGAATTTCATTAGAAATTACCTAATAAGGTAATTATTACAAACGGAGACCTTTTTTGACATATTAGAGTGAACCCTACCGTAATTTTTGGTTACCAGAGAACCAAGAATGAACAACTATCGCATTTGGCGTAATTCGCGCTCTGATTGGTTGGTTCTTTTGAGGTAATCAGGGCGCATACGCACATTACGAATGCGATAGTTGTTCGTGCTTGACACTCAGATGGCGGTAGTATGAACCTCTCGTTCTTCATTCCATAGGGAATTAGTTAGAGCCACGACATCGGACGTTCAGTATTTGACAACTGCTGTGATTAGACCAAAAATACGGTAGCCTAGGATGGTAGGTTCATATCATTTAATAACAATATTTCTACTACCAAAAAAAAATTTAAGATTTCTCAAAAGCATAATGATACCTCGAGTACTTATCTTCTGTTTTGGTTGTACAAGTTTTACAGGTTTACAAGGTTGCATCCTGACTCTGCTCGATAAAGCTTGTGCTTTTAATGAAACAATTCTACAAATCATGTCTTCCGTTTTTAATATCCTGCCAGTATCTTTGTCAACCATCAACTCCATTATCGACCTAGTTATATTTCCATCTGCAATGGCTGAAACAACAAAATGATTCAAAATATTAATGTTATCTAAAATATTATTGCTTTGCATTTGGACAATGCCACTGAAAAGTACGCCTTGAATAAATTAGGACGACACTTAGGCCATCCATTATTTAAAATCTAGAACAGTTAAGTAACAATAGCATTGACTGTACAATGATTCTGACTGAGTGGACTAACCTTTCACCGTCTTTTTAACTTCCCATAGTAGTTCTTCTCTGAAGGTTTCAGGATCGGTAATAATGGCATTGTGATGAGAACCTTGTCTTTTTCCTACATTGAGCATATTATATTGGTTCTTTAGATCATTATGTTTACTTAAGTAATGCCACGATTTTAATCCAAATTCCTTTATCATACTGCCCAGTGCAATAAACCTAGAATTTGTTTCGATACTACTAAGAGTAGATGATTTTGTTCCAAAATTAAAGTCTTTCAATGTATCTAATTTTCCCATTTTTGAATTTTTATAATCTTGAACAAAATCGGAATTCCAATGATTATTTATTAAATTCTTTGCTGCTGGTGATACTGTCCTTTTTCCGATATGACAGCGTATTGGAGAATTCTTTTCACTTTGCCACCTTACCTTTGTATTCTTATATCTTTTTGGGGATCGCGAACGAAGAAGTGACTTGTCATTTTCTTTCTTTTTCGACTGGTTAATAGATATCTCAGATTCAAAATAAATAAGTTTTTGAGATAATTTTATCTCAGAATGTGGCTTCATTAGCCTATCTTTCGAATAAAGTGTTATAGTTTCGATTTCTTTTTCTCGTTCTTCTTCGTCTGAAGAAAAAGCAAATGCGTTTTCTTCATTTTGTTTATAGGAAGTGCCTTGTATCCTACCTGATTTTAATTTATGATCTTTTTTTGAATAAACATGTAATATATTAGAATTTTTCATGTCGGATTTCACACTGACATGTTTATGTTTTGGCGTTAATTCATCAATATTTTCTGTAAATTTTATCATATCATGTGTTTCATTATATGGATTTGCAAAGTTTATATAATTAGTATTATTATTTTTCATTGAAGGTCTATATGTGCTTACAGCCGTAGAGATGGTTGAGCTCTTAACAGGACTCTCATCACTACTTTTACGACCTTCACCATTATCATCTTTATTGTCTAAGTAACATTTATATTTTTTTACTGGTCCAATATTTGCTTCGTTAGATCTTCTTATTTTCAATGTATTTTCATTGAATTTTTTTGGTTCGAATTTTAATGCACCAGAGTTATCGGATTTTAATTTGATAGAACCTAATCCTCTTGTATCTAATCTTAGTGCAGGTTTTATATAAGTCATACCATTACTCTTAGTTATACGTCCAGTAGTACTTGTAGATGTAGTAGTAGCAGCGGTGCTTGTTGTTGTTGTGCTCACAGGACTTTCACTACTGTTCAGATTGTCTTTCATATTTGTACGTATATCATACCTTTTAATTATGCTACTTAATTGGGGTATCATTTGACTTATTTCTTTTTGTTTATTTTGTATTTCAAAGGTTACCGTCGACTCAGGAGTTGATGTATCTTTTGGTGTACTATGCTCATCATTAAATGATTGTTGTTGTAAATCTTTATTTATAATTTCCATTGCAGCGAGTAGTAATTTGTTAATGTTACATCGTTGATTTTCTTCAAACGCAACAAGAGACTTTTTGCTAGAGCCAACTTGTATAACCTTTCCATGTCTCTTGTCGTACGTTCCGACTGATTTTGTGTGATGTAAACTTCTTTTCCATGGATATTTTGATGTTTTAGATTTGAATTTCGTCGTGCTCACTGATTTTGATTTAATAGCTCTTTGTAAAGTGGATGTTGATAGATTTTTAATTTTACTTTTAGTATTTATACCATAACTTCGTTTTTTTACTTTCACATCTCTTGATTTCAAATTACAGTCAGGGTAAATATTTTTACCCGCTAAAGAACATTTGGGATTTTCTGTAATTCTTTTATCTTTTCTGTTGTCAAGTCCACTGAATTTAGTAGATCTTGATGTGCGTCGTCGTTTTTTTACCAGTTTACTACTAGAATTTGGATTTTTATTACTACCAACATATGAATCAGTTAAACATTCACTCGAGTAAGTTTTTTTTAAAGGTCTTTGTGTAGTTACGACATGCATAACTAAAGATTTACTTGTTCCAAACATGGGACCTTTAGATCTCAACCTTTTAATACGTTTTTGAACATTTCTTTCATATTCGTTCGAGTTATTCATGTTGATGTTTTATATTAACTCATTGATTTATTTTAGACTTTAATTTTATTGTTATCATTATCTTTTTTATCGGTGAGACCCAGTGATGTTCTTAGGGATCTAGCCACCTGAAAGAAAAATGTATATTTTATTATATTTTTTAATCGAATAGGAATTACTCCGCTCTGTTAGAGTGGTTTCTTACAAAGAATAATTCGTCTCGTAGAGGTATATATAACTACGTTCAAAGAAATTTAATAGTAACCAAGTATTATCTGAGAGGTTTTAGGACTTACCACGAATTTTAATAAAGGTATTTAAATTAATGGTATTTTATCATCTATGTCCAAACATTGGTATCTATAGTATAATTAAATCTGAAAATAAATAAAATGAGTTTCTTTGTTTGTTTGAACGTTTATCTCTGGAAATACCGGTGAGATTTAAATTTTTTTTTATTGGAATGTCTATTCGTCAAGTAAGGCATACCTAAAAATAACGCTAAGACTAATAGAAGCCGAATACCGGGTGAAACCACGTGAGATTAGCTAACAAAATTATAAAGAGGTCAACAAAAGATTGGGGAACTATTAATACCGATAAAGCACAATTTTTGAGGTCTTTCGTCACTGAAAATGCACAATAATAGCGTGCTGAGTAAAATTTGTTCCTGTACATATTGGCAATAAGTTCGTTCATATAAAATTTTGAAGTTATTAAATTGTACTTACAAAATTAAATTAACAAAAGTCTTTCAATTATGTCGCATGGCTAATATTCGATTCCGAATTAGGACTCATCGAAGGCCTAGATGAAAGCAAGGTAAATATACCAATATGCATATCAAGCATAATAAGTATCAAGAACGTCGAATCGATATAGATTTCTACATAAATAATATATACATGCATAACACAACTGCCATAAATAATAATAACGTCAAATTCATCATTTGACAAGACAACACAAAATACTTAAACCAAAAATTCGTATACTCCTTATTTTATCATTTAATTATTTAATTCAGTGTCTATCAAAGAGTATAATAAGTATAGCCCTATGGTATAGCCTTATCTTATTCTTATTTCCCTGCTCCACTAGTGCATTATGCTGCGTTTCGTGTCTCTTTGACGCAACGGAAGAACACTGCGTTCGCCTCACCAAGATGCACGACACGTCTCGCAGTGCAGAACGACACGCACGCTGTCGCAGTCGCGTCTTAATCAAAGAGTATAGTAAGTATAGGGGAAGTCTTAGTTCATACTTTGCAATGGATAAGTACAAACGTCTCGCCGGACGATGCAAAGGTCTAATGGGGCATGTCATAATAAATACAGGGTGACTAGTAACTCGACGTATTCCTGTGGTTTTTAGTTGTCGTTATTACTTGGGAGGTGATACAACTAATTTCCTACAAAATTAGTCCTGAGGTCTCTGGTCCGAATGTAGCTAGTTTCTGAGATTTTTCGGTTTTTTAGCACTTTTCGGTTTTGGTGAAAATTCTACTAACTTTCAAGCATTACACAAAGTGAGCAAAATTAAATCGCTAAGATGTTGCCACGACATGCATATCGTCACACCTGTCTCTCATCGGTCATATCTTTTTAGTTTCATCTATATATTCATCGACTTCTTAATGCATCATACTTAAATGCACAAACAATATTTATTGGGTACATTCATTGTTGCAATCAGTGCAACTGCTTGAATCTTTATTAAACGTATACAGTCGGCTGTAAAGGGATATGCAAAATGTATTTCTAAATTTGGTTCCGAGTACCGAGTGGGTTCGATTCCCGGGTCAGGCAAAGTATTTATGGGATTTAAAAAAAATCAGTAGTAGCACGGAGTCTAGAATTGAACCCGGTATATGGCAGTAGGCTCAACCCCCATGACATGGGACTTATAACATAAATAGGGAAAAGTGGGTGTTACATTGTACAGTGGCATTAACTGCCGGATTGTGCACCTATGCCTACCCCTTCGGGGATAAAACACGTGATGTTATGTTAATGAATTAATTTCTTAACGTGCACATTTGAAGTCAGAATAAAAGGCACAGTTAACCATTACCATTAAAGTAATCCTGGTGGAGCAGCTTTGGGAGGATATGTCGGGCTTATTCCACTAAAAAAAAGATGGGGCAGCAGCATAGAGCAAATATCAATCCTGCAGTTGTAGGCAAATGCCATTTAGCGCTTGTCTACGTGTAGAATAGAAAACCGAATTATATGGAATTGACGTAGATTTTGACACTTATCAGAGTCATCCTTAAATACATTTAGTTTTCTATTCTCTCTGGAGACAAGCGCTAAAGTGGCGTTTGGTTAAAGGCACTGTGACGGTTATAATTTATCCTGGTTCTTAAGAGTAAAATTTAGATTCCAACAAAGCGTGGAATCTCCAAGTTAATACTTGAAGAGGATTGTGACATAGTAATAAAAAAAATATGCAATAAGGATAAATATATATAATGCTAATTTCTACTTGTTCTTTACATATCGTATCCAGTACACATGCAGCAACACGCCATAGCTCTACAAAGTTCAAAACAAAGTATACATGGGCTCCATACACATACAGCCATAAGGAACATTAGGACATTAGCCAATTGTTTCCATAGTCCAAACAAATTCACGCAATGAGGATAAAACCATGGACACATGTAATAAACCCGCAAGAAGGGCCTCTTCCTCAAAGTGTTCATATACAGACTACATTCAAAGTCAACAGGTTCTGTATGACGACGACGACGTCGACGCTTTTTCCGTTTAAGCATCTGCATACGTGCCTTAGGGTCTGGATCAGTAATGTGAACCAAATAGTTCGTTATTGCATTCGATTCCATTCTAGTCTTTATACAGTTTCCTATTGTCGTCCGTACAGCTCTTTGCTTAATTCTTGCCAAGGTTGATTTAAGGCCTGAATCCTTGTAATTCTGCTTAATTTTTTTTACCACTGTATTTGGTCTGCGCTTGATAGTACGTACGGTATCTTGTAAATTATAAACAGCATCTTTTGGACGTCTGACAACCCTAGAAAAACTTCTTATTGACCCCCCTAAACAACGAAAGCCATAAGCTCCTAAATCTCTTATGGATTCCACAGCCATTACCACAGGTGAAGCACCTTTAATTTTTTTAATTTTGTTCATTTGACGTCTGTCTGCTGTCTCTCTTCTTCGTATTCGTTTTAAATCTTGCGATCTATATTGTCTTAAACGCCGTCTTCTGGCTTGCTGATATTTTTTATGCTTTAATTCATTAATTTCTTTTTGTCGCTGCCTTCGCGCAGCTTCTAATCGTATTTTAGGCAATTTTTCAAATTCGTCTTTACAAACGTCGCTCCCACATACACAGGGAGGGATGTCTTTTATTCTATTCATATCCGCTTGTTCGTCTCTTAATTTAGTCCAGTCTTTCAAACATACGTCGCTACCACATGTGCAAGTTTTTAGGTGCCGAGTCTTCTTTACAGCAGCTTTTTTCTTTTTTTGTGCTTGTAGCTTATATTTGCGACAAAAGCAACAATTGCATGTCTTACCGTGCAGTTTTACTAAAGCTTCGCCTTCACTTTGAGACACGAAACCTCCTCTGTGTTTTTTAACAATTTGTCGTAGTCTTTCCGCCTTTAACTTTGTGACAATTTCATCGGCATTGATTATGCTTGCGGTAGTTCTGTCTACGTGCATTTCCATAACCGGTGGCGCGCACGGTTCATCTAAAATAAAAATATAAAAAGTTGGTAAGGTGCAATAACTATACTGATATATTTAAAACTAGCTTTTGCCAGCGGCTTCACCTGCATTCCCGTTATAAAAAGTGGCCTATATGTTATTCCAGACCCTAATCGATCCCTGTTCCAAATTTCATTTCAATCCCTTCAGCCGTTTTGACTGGAAAGAGTAACAGACACACATCCATCCTCATAAATATTTTATTTTTATTTATTTATTTATTTCAACTTCATACAACAAGTGTGTACAGGTGGACTTAATGCCTTGGGCATTGTCTCCCAGTCAACCTTTAAGCAGTGCAGAGATGAAAGTAGCAGGTGATATATTGCAATATTCATTTTGATATTAGTAGGATTTAAATTTCAGTACAAAATATAGATAATAATGATTGACAAAATATAAATATATAATGTTCGTGAATATGATACATAGAATAATATTAATTTTAATATTAGCACGATAAGTCAATAACCAAATGCAAGGGGTAAACGAGCAGAAACATCACCTAATTGTAAACGATCAACAATGCCGCCCGAGGACGACAGGTTCAGGTGTGCAACCGATAGAGTTCAGAGCTATCAAATTAATAGCAATGAAACAACCATAAAGATGACAAAAACCTTTCTTTCAAAGACCTTTGGCTCTTATTCTCCCCAAAAGCCATTTCTTTGTATGTATGATAAATAATATTAATTTTGAGATTAATGAATTGGAAAACTTGTCTAAATGCATGGTGGCCAGCTAAGAAGCATAAAACTTATTTTTTTTTCTTTTAAATATACTGAAAATTCCTAAGTATTGTCTTAAAAATATTATTTTTAGGCCTGGCACTTATGTATGGAAAAATATATCTCTTAAAATTTCACCTTTAGCAACAAGACGGCGTTACAAGATGTAAGCACTTTTCGACACATTTTTGGCACAACATAAAGCTGTATCTCGTATCATCATTATCATCAACAGCTGGAAGATGTCCACTGCTGGGACGAAGGCCTCTCTCTCCTAGTCTACACTCTTAGTCTGCCTACTCTCTATCTCCGTGTGTTGTTTATTGTTTTAAAATGTTGAATATTTTTAAGCTTATTTGCATAACGTCGCTTTAACTCTTCAATTCCCATGTCCAAGTTAATATATGTATATATATTTTTATTTTTGATATATAAGTTAATACAATTAGATAGATTTCCGGGGTTTAGTAACATACTCACCTATATCAGAATTAATTTATAAAAAGTAATACCTTTGCGACTTCTGTAACGTTTTTCTGGTGAGTCCAAAATGGGAAACACTTCATCTTTGTTCATTACGAGCATTTTATTTTTATGGACCACCATTTCGAAAAGCGGCTTTTCGCTCTCCGGTTGCTTCGGTTTTCGTCTAAAGACTCTCCTAAGCAGTTCAAGGCGATCATCAAAATTATCTGGTGCTGCGCGATCTGCAAATTATTATTTGTATTATCGTCAGTTGAAGTAATAGTCGCTGAGTATCGCAGTATATTCAAAAACATAAATCGTTTTTTAAATTTTTGCAAAAGCTCTTAAATTAAAGGTTTTCGATTAAAATCGGTTATTAATTTCAGCTGTTAGTTGTTGATTTTATCTTTTAATTTTATAATGTTAAAAATATTTTTTTTTCTAATCTAAATTTATATTATGACTGCCTCGTTGGACGAGTAGTCGTAAGTGCAACTGCCGGGCAAGAGGTCTCGAGTTCGATTCCCGGGTCGGGCAAAGTACCTACCTTTTTTTTGAAAAAATCTCAGTAGTAGCACGGAGGGATTGTGCATGGTATATGAGTATAGGCTCACCCCCTATCACATGAGAGTCATAACATAAATAGTGAAAAGTGGATGATACAATAAACAGTGGTATTAAGTGCCGTAATGTGTACCTCTGCCCACCCCTATAAAAAGTGTGATGTTATGATGATGAATGGTATTTCATAAAAACACTAAAGTATTTTTTCTCTGGAATATTTGACTCTACTGGAACAGAAGTGTTGAGAATGTTATAGACAAATATTTGATACATGCGAAGCATCCTGTATTTATCTATCCATACAAATGTACAAGTTATGCCTCCCCAATGTATGATTTTTAGACAGAAATACCTCTTGGACGAGGCTGCTGTGCTGGTGCTGCAGTGCCGCGGTAAACGCGACCGTTATTCAACATGGGCAGCACTTCATGTGGGTTCGCTATGCTCATATCATTTTTATGTACCACCATTTCAAAAAGCGGTTCCTGGGGCGCAGGCTGGGGCGCAGGTTGTTCAGTTGGCCTACGTCTAAAGGCTCTTTTGATCAGTTCGAGACGAGTTTCATCAATGTTGTCTTCCTTTTCTTTGCCATCTACAACAACATTGCCTGGCGCGGCTCTGGGGCGTAAAATAATAACATCTCGCTTTGCGTCGGGATCTGCAACAATATATTAGTAAAATTTTGTTGGTTATAAATATATGAGATAATCACCTACAAGCCTTGCAATATACAGAAAAACGCTGTTAGGTGCCGGTAAAAAACCAATTTAATTTTCATATTATTATGGGATTTAATGTTTCTTTTATATTATGTAGTTGTAATCAACTGCAAGGCTGAAGTTGCATGTAGACCATGAGAACAAAAACGATTAAAATTGTAAAAACGATTTCTTTTTGTCAGCGTTTTGGGAGCGTTCCGTTAACATTCTGTATGTATACATATATATTGATGTATGTGAGTGAAGTGGAATCTTGCAACCGTTAAATTTTGAAAAAAATCTTCATATGGTTGAGCTAAAATGTTGTATACACGTATAATTTAAATAACCTTAATATTAAGATTTAGGTAGGTACCTATACTTAATATTGTCTATTTTTATTGATCAGTATCTTTTTGGTTATTTTTTTCTGGCTTGTCTGATTGGTCTGAACCTTATTGTTGATTACAGTAAGTCGTAATTACGAATTTGTAGTTATACACTGCAACATTTTATTCTTCTTACAAAAGAGTTCCACACATTGTATCCAAATTTCTAGGTAATATTTTAGTTTTTTGTTGAGTTTTAGATACTTGTGTATCATTACTAAAACATTTCATAAATGTATACGTCTTATCTTAAACTGTAGCTATTCAGCGAACAAGTCGAGCGAACCATTCTATCCATAAGATAACATTTTCTATAAGACAAAATACCCGTACTCGCAATAGAGTGATTCTAACTACGCCTTGTCATTGTAATTAGCACTGCATGCAGCGGGTCGGCCGTCGCACGCTGATCTATAAGATTATATAAACCAGCACGCCACACGGGCGCCCGCGCCGTGCGCACGCCTAACACAGCGCACAGCATTAAAAGAAAGAAAATTGAAGAGGTACTGTCAACACATTTAGATGTGCTTCAAAATCTATTTTAATCAGCGATAGTAGTAAAAATGACCATGTATTATATAACTCATCATATTTAATCTTGTTTTTTTTTCCATTGCAAACAAACTTATAGCACTTATGTGTTGAAAAGTAGCACGGGTCTGAGGACGGCGACGGCGATGACTCGCCGCGCGACCAGAACCTGACCCGAGCTTACAGTGCGTCGCGTTTCGCGCGCGCCTCTAAAAATCATCAGACCACCCACAGATGGGGCCCAATAGGGCTGATGCCGATACAGAGCCGCGGGGCTTAACGGGTTGCCGGGGCGCTGGCTCGAATTGTAGGAGTAGGAATGGGGTGGTTTTTAGTCAGTAAGAGTCTGACACATCTCGCCTCACCCGGGCGGGATGATTTCCCCCGTCAAAAAAAAAGTGTTGAAAAATACAGCAGTAGGTTAAGTTAGATTCTATTCAAGTGTGACGAAGTATATAGGAAGTCTAATATAATGTAGAACCGTTACAATCATTATATAAGATAGCTTTAGCAATAACACACTTTTGTTATAAATACAATTTATAGAGAAAAAATATAGCGATCGGAACGTAGAAGCTCATCGTATTCGTCCGAAACAATAACATTACCTTCTTGTATTTTTTTTAATAGGACAAGCCCGCCACAACCTCCCAAAACCGCTGCAACTCCTGTAAGCCAGGATCTACAGTAGATACAACCATGAAAACACCGGAACATTAAAGTCCGGCGCGTCCCAGGGACATGAGTAACTGTCTTGGTTCCCGCAACGAAGTGAATCAGAAGATATTATAAGAGGAGAAGAAGAAAAAACCTACTTTCTTGTATATTAATTTCTTCTCTCGGTCTTCGTCTAAAGGCTCTCTTGATTCGTTCAAAACGAATGTCATCACTATCATCTTGCGTTGCGTCGCCTTTTGCAATAATATCATCTTGCGTTGCCTTGCGATTTGCAATAATGTTATCTTGCTTAGCGTTGCGACCTGCAACAGTATTATCTTCAGGTGACTTGATGTCCGTACCTTTTAGTTTGTTGCAAAAGTGGCCAAATCGACTAAATTGATTGATAGATAGCCACTTTTATCTATTCTTGTTGATGATATATGACATTATCACCTTTTTTATTGGTACTGCCGAGCAAATTATTACTGAGATTTTATAAAAATCTGCTACTACTGAGATTTTATAAAAATCTCAGTAGTAGCACAGAGTCTAGTATTGTGACCGGTATATGGCAATATTCTCACCCCTATTACATGGGACTCATAACATAAATAGTGAAAAGTGGATGTTACATTGTATAGTGGCATTAAAAAATCGGGGATAAAAAGCCTGATGTTATGTCTAATTGAAACTTGGCGTATTGGCTTAATACGCCAAGCTATAAGCATATTGGCTTAATACGTCGTGTGCAGTCTATAAAAAAAATTGAGTATGGAATTATAGTCTTCAGTTCTCTGTCTGTTTAGGTGAGTATAATTATTGTAGGTCTTACTGGGCTATTTCCATTTATACTTTCCGACATGTGTGAACATTGTTCATTACCAATTAAGTTTAAAAAAAAATGAAAACTGAAGTTCAAAGATTCAGAAGTGCATAAAAATATTATTATTATATATTTTAATCAGGTTTAACGATAAAAATCATTGTATTATAGAGTTTTTAAATTCTAGAAGTCTCTCTCTTTTGCAAATGAACAGAATCAAGGTAAGTAAGATACTGACTAAGAGAGGTTAGAAGAAGTGTTTAGAACGCTGTAAATTAGAACCGTTACAGTCAGTCTTATTGTGTATGTATAATAATGTATATATAATATAAACATATACCTAATTAGATAGTTAAAGCAATAACATACTTTTGTTTTAATTAAGATTTATAGAAAAAAATACCGTTTTGACGTCTCCATCTTCCCAATGGTCTATTGTGATCAGAACGTGGAAGCTCTTCATCTTTGTCCAATACAATAATATTACCTTTTGGAGCCATATTTTCTGAAAGCGGTCTCTTGATGTCACTTTTTTCTCTCGGTCTTCGTCGAAAGTTTTTCCTGATTCGCTCAAGACGGGTTTCATCACTATCGTCTTGCGATGCCTCGCGATTTGCAATAATATTATCTTGCGTCGCGTTGCGATTTGCGATAATATTATCTTGTTTTGCGTTGCGATCTGCAACAATATTATCTCCAGGTGACTTGTTGTCAGAACCTTTTGTTTTTTGACCGTATTGGCAAAGTGTATTACATTTAAGACTTTGTTGATGATATACGAGATAATCACCATATTTATTGCTCACGAGTTTTTCATTTCTTTTTTGCCCTTTTGTTCTTGTTTTCTTGATACCTGGCGTATTAGTTGAGTGATGTGATAATTTAGTTGTACTGTCTAGTTTATGAAATTTTTTCTTTGAGTATGGCATTATAGTCTTCAGTTCTCTATCTGTTTGAGTGGCTTGTATAATACCACCTTCCTTTTCGTCCAGTAAAATTATGGTTGGGTTATATCCATTTATATTTTCTTGTTGAGTACGAGTATCGTGGCTTGTACTAACTGATTTTGATTTACTATTCCTCTTTCTTTTAAATTGTGTATTTTTAGAATTCAATTGTTGTTCACCAATACTCTTATCTGTATAATCAACTTCTATTTGACTTTTTTTCGAAGCTTTTCCTTCTTTTGCCGTTGGACCTAAAACATAATTTATTACAAATAAGTTACATTTTAATAATTGTCTTTTTTATACATAAATAGCAATATTTTATAAGAAAGTAAATAATTACCATGTCCATCGCCCGTCCCTTGTTGTTGATTACATTTGTCCATTGCGGTACCAGGACAAGTGTTTCCATGTTTATTTTTGGGATAATCTATGCACATCCCGAAGTTAGAATTAAATTTAACAAATTTAGAGTTCTCTGAATTTTCACATCGTAAAACGCAGTAGTTGGGATAGGGCATCCATTCTCTTGATTTATATTGTACTTTTGGTTCGTATGTACGACTTCTTTCCGAGAGATATGATGTGGTATTATATGTTGGATAATTTGTACTAATAATCTGACTGTTTTGATGTATTCGTTTGTAAGTTCTTGTACTATAACTCATTCTTTCTTTAAAATTGTCTTTGCTGTATTCGTCGTTGGTAACATTATATATTTTCGTTCTCGTAGGTCTATCAAGTTTTATGGGTTCTTCAAAATGTTTCAGTTTCCTTGTAGTTTTAGAATGTTTAATTATTGGGTTATTGAGATTCAAATTATTTAACACTTTTTGAGATTTAACTTGTTTTTGAACTTCGTATTGCATGTTTGCTGTACAAAAACACCGTCTTAATAATTTTGTTATACCTGTAGCTCTACCATGAGTTTTATAATGAACTTGTGAGCTTATGTTCCGCACATGATGGTTGTTGATCAATGCCTGTGTTTTGTCGTTACTAGCAAAATAATGATTAGGCTTTGCTTGTTTTAAAAATTTTGCGTCATTAAGTAAATCAGATCTGAAGTGAGGAACTTTTCGTGTTTGTGGATCAGAATGGTTTTTTGTCATAACCGATTGGTTTACGTTATTGTGTCTTTTTTTCTTAAACAATGACCGAAAACATTTTGATAAAAATGTTTGATTGTCTAACTCAGGTTTTCTATATCGGTCCACGTCACTGTTACCTCCCATTCTTGTATTAACATAAGATCTTACAGGTCGATTTTTACCTTTACCAACATTTTGTGTTTTTGAGTATATTACGTCTGCCTTTTCGTCTGATTTATGCTTATAGCATCCCACTAAATTTGATCCCAAAGTGTCAGCATAATATAATTTTGACCTCTGAAAACGATTATTTATATCACATTCATATTGAGAACAAACACCAGGTTCACATTTGTTGACCTCAAACAGACAATTAGTAGGTACCTTAAGTGGAACATTTCTGAAATTGAAAGCTCTAACATTTGGTGCGTACAACGATGGCTTAAATGGATTATTTTCCCGTGTACTTAGACAGTATCCAATTTGATATTCCCTGACATTAAAATCTGTTCGAGATCTAAACTGCTTACTATTAGCTAAAGTACACTTTAGCTTGTTTTGTATTCTTTTTGCAGTATAATTTGCTTTTTTGATACTGTTTTGTCCAAATATGAAGTCTGATTTGGAAATACTTTGAGGATTTTTCCGACTTGCTTGTAAATCATTAGAGTTCAATTTAGTAGTCATAGTTTGATTGGAATTAGTTTGGCGATTGCTAGTTTTTGGTTTTGAATTAGTGTTCTTTTGTTCAAGTATTGGTTTATAGAAATATCTCTTTAGTAAAGAATCTCTTTTAGATATGCCATTTTCTTTTTTATTTTTTTGAGATAGTTGACGCTTTAATGTTGTTTCACATATAGTATCTTTGTAACATAATATGTCTTTTGAATTATGAATTCCAAATGCGGTGCGATTTCTCGAAAGACCTACATTAAAATTTGATCTAATTGGAATTGCTAGGCGTAAATTTGAACGAGGATGTGTCGTTCTTCCATTTCTATGTGGTATACTTTGAGCATATTTTTTAAATATCTTGGATTGTGTACTTTTTGATTTTAAATTGTTAGTTACTGATTTTTTCTTAGGTTTGTCCGTCCTTATACAGTTGTCAAACGCTCGCGTCATCTGTTGTAGTTGAGTTCCATCATAATGCCCACATGGATTATACGTTTTTGCTTTATGAATATAATGATTAGAGTCGCCGTCACAATGTTTTCTATATACATTTGATTTATTTAACTTCATCGTCGCATTTCGATTAATATGCGAACTCCCATACGTAGCTTGTATATTTTGTTGAAAAATAATATTTTGGTTTTCCTGCTGTTTATGTTTCTTGTTTAGATTAAACGAAAAGAAACGTTTAATTACAGTACCAAAATAGCTGTGGGTGCCTTTATATTGTTGTATCGGTGTCACATCTGATGCTTTTTGATCAACACAGTTTTTAGCTTTAGAAGCTAAAGCCTGATGATGTATAGAAAATTCATTATTAAAGTTCAGTTGTGATCTTGTTGGTACCGGTAAATAACATTGATTTAAAAAGTTCGTCTTGCAATCAAAGTGTCCATTATCGTTATTCTGATTATATTCTTTTGATGAAATATTTGGGTTATCACTAATAGCTTTACGGTGTACTTTATTACTATTTTCTTGAGTCCTTTGACTACTTTTTATAAGATTTCCATTTACATTGGATGCTCGTGTTTCGGATTTGTATTCACATGAAAGCTTAGGTCGTGCATAATTATAAATAATATCGGCTCTGTTAGCAGTAATCAGTTTATTTTGTAATTGCATAAAATGCGGTGCATTTTTATTCCGCAAAGGACGTGAGATTTCCAGACAATCCTTATTGTTTTTCCAAAAACCTAATGTACATAGCCATTTTTTCAAGAATGGCTCCGTATAAGTGTGTTTGGGTCCATCAGTTTTAGTCTCTAAACTCTTATGATGATCATGTGGTTTGTGAACGTTTAATCCCGGCTGCTGATATCCCTGATTTTCTTTTTTTGTAGTGTTACCTGATTTTAACTTATACTGCTTCTTTTCGGATTTTATTTTCAACGTATTGGCATTGTTTCCTTTTCCTTTTCTGAGTCTATTTTCGTTAGACTGTATTTTTCTTGATATCGATTTAGAAAGTGGCCTCGTTGTCACCGCTGATGACCTTTTCGATATAGGAATAGTATTTGTGACTTTTGAGCGTTTAGCCGTATGATTCCTCATTTTTTTTCTTTCTGCGCAATCATATGCATTACACTCTTCAGGAGTGCAAAAAAATGGCTCACATGGTACTGGTCGAGCTCGGATTGATGCAAGAGGTGGTGTCACTAAGGAAATTCCTAATTGTTTAGTTTGCATTTGTTTTTTGTGACCACCGTTTTTTAATTCTCCGGTATAAATCGACGCTATAGTTTTTTTAGATGCAACGTGTAACTTTTTCTGTCTTTTCTTTTGAAAAAGCTTTAAAGAACATAAACATTGTTTTAGCCTGTTACCAAATTGTTTGTTTTCAAATTGTGAGGATCTTGATTGCGAAGCTGTGTTATGACTAGGTCGACTTATATTTTGCATTTTGTGGCCATGATTCTTACGCTCAAGTTGAACACCTTTCTGTTTAATTCTATATTTGGAATGCGCTTGATCACCACCTTCCATGCCTGTTTTATTTTTGTAGAATCCAAAATTAGATATAATTCTGCCAGCCCGTCGATGTGGGTAAAAATATTCTACATTCAAAGAATTTCCTATATTTTTTATAGGTGATCCTTGCACTATTTTTGCTCTAGGCGTATTAAAAATTCTTTCTGTATTTTTTGGTGATTGTACACTTGTTGCGTTTCGTCGCCCTTTAGTTTTATATAATAATCTTTGGTCGCAATTTCCAGAATCACATTGATTTTTTCTGTGGCGAGATCTATTGGCAATTGGTAAAAGAGGAGCTTGGCTAGCTTTTGACATTAGCTGTGTTCTAATAGGTTGGTTATTCTTTACATTTTTTTCTCTACCTGATGTACATCTCTCTTTCGGTTCTTTACTGATTGTATGATTAAATATCTTATATCGTTTTTCCTGTTTTAATGGATTCACGAGTTCAGCTTTAGTCATTGAAGAAGTAGATCTATTTAAAACTTTGAATGGATCTACTTTTCGACTTCTAAAATGAATTATCGGTTTCTGTTGACCAATTGTATAAATTCTTTCTTCTTTTTGTCTTAATTTTGTAATTTGGTTATTTAATACACCTGAGCTTGAAGAAATTGACTCAGTTTTATTTTCAGATTGATTTTGCATTCGCTTTTTATTGCAATGATCAGTTTCATATGCTTTTTCTTCACTTTTCCGTGTGGCAAGTTGTTGTCGTGGCCTTGGCGTGACTGGTTTCATTACTTTTGTTATTTCCGTCTTTGGACCGGACTGCAAAGTATGACTATGCAGAATTGTCGTCAAAGAGCGAGAGCATTTTTTAGTTGGTTTACATTCCTGTCCTCTATTGCAAAATATGACAGATGCAGTACGCTTGCACGGCATATGCTCTGATGCTAGAATCTTTTCCGTTTTGATTTGAGTGAAAGGTTTACGTTTTGGGCATTTAGTCCCTACCTTCTTTGGTTCTGTTCTCACGTAATCTGTACCCGTGAAGGAATTTCGTAGTGAAAGTGTAGTCATTGAAGAAAATGACTTTTGTTTCGGAGTACGAGTAGTTGTGACTTGGTCGTGTGGTTTTCTTGTATTACGATTTCTTAGTCTCTTGGTCACTGATACATGAGATCTTCCTGAGCCAGAATAGTGGCTATAACATTTATTTCTTTTTGTATATCCTAAGTTCCTAGCATTAATCTTGTAGAGGCAATTTTCTGGTATACAATTATCCACAAAACAGGATCCTGGTTCACATTTATAAGAACTGTGGTCTTTTTTTATCTTTTGTCTAAACAATGATAATGAATCTTTTTTTATTTCAAAAGGTTTTTGTTTTTCTATATCTATATAGTCATCTTTAGTTGCGCTATGATGGGTGTTCTTAATTTTCTTCGACGAGTTCATAGGCATTTTAGCTATTTTAAAGGCGTAAGTATTCTTTCTTAGAGGATCTTTTTTATTATTTTCTTTCTGAATTATACCAAATGGTATTGAAAATTCAACAGCTGTCGCTTTTGATCGGCTTCTATTTATAATCACTTTTGATGGACGTGTTACTATACTACTTAAAGGTTCTGATTGAATCCTTTTCATTTTGTAGTTGATATTCCGAAATTTTGAACTTATTTTTGTACTAAGTCTCCTTCTTCGTCTTCTATTCGTTTTTTCAGCTTCAACAATGTATTTAGTTATATTTTCAGACGGTACATGGTGTCTATAAGGCGGTTGATGCCTTTCCACGTGTTTTTCAACAAATTTTAAAGTAGTACAAGAACAAGAGCAAGAACTGCAACAGTTGCTTAATTTACATTCATTTGATGAACCAAAGCGACCTCTGTCTTCAAGACCAACAGTTTTCATGGCCGCATTATTTTTTTTATTGTCGTGTTGGTCTCGTAATCTCAATTCATTTCCTGTTTGCGTATGCTCGCTACTCCCACTGCCTGACATTAGCTCATTACGCACATCATCGTAAGCAGTGCGTGTTTTCATTATTTGCTCAAGTAACTTTGTTTCTCGTAATGGTAAATATTTACCATAGTATAGTCTATCAATCCTAGTTCCACCCTGACTAAGTTTATTAACAGAAGTTTGCTTAGATCGACTCCTTGCAGATCGTATGCTGTGCCGCTTCATTGTGTACTAAACAACTTTACATCAAATCTTTACACATTCACAATACAATTAACAACATTTACAACAAAATTATTTAGAAATATTAATAGCAATGTTACAATACGTTACATTAAAAGAGTAATTGGCCGGAGTCGTCATGAATTTTTCAACGTGATTAACCTGAAAAATAAAAGGAAATTAATTATTAGAAAATAGAGAAATGTCCACAGAGATAACCATTTCAAAACATTTATTATATACTAATATTATAAAAGGAGAAGCCTTGATTGTTTGAATAAACAAAATTTTAGTGCACATGATTATTCCAGTACATTAAAGTATATTACGTCTTTAAGCTGAGGAGGCCAATTCAGCAGTGGACCGTCCGAGCAGATGTGAAGGGGTTTGGTTAAACAATTTCTACGCATAGATGCAGAACGAATCTCGTTCATTTTAAATTGATAAGAACTTAGGTGTGATTTGGTACCTATAGATTAAATTTCTGTAAAAAACTCACTCTTATAAAATAACAAATACTCCAAACATGGAGTGTGCATTCCAAGACTTCTTATTTTTCTACCACGCATAATGAAATTTGTAGCACCATTCTCGAATAATTCTCTAAGCAAGAAAACGCATCAACTCTAAAAATCACATTACAACACAATTTAGAACAAATATAAATTAAAGTTCACTTGTGTGATGTCATCTCATTCTGAAAAAAATATTAAAATTATTGCTACATTCTTATGTCAATCATGTCAGTAACTATTATTTTTCTAAAGAAACAATTCTTTTTCTGGTCAAAAGATTTGTCTGAAGCCAGCAATATCCAAATAGTTTCTTATTCATACTTTAGATACTGAGTTCCGATTGAGCATAGCCTTCGATTATTTTCCCCCCTTAAAAACTATTGAAAACGACTTTAACCCTCCAGTTTATGTTTATTCTCTTATTCTTTGCATTTCATGATGGTATAAAGTTGTTAACTTAAATCAACATTGAGAATATTCTCGCTAAATGCGCCTTTAAACTTTAACATATGTGTTGGTGTATCTCCTGGACCGTGCTGGATCGTCGGTCCCTATACGGCCACACGCTATTACACTGATCTACTACCTGCGTTATTTATTTACGTAAGTATCGCTTACCATCAGTGATCCGTCTGATCGCATTAAAAGTAATTTAATGTGTTAGTGTATTTAGAAACAATGAATAACATATCCAATGAATTAAAAAGTATCAGATCCCCATGACCATTAATACAGTAATGAAAGGAGCACTCGAACTACCTACTATATTAATTTATGACGAAAAATCATTATTTGTTACAAGCCTTTTGGTTTTATTTAGAAAACAATATCAACATAACAAAGTTTAAACAAAATTAACATAAAATTCACATAATAAATAAACATATTGCCTACCCATTCAAAAATACTGCATACAGCTTATTAAGATGTTTCGTGTCGTTTTTAACATTCCCATCTTCTATAAATCCGTTTAATACTGTAGTAGCAAATTCATAATTATCACTTTCTGTAACCTCGTATACCTTTTCTTTTAATTTACCGATATACGAATCACGTAATCCAGTTTTAATCTTCCATTTTGCAAGTGTAACAGGTTCATCAACTGTTATAGCTTCAGTTGTTACAACATTTGTTTCTTCATCATTATTGTCATAAAAAATAGCATTCACAGCATCTTCTGCATCTTGAGCCTGCTCGATACTTGACAGTTTATTATCTTTAGTAAAAATACGTTTAAAATATGTTTTTAAAACTTCAAAAGTGTCTTGCACCCAAGTCGTGTAATAAAGTATCAGTAGAATAACTATGACTATTATGACGCATAGTACACCATAGTTAGTGCCTCCTCGCGAGGGGCAACAACAGCAGGGTCTAGCGCAGCTGGACACTAAGCACCAAGGCAGTAATCTAATTATTTGCATAAAAGTTGTTATTACAGTGTGGACTGTGTGGATTATCAACCGCAAGAAATCCTCTATAGCAAACAATATCAACAGGAAAATACGTACTATTGTTTGTAAAGTACAATAAATTGGCGCCACGACCAACGTGCGGAGTGCGTAGACCAACGAGCCACACATTGTCATTGTATTCTTCTTAGAAACTTATTATACTCCATGTTCTCTTTGCTGTATCCACTGCCGGGGTCTGTATCCACTGCCGTGATCTGTATCCGTTAACAACTGTAACTGTATCTGCTTTCAGTTACTTAATAAATACATCACATTTGAAATTCTTTTGTGTTTTACAATACTACTCCAGATTTTTATTTAATATTTTATTTATCATAACACATTTTTACAAAAAATTGTATTATTGTGGCAATATAAGATAACCACAGATTACAACTTTTTACAGAACAATATAAAATTCCTGTCTATTAGGATTAGAAACTTTTTATTATTGAAAGTTTATTTATTGCACAAATAAATTGTTTTTTTCATTTTTCTGTTGCTGTAAGTTACTGATTTTATTGTAGACATTTGTAAAGCCACGTACGCATCGTCAGAGTACCTATTTGACCCAGCAATCGAACCCTATTTATCTCTGAAGGAGTAGGATACATTACGGCACTTAACTCTATACATGTCGGGGACGTACATATACGTGAGACACAATGTGTTTTCTATTATGTCTCACATCGGTATGTGAGATTAATTATATAATTATCCTTATCTGCCGGTGCAGATAAGGATAATTATGTCTCACTGTACAATGTAGCACCCACTTTTCACTGTTGATGTTATGAGTCCCATGTAATAGGAGATGAACCTATTGCCTTTTAACGGGCCTAATTCCAAACTCCGTGCTACCACAGAGATTTTGTTTAACAACTTCGTAATACTTTGCCCGACCCGGGAATCGAACCCGAGGCCCTTGCCCGGTAATCACGCATACGACCACTCGGCCAACGAGACAGTCAGCAGGCAGTAAATATACAGTTGTAATAAAATATTTGTTAAAATGTAGATAGGTTTTAACCACTAGGTATTAACCACTAGAGGTACATTTAAGTTTGTACAGTCATGTCATGTATAGTCATAAAAAAACACAAGTAAGTTGTACCAATTGTATTGTTACACCAAGTAATACATTACTGTAGTAAAATTATTATAACTAGTTTCCCGTAGGAGATATGTTGAAATCGTGTCTGGTTCTGTCCAAGTAATTGTCTCCAGTGGGCGAGTGCCAAATCTATCAATAAATTCACGTAGCTCTTTTTCCGGGCCCTCAGTGTCGTTCCTCGAGCACTCAGTGATTTCTCCCGGTGTTGGTATAAATCTAACGTCGGCTGTTACTGTCCTAGCTAAAGATGTAGCTCCATATTTCGTATATCCTAGACTGTAGAATATCTTATCAAGGACACCGGTAGCTCTGAATATAAAGAATATGATAAGAATAGCCAAAAATGACATAACGCAATCAGCAGCGCCGCCTCTGTTGCCGGGACATGCCCCGCCTCCGCCACAAAATAGACATTTAAGCCTGGACGTCAGCAGGAACACTAGGCAAATAGGTATCAAGGACACCATTTGTAACACGAATGATATGAAATTATACAATGTTTGTAGAAGCATTCTTATGACGTTTTCTATCATAAGTATGAGGGTCATGAAGACCCTCACTAACATTTGTATGCCGCATATTACAGTTGACAGCACCGCATGCACTGTGCGACACATTGCTCATCACGTATCTGGAACATATAAATATCAGACAGTTGATTTCTGGTCTCAGTACAGTGCTTATCTATTTGTACATACATGAATATTATGGGGAGACTTGTACCTAAGCTAGACTCATGATATGTATTTTAGGACATCAAAAATATATATCTTGCCAACTTGTTACCAAGTCTAAGAAAATCTTAAATAGATTTCTGATAAATTGAGATTGTTTTACTTTTACTACTATCCCCAAAAGCCGACGCATCTTTCTGTAAAGTGTAAGATGACTCATTTTTCTGTGTAATTTCGCAATATAACCAAGTATCCCCAACTATACAATATACATACAATATTATTGTATTTAACATATTACCTGGTGGCCTGTATTGATAGAATGATATTGTTTCCAATTAGTTTCATCGGTTCAACAATCTTTTATTTGTAAAAATGTAAATAAGAATATAAAATGTGTAAAAATAAAAAAAATATCAAAACATGTAAAAGGGATTATAAAAAATACATATTTGTCAAAAAAATTGTAGAAGTGACAGAAGTCATGTTCTAATAGATTTTTGTTTTTCTTCTATGTACATCGTTTTTAAGGTTTTATATGTAACACTTGCTAGGAACTGCCCTTTGTATGATGATAGGGGAATCTTCTAAAGGTGCCTAGCATTCTGTGGTCAATCCCAATCCCGAAATCGAAGTCGAAAGACTACGGATATGGGATTTTTACCTTACTAAAACAGCCTAGGAGGGCATCCTTAGCACTTGTAAGGAGCACCGGGTGCTTTAATACAGCTGCTCCGGAGCCCGTACAGTGCAACGCTTATTAAGGCATATCCTAGGGACACTTACATCTCTCTAGAACCTCGCTGTGCACGGCAGCTCGTAACCACTTAGCTATCGTCTTCCCTGCAGCCGGTTGGTGGGCTAGAATCCCTAATCTATACACCCCAGTGACCCTAAGACAGGATCTGTTCTATAGGTATTCCTAACGTGTACCGGTGAACAGTGTTTTGATGTTGGGAAAAGACCCGGTGAGTCTTTTCTCGGAATATGTTATCTCAAATTAGAACGAGTAAATTAATTCACATTTAACTGCATGGTGTTGCAATGACTAAGCAGCTGGCTGCTGCGCAACTTATCGCGTTTGATATTCGTTCGGAATAATTTACATGGCAATTCACAGATTGATCCTGGTTTAGTGTATGTGAAATTGATATGATTGTGAACGCAAACATAGAAAATATAAATAACTAGCTTCTGTCAGCTGCTTCGCCCGCGTTCGTGTGGAATGAAATGTAGCCTATGTGTTATTCCAGACCCTAATCTACCTCTCACCCAAATTTGTTCCCGATCCGTCCAGCCGTTTTGACGTGAAGGAGTACCATACAAACTTTCAAACTTCCTTGTGATATAGGTATATGCTCGTTTGACCCCTATTCCATAAAAATACTAACTTTCGCATTTATAATATTAAGTAGGATTTTAAGTGTGGGAAAGCCATGCTTCGGCACCAATGGGCCGACATGAAGCAACGCTTGCGTTGTGTTTCTTCGTGTGAGTGAGGTTACCGGAGGCCCAATTAGGTACCCTCGCCTTCCCCAATCTCCCCAATTCCTGAATCCCCAAGTAACGCCTCTGGTGTTCCAGGTGTCCGTGGGCGACGCCGATTGCTTACAGTCAGGTGATCCGTCAGCTCGTTTACCGGCCTATGACATAAAAAAAAATTGAGGTCTTTTGTTATAAAATAACACAATTTCGATGCCGCAATAATCGTATAGATGCCAATGTAACTACGGGTGAATTGTTTTTGAGTACGATTATCGGATACAAAAAATTTTATTGTGAATCTTTGGCGGTTTACAAAAATCGTGAACAATACAGAGTTGTACATCTCTCTCTTTTGGGAAGTGGTGGCTGTAGCCACTATCGCCAAGAAATAGCTAGGGAAGTGACATTAATAAGACTTAGTTGCACCCATAGATTTATAAATACTCTTATCATATCAGTGGTTGCACCACTTTTGACTGCACGGTTGGTGCGGTGGTTGGGCAACCGGCTACCGTGCAACGTGTCGCGGGTTCGATTCCCGCACGGAACAACACTTTGTGTGATCCACAAATTGTTGTTTCGGGTCTGGATGTCATTGTGTATGTGAACTTGTATGTTTGTAAACGCACCCACGACACGAAAAAAAAAAACAAAACCACAGAAAGTAGTTATAGTATTAGTTAGTGTTACATTTAACAGTAACTGTAACGCTGACTTTAACAGTTACAGCACAATGTGTTACACCGACGAATTCAGTAGCTTTGTCAAAATTAAAAGTATTGCAAATCAAATGAGGTGTAATTTTCCCCAAATTTGACGTGAGTAATATTTTTAAACATGGAAATACTAAAGATGATCGTAAAAAATATCGAAAAAAAAGTATAAAAGTCAGTTTCATCATCATCATCATCAACAGCCTATAAATTCCCACGGCTGAGCAAAGTCTCTTCTCACACGGAGAAGGTTTGAGCATTAATCACCACGCTTACTCAATGCGGGTTGGCAAAAGTCAGTTTGGTTCTCTATACGTGACACCTAACAGTAACAGTACGATTTAGGGGTTAGTTCAGGTGCTACGTCACGCTACGTGACACACATAGATACACCACTGACGTTTTGGTACTTCAATTATTTCTAAGTGGCATTATGTCCACCTTTTTCAACGTCCTTGCTATGATATGATGTTTTTAGTCAGTAAGAGTCTGACACTCTCAAGCCTCACCAAGGCGGGATAAGTCATGCGATGATTTTACCTAATAACATAACGTAACATCATCACGCCTTATTTATCCCCGAAGGGGTAGGCAGAGGTGCACATTATAGCATTTAATGTCACTGTACAATGTAACACCTACTTTTCACTATTTATATTATGAGTCCCATTTAATAGGGGGTGAGCCTATTGCCATATACCGGGCACAATTCCAGACTCCGTGCTACTACTGAGAATTTTAAAAAACCCAGTAATACTTTGCCCGACCTGGGAATCGAAACCACTTGCGAACACTCGGCGAACGAGGCAGCGATGATTTTCTCCTCTTAAAAAAAGGTATTATAATGTGATATGTTATAAAAAAGGTGTTTCCTAACGCAAATCAATAAACACAATAGTTATATTATAATACAATTAATATAATATAATATACCTACAAAATAAACATTATTCAATAAGCTAAAATTATCTAGAAATATTTCTTAAAACTCTCATATTAAAGGGTATTCGTATGTTCTCTTGATGTCACTCAAATAAGAATTACCTATACATATATTTACGCGGAATTGTCGGGATTGTCAGTATGCAGTATGGGAGCACCATGTTAGACTATAAGATTTTTTTGTTTCGTTGAGTATCTGCAACGTGTAAAACTTCATAAGCAGGAAATCTGTACAAAAATAAGATATTACTTAAACATTATTCGTTATCAAAGTCTCTTTGCAAAATATAACTACCGTAAGGAAATTACAGGAAAGTATTGTGGGGCTCTTGTCGGTTTCACTAAGTCCAATTCGTAATCATAATACGTATTTTGGGATTGTCTATAGCAATATATTATTACTCATTACAAAACTGGGGAAAAGTGGTTATCTGCCCATTACTTCACGTAATAAATAGTAAATACATGATGGATAACAAATTAATTGTACAAATTATAATATCGTTAAAGAAATAACAAGAATTTGAATGTGGAATAGTAAACATATACTTAGACGTGAACAAAATGTATAGGAAAATTTAATGTCTTTTGGTAGGTATGTCTGATCCAGTAAAGGATGGTACGGCAGTGTGTGGTACTGCCATGCACATAATTATAGCCACAGCCATTACTTATTACCTCTATATAATCCAAGGAAGCTAAAAAAGGTGGACATAGTTACTTGAAACAACGACTGTGGCACCTGGACGTTTATCGGACCTTAACGAATTCATCGATTCGCACCAGTATATCCGGAAAATAGCGCGTTTAAACAAACAAAGTTAGTCTTCAGTTTTACAATACTAGCGCAAAGACGTTGAGAGAAAGGGGACACAGTCCCTTGAAACAACTGAATGTGGCACCTGGTTACTATAGACTTACACGCAGAACATGCACACATTGACATGAAAGACATCTATCATTCAGTCTGGTAACGTGGTAACCCATTACCCACGCACACATAAATAAGCCACTGACATTTACATGCTTCAATCATTTCTAAGTGTCATTATGTCCGCCTTTTTTCAACGTCCTTGATATAATCAGTAAGTCTATTACAAAAATGAGCGCTTACTGTACATTATTTGAAGATCATTCCATCTTCTAGAAAAATTTGCAATTCATTAATCTCCGTCACTAATCTGAGATTGGTTTGATTGGAGGACAAAGTGCTCCATATTAACGGCAACACACAGATGTACTTTCTGCAGACATACTTATAATTACTTGTTCTGAAACTCTCAGCTTATAATAATCAAAATCATTATTTCCGGGTGTATCCCATGTTTGCTAAAAGCTTATCAAGCATCCCAGTGGATTTCATAAGAGAATATATCACCAACATGCTTATTATGGCCATCACTGCGTCACAGCCGGGGCTCTGTGCCCCTCCGCCGCCACCCCCACCACATACCATGGACTTTACCTTCGCAGTCACAACGAACACAAAGCAAATCGGTAACAGGGATATCATCTGTAGTATTATGGACACGAAGTTGTAGAATGAATTTAATATAAGTTTGAGTAAATTTTCCAACATCATTATAGAGACCATAAACACCCTTACTAACATTTGACAGGCGCATATTAACGTTTGTATCATTGCATTTGCTGTGCGACACATGATTGCCAATTATCTAAAAATAAATATTTCATTTGTTGTTGTATTTGCACAATGTTTTTACTTTTATAGAATTCCTCGATTGTTTCACACTTACATACATTGTATACATACATACAATCACTCCTTTGTCGGCACAGGTAGGCAGAAACTACAGGCTACTTACTACCAACCTAACATTTTTATTAACTTTCATTAAATTCGTACATCTAGTACATACAAATACACTGCTTTACATACTGGTTGGAGATATTGCGAGTTGATAAACTCTTTGCGGTGACTTTTATAACTAACTTTCGTAGCCTTCAATACCATCCTTGCACTTACCATCCTTTCTCGATTTTAGTACACAATTTTGTATACTACAGCGGTTTTTTGATAAAGTTGCTCAATGCTCAACCGAACAATCAAAACAATACAAATGTATAAAGGAACGCCTATCTACCACTTTCTACTTTCGTTCTTCGGTTACCATACTCAGAATTAACACACTAGAACACATTAGGTTATGAATAGAGCAAGTCGAGCCTTTAGGAGTTAACATTTATAGTCTCTCTCAAGCTACAATTCACTTTCCTTTCCGCATTTGACACCAAACTTTACATCTCTTGCTTTCCACACATACACATATACTAGTTACGTATTAGAAATAGAAGATTTTCAATTACTTGTATCAATTACAATATTATCAAAGAATTACTTAGAAAATTAGGTAAATTTCTACAAGATCTCGCATTCAAATATGACAAGCCAAGATACGTCAAAACAGACTATATTAGTTCCCATAAAGTTACAATAACGTTTAGGGGTCCTACACAGAGTTTATACTCTGCGGGATAAATAATCTATTGGGCTCGCTGTCATTGCAGCGGTAAGTCCGCTCTTTGAGGAGTGGCTTGAGAGACGCTATGGCGTCCTCGCCTACCGCCTGACGCAGGTGCTTATCCGACACGGGAGTTTCGGTAGGTTCCTGTTTCGGATTGGACGGGAGGGAACGCCCGGGTGTCATCACTGCGAGGACCACCCGGAGGACACGGTGGAGCAAACGGTGGCGGTGTGCCCTGCGTGGGCTGAGCACCGCCGTGTCCTCAGGGATGTGGTCGGCGACAGCGACTTCTCGCGTCCTTCACTGGTTCAGATCATGGTGCGGATGGTCGAATTATGTATGTGTTCTTTCAAATAGTTTAAACTCAACGCATTTTCTTGCACCCGCTGATTACTTTCTTTGCACCACCCAGGGGTCAGACGGGTAGAAAATGCCTGTGGCATTAAGTCCACCCATGTGCTTGATTGTGTGCATAAAGCTATTTAAATAAATAAATAATATAAGTCTGCAATAACACATACGACTTTTTATTCCACGGGAACGCGATCGGAGCCATTGGCAGAAGCGAAAATTATCATAATCCAGCTATTTATAACACACATTGTCTTATAGGGGCACCTAAGCTAAAACTAGAAAGAAAACACTCATTTTAAAGGAATAATTTATTGAAACCAACATAAATATCATACCACACGATAATAATTTATTAAATAAAAATATAACTGTATTAAATTATATTAGAAACATAAGTGCACACATGAACGTCTAAACGGCTATCGAAAGATGTTAGTGGAAAATTAAAGATGAAAAGCAGGCCTACAAAGTACGGACACTAAATGACTGCAAATTGAGAAATTATAAAACATTCTTATTCAACTAGGAACTTTAAAACTATAAAAAAAGAAACAGCGAAGCAAAGAGGTATTAATTTAATGAATCAGATCAAAAACATCAGTTGTTTTATTGTTATATAAAACCGCGCTAATGGACGGTAAAGCTGACATGTATGCTAAAAGGACAAACAATCCCACGAGTACATTAGCTGTATTAGGATTGGTGGTTTCGCAATCATAATCATTTTTAATTATCTGTCCCAGCGAATCACACACATGAAGCATGTCACAACAGTTTCAAAGTTAATCTATGGCACGGTATAGCCGTATCGGGGCAAATTATAAATGTATACTCCTTTGAACTTCTTGACTATCTTCTTTCAACTAGCAGTTTAAATGTGGGTACATTCATAAAGGTGTTCTATAATAGATTTTCAACTGTCAAGTCTTACAATACAATTGGATATTTGAATTTCTTTAAATTTTAAAGTGTTGGTACATGTACAGTGGCCAGCAGTTAAACCTATTCGAAAAATAATCGACATTTTTATTGGATTTTATACTTTATGTCAAAATAACAAAGTTCAAAAGAAAAGAGTAGAATGACCGGCTGGGCACTGTATGTCAGTACAGTTATTTACTACGCAGGTAAGAAAAAAAAGGTCGATTCAGTACAGAGACAGTAATTATTGGTTGGCTACTGAACCGACCAAACGGCTTGATTAAAAACTATATAATTTATATAACAATATCTATTGTCTCTGTACTTAGTCCATCTTTATTTTCTTCCCTGCACTAACTGAGCTGACTGTATATTAAAACTCTTCAATTAAATTGGGTACTTGCCAACTAGTCAAATTCAATACCTTTTTTCGAACTGTCAAAAACGACAGTTTTCTTTTATTTTGTACGAGATTGTGTATTGTGACGTCACGTTTTTTAGCGTCCAACAGCATTCTTATTTCTTAAAAAAAACGCTGGAAAATACTAAAATTAAGTTGGTCATTAAATCAATTAATGAAGTGGTTATTTTTAAATATTTTATTGTATTGAACAGTCGAAATAATTAATTTTGTTTAAGGAAAGTACCCAATTCTAAAGTACCTACTAACAGAACACCTTTGACGACCATAAAGTACCGTCTAAACGAAAATCTTAACAGTGTGGCAAGGCAAAGTAGGTTTATAGTACAGGATTGTGGTGTCCGTACTTTTGTTGAGGCGTCTTCTTGTTCCCTTACAGCTTGTAAGCCTGGCGCATCATCAGGTCGAAGTAACAATCATTGTCAATAGAAACGCTGATACCACTGTAATAGTTCATGAACTCCTCCAAAGTAACCTGCGGGAGAATATTTACGTTTAAATATATGACTTGTCTACTAGTTAAACTGACGAAATTCATATCGATTCTAAAGAAAATTTTATGCATATTGTAATAGGCATCTTTCTAAAGTAAAACTTAGGAATAAATCCCCCGATCGACTTCGATCATGGGGGCCAGTCTGTCTAACCAGACGAGCCCTCTAAACAGGACATATAATATATAGATATTACTAGTGCACAAGTATGTGCGCAAACAGTTCCTCCACTCTCTGAACCCGATGGGACGACAGACCAACACGACAGGAGAGAAGTCAGGCGCAGGGCAAACGGCTTTTCGAGATACGAGGGTGAAATACCGCGAAACTTCCTGGCTCCGGACTAACAAAGGTCATTTTACTCAGAAAATTATCCGATCATGATTATCACTTGAAGGCCGACGCGGGAATTGAACCCGCGACTCGTTGTACAGAGTAGCCACGGCACCAACTATGCAGTCGGAAGGATAAAAGAATACTGCTTACTTTGCCGTCCACTGATCCTTCAGACTCAAAGTTCGCCAGGAACTTGTTCAGGATTAAATCGGCTGTCTCTTCACCGCTCATGTATCTGAAATTTGGAAAACACGAAATGACATGGAGGAGGAGTCCTCCATCCTCCATCCTCATTTGGAAATAAGTAGGTAAGTAGGTACAAATATTAAAATCTGCCAATGCGGTTGAACCGTTCCCGAATACATATTATGTGTGACTAAAAACGTCGAAGAGCCTTGCTTTGGCATGAATTAGATTCGCATAAAACATCGCCAATTAAAAGGTTTCAAAACGAAAACCATCAAATTTGGTCTCCTATAAATTATCATAAATAAAAATTGTGAACCTGGGATGTGCAGTAACCGAGTAGACACCTCGGATATCATCGACGGTGATGACTCCGTCTCCTGTCTTGTCCAGCTTCTTGAACGCCTGCTCCACGATAGCCCTGCGAGACTCTGACATGGGAGGCTGAAAGTACAATTTGCATTATTATAACATAACTAAATCGTCAACCACAAAATCATCCTCGTTATCATCGTATCAGACACAAGACGTCTTTTCATAAACATAGGCCTCCCCCAATGACTTCCACATTGGCCTGATTTCAAACTCCCTTTTTTATAGACCATTTTAATCTAATAGACCATTTCATCAACCTTTCCTTTTAGGTACTACCTGGGAAACTGGTACGGTGCACAAAACTCCAATAAAAAACCCTAAAGGGTGAGCCAACACAGGGCCCACAGTTTCAATCTCTGTTTGTTATAAATATCGTTAAGTTTCGCATACCTTGGGGATTCTTTAACTCGTCGCGATCACTGGTGACCGCTTGGTGTATGACAGTTTAAGGGAGGTTGGAAAACGGGCACAAGTACCATAAAAATCACGATCATCATCAACAGTCTTCGAAGATCATGTACTAGACTATGGTTCTCCTACACATTGTTATAATTTGTCATACTCTTCTCTTCTGGCCGATGCACTGAAGATCTCAAAATGTAATACTCACACGAATCTGTATTAAGAACTCATCAAGGCTGATGGAACCACTCTTGTCTGTATCGAACCTGTTAAACAGCTCCACTGCATCCTAGAACATAATATAATTAATAATGAAGAAACGTAACACATTTAATCTTAAAACTACAATATCCTACCAAATAATTGTGTTCACAATGTCCATCTGCATATACAATAAGTAAGTACCTACTAACATAGTATGTATGTAGCCGATTAGTCGGCGTTATGGACTAATCGGCACATCTCTAGTTAAAGATATTAATGCACTATGACGTAGGTAATAAGGCTAATTACCGCATGGTTAAGTTCTAGTCCAGTTTCCTTGATACCATTGATAAACTCTTCTTGGTTCAACTGCTTACTGCCATCGTCATCCATTCGTCGGAAGATCCTGCAATATTATTGTAATGTTAATTAAATATTACATTTAAAGCATAATATTATAATATCAAGACTAATGGCTAGGCTTCTGCCTCGAAATCCATTTTAGGAGGCTAACGTTAGGTGGATGGAACAAAGGCCTGATACAGAAAATAGTTCTCCTAAAAACGGCACGTATCGTGAGGTGATTTCTTTCTCTGGAGCCCTAACCAGCGGTAGCTTGGACCATGCTTCCGCTACTGGTTGGCTCCTATATTTCTTATATTTATAAATATAATTATATTTTATTTTTGTCAAGTAGTATCTATTAAAATATATAATATATTAAAAAGAATTTTAAATAAGTATATGGAAGTAATAATTAATATATTCATATCTTTATTTGCATTCCATAATGTTTCTTAAGCAGTTACATTGTTGTTATTGTTAATAAATATCATCACGCCTCTTATCCCCTGAGCCCTAAGGGGTAGGTAGAGGTGCGTGGTAACATCCATTTTTCGCTATTTATGTCCTGACTCCCATGTAATAGAGGGTGAGTCTATTGTCATAAGCTGGCCACAATATAGTAGTAATATAAATTAATATATTTCATTTCAGTTTACCTTCCAAGCCCCAGTATGCCTGACGCGCCACGGGACAAGCAGAGCAGACGGAGTTTCTCCAACGGGTCGGTGGCGGCGGCTAGCGCACGCGCCGACTTCTGCATTAACTCCTCCTCCTGCCGTGACGTCGCCGACAGCGGTCTGTGCCATGCTACTGCAAATTTTCATACAAATAAATTGTATTAACTCGTCGAGTACCGGTTTTATAGACACAATTATAGAACAATAGGTTGCGGTCACCGGTGACCGCTTGGTGTTTGACAGTTTAAAGCGTTGCTCAGTGAAGAAGCTCATGTCCATCAGGACCATCAGTAGACAGTAACAGCTAAACGAAGCTTGCGTTGTATTTCGTTGTGTGAGTGAGGCAACCAGAGGTCTAATATGATAGCCCTATCATATTTTTGCAGACCAGATGGCGCCACAGCAGGAAATAAGTATTTATCCAATCACAGCAGTTGTCACATATTGAACCGCTAATGGTGTGCCACTAGCTAATTCCCTATTGGAAGATAAACGAGAGGTTCACACATAGCGTCATTTCGTGAGTAAAAAATAATATGGTAGGTAAGCCACAAAACGAACGAAAACATATTTTCTACTTAAACCCTAAGGTTCACTGGTAGAGAATGCCATATGACATTAAGTTCGCATTATGTGCCATAATTAAATTGTGTACATTGAAAACTAAATAAATTAAAATAAAAAACGCCCCTTCCCAATCTCTCCAATCCCCGAATGGTCAATCTTCAAATTCCTAAACACAAAAAGGTTAGCAACGCACTTGCATCGCATTTGGTGGTTGGACATGGTCCATGCAGGACTACTCGTTTGTAATTTTCTCAATACAATAAGCAATTCTAACTGCATTGCAGGTATAAGTATACCATATCTGCATTACTGCAATATACCTATTGCAAATTACTTTTTAATTTGCATTCAGTTCGTTCACTCCACAATAGGGATGATGACAGGATATGAAAATTAAAAATCGAATTATTCCATAAGTTAGGTAATGAAAAAATATTAGACACGAATTTTTATATTTTGTCGTAGGTAGGTATATAAAACAATAATTAGATAAAACGAATTAAAGCTTAGGAGTCATTTCATTTCTACGTATAAAATGTACATAGAAAAGTGACGTCACGTGACATTTCAAATCAATATATCGTCGAAAGTATTCGTTTCTGTAAGAAAATAAGAAATACGTGTCTAATGATTTAAAATAATCTACCAGACGGACATTAAAATAAAAATTACTTGTACAAACTTACAACAATACCTGTGGTGTGGCCATACATCGGCAAGTTGACACAATTCTACAAGTTCTTTAATTGGGAATTCTCAAAAACCATAAATCTTAATACTTATTCAGTTATTATTCAACTACGAATGAATCCCACTTTAATCACTAATTGGCGAAATGTAAACAAACAATGTATTACCACATCAAACAAAATAGAAAAACTTCAAGACAAGAATAAAAATCAATATTATCAACTGTAGTACCTAGTAAATAAGAACCAACACGCAACCGCTAGAACCGATTGAATCTTAACTCATGAATGAAAAAGAAAACAATACCCATACAAGATTACACAAGCACATCAAGCTAACCGAAGTCCTGCATAAAATACTCAACTTTATTACAAAGTGATAAGATTGAAAATGGTTTAAAGAAACTTCTCAGATTGGGATACATAAATACGCTGTGTACGTACTATGGCTGTAATCTCAGTCGATCTACGAAACGTTACTGAAAAATTATTGGATAAACAAAGAAAGGCACGCGATTTCCAACTTTGACAGGAACTTAAGAATTTTGCCTTAAGCCCTTGACCTACATTAAATAGGTACATTGAGACATCTTTTGTTATTAGAATGAAGGGGTCTCGTGCTCAAAGAGGAGCAAAAATATACGCCTATAACAACACTAGTGTGTCGAGCCAGGTGATATAGGCATATAACACCCACTCTTCATTTCACAGTCCCATGTAATAGGAGGTAAGCCTTTCATTCCAGGCTCCTTGCTACTACTGACAGTTTTTTAAAAAACCCAGTAGCTCTTTGCCCAACCCGGGCATAAAATTCGAGACCCCTTGCCTGGCAGTTGCACTTGCGACCTCTCGACAACGGGGCAGTCATATGTGTTACTAACTATAATTAGTGTAGAAAGGACAAGGATTCAAAGCTAGGTAAACCCATTTTTTATGAGCTGGCAGTATAGTCGACAACATTGTATTGGAGGCTCGGTTCCCAAAGGAAAGAAAAAAAAATGTATGAGTAAGGTAAGGAAGATTATACAAATTACTTTGATTAGGTAGGTATAGGTAATTATTTAACAATATTATTTTCTTTTTCTTGTACTATGAAAAAAAATAATTCTGGTTTTTCCACAAGAACGCACTACACTACGGTACGCAAAATACGGTTGCTTAGCAACAAATTACATTGTTATCAAACGACAATGCAGCAAAAATATAACAATGGGTTTAGAAATAGGTCAAACGTTCACAACGCAAGATTTCAAAGCTTGTTTGAAAAGATTAAAAAGTATATATTTCATGCCAGTAAAATTTTCCAATAAACTGTACTTGACTTCGTATTATACAAAGTTGAATAAACTGCCTTGAATCCATAGGGCTTTGATTCGTATTTAAATGAAACGATCAATCGCTTCTTCACAGATACAGATACTATAGGTACATCTAGCTTTCCTATATTTCAAAGATCTAGTTTTCCTACAATTTCAAAAAATGACAGAATTCTGTAGGAATACCGGGATCAAAACCTAAGCTTTGTAAAGAGGAAATAATGTTCCAAATCAGTTCAGTAGTTTCATAGTCTCTCCAGCAAAGTCAACAAAGAAACTACCTACGCATAAGTATTTTATTTATAATATTACTAACTACTCTCGCGGCTTCACCTGCTGCCCTGCCCCTATAAATTGAATAGAGTGATCTTTTATAGCTTATAACCTTGCTCGATAAATGGACTATCCAACACAAAAATAAGTATTGAAATCGGACCAGGAATTCCGGAGATAAGCGAGTTCAAACAAAAAAACAAACAAACATCATCATCAGCTTACAACTAGCAGCTTAATAATATTGATAATTATAAATATCAGGTAGGTACTACTACTAGACAGACCTCAGTGCCTAATTGACGACGTGCAGGAGAAGGAACGGGGTGGTTTTTAATCAGTAAGAGTCTGACACTTCCTCCCGCCTCACCCAGGCAGGAGCAGACAGTCGATGATTTTCCCCCTTAAAAAAAAAAGTGCCTAATTGACATGAATAACCTAGAAGTTTCCATTATACTACACGTGGTAATCATTATTTATGTAGTTCCCGCATGGCGTTTTTGTCAATACCAAGTTACATAGGGGTTGATAACCGAGTCATGCGTACGTACGTACTCGGTCGAATCGATACGAGTCATAACACTCGTTTGAAATATTCAATTCTAATGTTACACTAGTGTTCCTACACCAGCTGTCAATGCCCAAATTAATTATTTAAGCATCCCAATTAGAAGTCCGTATGTTACTTTATAATTTGTAACTTTTTTCCAAAACACGGGGTCGTTTTAACCTCAAAATTTTTCTGTATACATTCGGTTAACTTGGGGCCAGTTGCGAGTATTGCAACGGTTATAACTCGATGCTATTTATTACCCGACTGTAAGAAGAGTATTGTTGTTTGACATCAGTATGTTTTCATAAGTAATGTTATTGCTCTTGCTTACTTACGAAACTGGATCATTTACACTGAATTAGCTATGGTCTCAAGTCATTAGATTTTACAAGTAATTTAGATGCCACCTAATTTTAAATCGTAAGAACTATAATCCTGGTTTCTGTACACATCCTAAATATGTATTTAGATTTGACTAGTAGTTCATATTTGTTATATTTTTACTATTGTTTATTAAAACATCAAAATGTAACATTAGATAAACTGCCTAACTCAATTCGACCCTACGGTTTACAACTACAACTTAAAAATACAATACCCTTCCTACAGTCAGGTAAAAATGGCGCAAACATTTATAAATTCGTTCGGTTTATTTCATATAAAATTGTTCAACTTCATAGTGTCATACACATTAAGTATTGGCTACATTAGTTACCTCCACAATCCACATAATTTAACACAAACATAAACAAAACTTACTGTTTGACGTTGTTTTAATCTTTCCAAGATACATTTTGTATAACACTAAATTTGTACACAACAACACGTGACCACTGATCAGAACCTAACGAACATGTTTTAAACTAAGGTATACGTCTTCAACGCTTCGCTTGTAACTACCGACTGCCGAGCCAAGACCGCTACAGCAGGGCGGCGAAGTGAGACGGAATATTTACAAGACACAAAGTTACAAAATTAAATGTAAGTCCAAAGTATATGCGGCACTTATTTAAGTTTTCCATTGAAATCATTACAATGGTATGGGCTGATAATTTACAACCCTTATTGCGTGAATAGGTAGATAAAAAAAGTTACCCGAAAACATATCGTGTTGTTAGTTTAAAGACCTTTATCTTGTTTAGTGATAACACCACGTTAAACCTTCCCTAAGAACTAGACAGAGGGTGTACTATCTAATATTCATACGCTATTCCAGATACTTAAACATAATATTAATGACACGAGTAATGTGGACACAAGATCATGTAAGTATGGAGTCGAAATATTCAGAGCGCCAATAAATTAGCTCACTTAACGATAATGATAGAAGACAATTCTAGATGAACCTTGATACCAAAAACCTTTAATCCAAATCTATGTATTTCGAACTATGAACAATATATTCATACACAAGTACCGAAAGGAAATAGGATCATTAAAGAAGACATCAAAATGAGTTGAACTGAACGACATGAATCAAAACAATAGGATGGAATCATACCGGAACATCGACATAAGTTAATGGACCATGATAAGCAAATGTACCTTGTACTGGAGATTGTGGCAACTTACCTAGCCTATGTGTAGATAAGTAGATATCCATTACCCATATATATTGGTAAGGTATGATTTGTATCATCATCATCAACAGCCTATAAGTGTCCACTGCTGACTAAATGTACCTTGTACTGGAGATTGTGGCAACTTACCTAGCCTATGTGTAGATAAGTAGATATCCATTACCCATATATATTGATAAGGTATGATTTGTATCATCATCATCAACAGCCTATAAGTGTCCACTGCTGACTGAAGGCCTCTTCTCACGAGAAAAGGTTTGAGAATCACCACGCTTGCTGAATACAGGTTGGCGATTCTAAACTTATAATTAGAAATTGCCCAGGTTTCCTCACGAAGTTTTCCTTTACCGTTGGCTATGATAAAAAATTTATACAGGGTCAATAAAGGACTATTGCCTACCCCATTGGGGACAAAAAGGCGTAATGTTATGTTATGTAAAGGACTATTAATATCTACTTAGTCCTTTCTTGACTACTGGTCAAGTAGTTGCAATCGCAACTGTTGAGTAGCCTCCATTTTAATTTACTCCGAGAGATTAGAAGGAATATGCGTGAATATTTATTTCTTCGTATCATTAGCAGCTATGGCAATATGCGGTAATATGTATATGTAGCAAAAAAGCGCTAAACCTGCAATATCTCCGCAGTATTGTGTTGGTAACCGATTTAGTTCCTGAATGTACCACCGTCCCGGTCCAGGGTATTGATTTAACACATCTGTAGTCTTATATAACTTTAGCTTACCTCTGCAATAAATTTCTTTATTTTCCTGGTATAGGTACACCTGTGCATCACGTTACCTATTCTAGAAGAATTTATTCTAGAACTTGCGACTCCTCGAAAATGGGTAATTTTGGTATTCGAAACTATCATTTACATCATGATTTACTTATATGATGATTTTACACACACATTGAAGACTTAAAATCCATCATATTTTCATTATATTTAATAAAGAAAATAAACGTTTATTTAAATACAAGAAAATCTGTTGAAACAGCGCCAAACAACGTTCAAACTTAAATTAATTTATTGTTACAGTTAGAACAGTTCAAGGCAAACACGTGTAGGGTTACCAAAGTTGATAAAACTATTTTTATTAGGGTGTACCTACCTAATAGCTAGATGTCATACAATTTTGCAACGATTGTAATAGACAGCCTCATTGGCCGAGTGGTTGCAAGTGCGACTGCTGGGCAAGGAGTCTTGGGTTCAATTCCCGGATCGGGCTAAGTATTACTGGGTTTTTCAAAAAAAATCACAGTAGTAGCACGGAGTCTGGAATTGTGCCCGGTGTATGGCAATAGGCTCACTCCCTATTACATGGGACTCATAACATAAATAGTGAAAAGTGGGTGTTACATTGTTCAGTGGTATAATGTACACCTCTTTTTTTTTTTTTTTTAAGGGGGGAAAATCATCGAATGACTTCTCCCGCCTGGGTGAGGCGGGAGGGAGTGTCAGACTCTTACTGACTAAAAACCACCCCGTTCCTTCTCCTGCACGTCGAGCCGGAGCCCCGGTTACCCGTTAGGTTCTCCGCGACTCCGAATCGGCATCGGCCGTATTGGGCCCCATCTGTGGTGGTCTGATGGCTCTTTGAGGCGCGCGCGGAACGCGACGCGCCGGACGCTCGGGTCTGTTTCTGGTCGGACGGGGAGCCACCCATGCTCGCCGTCCGCAGGCCCGCGCTTACGGTGGCCGGAGATCGTCTCGCGATCCCCGACGCCCGGTGTGTCCTTCGCGATGGCTGGGTTGCGAGGAGGCAGCGCTTCGCTGCCTCACGCGTCCCGCCTCCTCCTTAGCTAGCATCACTGCTTCGCAAAAGGAGGAGACGGCATCCCAGTCCCCCTCGCTCCGCATCATGGCCTGCACTAGGCCCGGACGCGAGAGGTCGCCATCGCCGATCACTTCCCTGAGGACACGGCGGTGCTCAGCCCACGAAGGGCATTCTCCCACCGTGTGTTCCACCGTGTCCTCAGGGCGGTCCTCGCAGTGATGACACCCGGGCGTTTCCTCCCGCCCCATCAGACACAGGTACCTCCCGAAACTTCCATGTCCGGTGAGGACCTGCGTCAGGCGGTAGGTGAGGACGCCGTAGCGTCTCTCAAGCCACTCCTCAAAGAGGGGACTTACCGCTGCGATGGCAGCGAGCCCAAATGGCAGCGAGCCCAAATGTACACCTCTACCTACCCTTTTGGGGATAAAAGGCGTGATGTTATGTTGTAATAGCAGACTTAGGCCTCTAGGTGATCACGGTACGGAGCCGCGGAAAGCCTAACGGGTTGGTGGGGCTCCAGATCGAAGAGCAAGAGTAAGTACAAGGAAGGTTTTGGTCAGTAAGACTCTCTCGACACTCCCTCTGGCCTAATCCGAGGCAGGAGAAGTATTTGGATGATTTTCCCTTTAAAAAAAAACGGTCCCCGGGTGATGATATGGATGTGAATGTGGACAAAATGGAATAAACCTAAAAAGTGGGACTTTTCTTTTGAGTGGGGAAAATCATCCAATGACTTCTCCCGCCTGGGTGAGGCGAGAGACAGTGTCAGACTCTTATTGACTAAAACCCACCCCGTTCCTACTCCTGCACTTCGAGCCGGAGCCCCGGTAAGCCGTTAAGCCTTCCGCGGCTCCACGTATGAAATATCCGACTTTTTTACTATTATCTTATAAGTCCCAATAGGAGTGAGCTTTTGATGTCTACCGATTACTGAAGAAACCTTAGTAACTTAATAATACTTTTATTGACTCCAAACTTCTTGCCACTGACTACTACGCACAGCCCTATTTCACTACTATGTGGATTAATCAACATAGAATTCTTATGAAAACTTGATTGATGGTATCAACATGGCTACCATGAAAACCGTGAAAACATTATATGAAAAAAATCCTGTTGTTAGTATATTGGCTTTCAGAAAGACCTTTTTCCTTTTTTGTATAAATTTCTATGTGTTTGAATAAAAATGTCGACAACATTTGTATTGATTTTATGATAATTATGATGGGAATGTAAATTAGAAAGGTATTTGCATGGTAATTTACTGAAAAGTACCTAACAGTGTTGTCAGTGTTAATGGAAATTTAGGCTTCTGACTAGGTTCTTAACCATATATCCCCAAGCGGTCACCGGTGACCGCTCTCCACTAACTACATTATAGACCTTATTTCCAATGTTTAGAGACTACTTTTGAATGAGCAAATTTAGGGGATGATTTTCAACGGGTTAATAAAGAGAACTTTAAAGACTATAACATTAAGGGGCTGTCTCCACGAGCGAGAGAATCGCGACGATATTATCGCCGTGCCACGTTTTTCTATACACTCTCTATGGAACCGTCTCCAAACGGCGATATTATCGCCGCGATGCGACAAGTGGCAACGAGCGCGCAAAACGTCATTACATCGTCGCTAGCCTGCCGCGACTAGCATCGCGACCGCCGCGCGCTCGCGGCGCTCTCGCGACGAGTGCGCGGCGGGCGCGCTGCATAAGCAAAGACGTGGCAACGTGACGTCAAGGAAACGCGGCGATACCGTTACGAGTCGCCGCGATACCGTAACGACTCACGACGATACGCGGCGGAATTATCACTCGTTCGTGGAGATTATCCGACGATATAAGGGCGGACTCGTCGCGATTCTCTCGCTCGTGGAGGCAACCAATTAAAACCACTGTCCACGGCCGATTTGTAAAAAGGAAATGATAATCATTTCCAACTCCCGATTACTGGCTCCATCCAAAGGTTGTCTGTAAGAAATCGCATTTTGCGATAAGACCGCCCATTGTGTACCTACGTTTTTTATTTTTATTTTTCTCTGTATGTTTTTATGGTGTATAATAAAGTATAAGTAAATAAAAAAAAATAGTTACCACGTCCCCAAAATGCAGTATTTCGTTACCTCAATAACGAGACAAAAATATGTCGAAACATAATTCATTGACCTTTGACTAACTAAGCCATGGCTGTCAAAAACAGGGTATTGGCACCTACATGAGCTAGCATAAGTAATAGGTATAGGTAGGCCTATCTTCCAAAAACTGTCACAACACAAGTGGGCCTATAAATCGGAATAAACTGTAACTATAAGTAAGGTCATTGCCTCCTTGTAATAATGTAAGTACCTACTTACAGTACCTGGCAATAAATAGTGCACATTGGCAATTTTAATTACAATGGTTCTGCAAAGACATTGTGAAACAAACATTACTCATCTAGTATTGCGACGAGTATTCATGGGCAGTGCTGAATGCTTACCACCAGGTGATTCGTCTTCTTCGCATTCTTGTTTACTTCAAAACTTTAAGGGGTTGTTTTTTTTTTAAGGGGGGAAAATCATCGAATGGCTGCTCCCGCCTGGGTGAGGCGGAAGGGAGTGTCAGACTCTTACTGACTAAAAACCACCCCGTTCCTTCTCTTGCACGTCGAGCCGGAGCCCCGGTTACCCGTTAGGTTCTCCGCGACTCCGAATCGGCATCGGCCGTAATGGGCCCCACCTGTGGTGGTCTGATGGCTCTTTGAGGCGCGCGCGGAACGCGACGCGCCGTACGCTCGGGAAAACTTTAAGGGATGGGATTTCGGGCTCGCTGCCATCGCAGCGGTAAGTCCCCTCTTTGAGGAGTGGCTTGAGAGACGCTACGGCGTCCTCACCTACCGCCTGACGCAGGTCCTCACCGGACATGGGAGTTTCGGGAGGTACCTGTGTCTGATGGGGCGGGAGGAAACGCCCGGGTGTCATCACTGCGAGGACCGCCCTGAGGACACGGTGGAACACACGGTGGGAGAATGCCCTGCGTGGGCTGAGCACCGCCGTGTCCTCAGGGAAGTGATCGGCGATGGCGACCTCTCGCGTCCGGGCCTAGTGCAGGCCATGATGCGGAGCGAGGGGGATTGGGATGCCGTCTCCTCCTTTTGCGAAGCAGTCATGCTAGCTAAGGAGGAGGCGGGACGCGTGAGGCAGCGAAGCGCTGCCTCCTCGCAACCCAGCCATCGCGAAGGACACACCGGGCGTCGGGGATCGCGGGACGATCTCCGGCCACCGTAAGCGCGGGCCTGCGGACGGCGAGCATGGGTGGCTCCCCGTCCGACCAGAAACAGACCCGAGCGTACGGCGCGTCGCGTTCCGCGCGCGCCTCAAAGAGCCATCAGACCACCACAGATGGGGCCCAATACGGCCGATGCCGATTCGGAGTCGCGGAGAACCTAACGGGTAACCGGGGCTCCGGCTCGACGTGCAGGAGAAGGAACGGGGTGGTTTTTAGTCAGTAAGAGTCTGACACTCCCTCCCGCCTCACCCAGGCGGGAGATTCCCCCCTTAAAAAAAAATTCTCATTCGATGATTTTCCCCCCTTAAAAAAAAAAAAAAAAAAATGATTGAAAACTTCTAATGTAAAAGCACGATTTAGGTCTTAAATCTTTAGGTATGATGACGGGTGTGACAATAAAAAATCTATTTATTTCGTCAGTAAGGTAGGTAATAAAAAAATATTAGACAGGTATTTTTTTTACTTTGTCGTATAAGACAACAATACTTAGGTAAAACGAATGATAGTTTAGGAGTAAGAACTAAAACGTCATTTCTACGTATAAAACGTAACTAGTAGAAGTGACGTCACGAACATATTTGAACTTAATATATCGTCGAAAGCTGTGGTCGAAAGTATTTATCTCTGCAAGAAAATAAAAAACACGTGTCTAATTTTTTTAAATAATCTACCAGACGAACATTAAAATAAATACTATTCATCTGCCCTATTGATCGAAAGGAAAACTTCGATAGATGTCTAAGGGCTGATGTAAGTACAATATTTATTGCCAGGTACTGTACCAGTGTTTGGCCCGAATGGTGTTTACAGCGGTCGCGTGATCCTGGCTTCAACACGTAATCAAACTAACAATTACTACAAGGTACTTTCATTAATTCCGTTCTACTTACCATTAGTACTTACTAAAGTCTCTGATAAATTATGGTGTATATTTTTTTCATTACTTTTAGTGTTGTTTTAATGATAGGTACCTAAGGTTTTCTTTTGTCGTCAATATTTAAGGTCTCTGCACACAGCGGGCGCGGCGTGGCAGGACGGGACGGCGACGCGACACTAAGCAGTTGTAATGTACTAGAGGTAGATATTACGAACGACGCCACACAGAGCCGTCGTCGGTCACCGTCGCGTCGAGCGGTACGGTTGTGTGCAGAGACCTTTACTTTTAAAGTCTCAAGTTAGAACTTGGAATAATGAAAACTAGTTACTTTATTAAACTTTGACAAAGTGTGAGCTTAATTTCTGTTTTGCGATAAATCTGTCTGCAGTGTTTCTTGCAACTACTAAATCAGATGCTGGCACGGGTTAGATTCCCTGGACGGATACAACGAGATGGACTTTTATTGTAAAATTGCTTGTAGTTGCCCGAAGTTCAATTTTTAACTGGCGACACGTGTCAAGTGAAACAAGTGAATTTATTTCTGCAAATAGGCTACAAGGCAGCACTTTTACACGACAATTTTAATCAAGCAAACGATGAGGCCGACATTTCTTAACTGACTACTCTGAAAAGAAATGCCGACACAAACTCAGAGGTCCGTCTCTTTTAAAGTCCAGACAACTATGTATATACGATTATGTGCAAGTTCTTTCTGTAGTGGCCTTTTGAGGAAAGAACCACAACAGTTTGAGCGGACCCGTTCTGAAGGCAGTACGCATGTGTCGGTTCGTGTGCTTATTCTGTTTTCAAATTTGATTATTCAAGCAGACCAAATGCAAGTGCTAAAATCTTGAGGTTGATGGTTAATTTTATTATTTTTACGTAGGTAATATAAATAGTACTTAGTTACTTACCACTCTCCATGACGTCGTTTTTGTCTCCTTTTCCCTTAGAGACGTTGTCGTAGTTGAAGCAGGCTGCGAACAAAAAACCTTAATTAATATTAAACTGTCAAACACCAAGCGGTCACCGGTGACCGCAACCTATTGTTCTATAATTGTGTCTACAAAACCGGTACTCGACGAGTTAAAAGCCCATAATTTATGGTACACACCTAGAAATCATTGGTTAAGTTACAAAACATAGAAACAGAGATTGTTGAGACGGGGACCCAGTGCTTAGGAGAAAAGCCATTCTTCACTACATAGTATAAAACAAAGTCGCTATCCGCCGTCTGTCTGTCCCTATGTATGCTTGCATCTTTACAACTACGCAACGGATTCTGATGATTTTTTTTTAATAGATAGAGTGATTCTTAAGTAAGGTTTATATGTTAGTACCTATAACATATGCATATTGCACTTGTGCGAAGCCGGGGCGGGTCGCTAGTATAAAATAAAGATTAAAAAAGAGCTCGAGTAATATTGAGTATTTTGGTTTTGGAATTCTGATAGAACAAAGTCACGAAGTCTGGGAATAAAGTTGTATTAATAGCAATAATGAACCTCATTATCACCCACTGCTGAATGAATGAATATGTTTCTTTTTTGGGAGTAACAAGAATTGTTTTGCCATAATTCCTACACTCGGCTCGGCAGGGGGCTTAAGATCCCAGATAGGTCACCAAAAATTCTTTTGCTAGCTTACTAACCTTGCTTACCTTCTTTTCGTAACTTGTTTAAGAGATTTTCTTCTTTATTTTAATGATAAAGGGTTTTATCTAAAATCACAATGTCACCCTAATGAGGAATTTTTTTTGAGGGCGTACATCATCCAATGACTTATCCCGCCTTGGAGGCGAGAGGGAGTGTCAGACTTTTACTGACTAAAAACCACCTCGTTCCTACTCCTGCTTTTCAAGCCGGAGCCCCGGCAACCCGTTAGGCCATCCGCGGCTCCCTCATGAGGATGGACTTACTAACTTACTACGGTTAATAGCTAAGTAAACTAATCTATAGAGTTTTTAGCCAATTTTGATGATGGGTTACATTTACCGAACTCATTAAGATTGATATAGTGTTCGATGTTTTAGGTCATCTCTTTCAGGCTCATTCCTAATACATCGTGCTACGATATGATATAGTTTAAGAGTTAGAACATACCCGAAATCTACATACAGAAAGTGAAAAAATATGTAAAACAGAACCAGCCAATATTTCGTTAAAGGACAGTCTATCTTTTTTATAGAGAACAAACAGTAAAACATATTCGACATCGTCTTCTTTAGGGCACAATTTGACCTTCGATTTTCTAGCAACGGTGACAAGACAATTTCTTTGTCCCAAGTACCTGCATGAGGTGAACGTTTTTTTTTTAATTGTACCAGTCTAACCTTCGATAACCTTGAAAACGATCGATATTATAGAATAAGTTAGCAACATAATACGTATTTTCTCACGATAAATACTTTAGTAGAATAAAATATTGATTTCCAGTACTCAACAGTTCAACTTGTACTTAAGTATCGCTTATAAGAATATTGTAGTGGACTACAGTAGCACAGGATAGAGAAAAGCGGATTACTTTGGAGGAGGCTTTTACCCCATAGGGGTTCTTACAGGATGCAAGCTAACCAACACTAACAATACTTGACTGATCACTTTGACTGGATTTTAGTGTTACATTGTTCTCGCACAATCCAAACAGCAAAACTATGTAACTAGTAAATTGTATTGTGAACCTGATTGAAAAAGAGTAACCTATGGAGTTTCTTGCTCGTTCTTCTCCATAGGAATCTACGCCTTGGAATGAGCAAATAGCTTCACTTTCAATTTTTTTTTTTGACGTTCAAAAGTGCCATTCTGGCCTAATTGAAATAAATGATTTTGACTTTGACTTTGACTTTGAATAAATTAACTTCAAGATTTTATCAATTTACACTAACAATACTAACAGCAAGAATTAAAATGTAAAATTACCTGTAAGAAATAAATGGCTTTTTTATTAATTATTTTATATAAGAATATTATAAATGTTGAAGTTTAAGAAGTTTGTTGCAGTTTCTTATTGGATAGAAGATATATATTCATATGAATCACTGAAAGGTACACGATCATCAACGCCCATAAACACCATGTACTTAGTATTTGTTCGGCAGTACAAAATGAGATGCAAGAGCGTTGCAACCTTACGTAAGAGTGCGCGCTTTTCTTAAAGTTTCAATTGTATAAATGAATTAACAGATGCAGTACCTTACCTTACCAGTACCTTTGAATTTTTCTTGATAATCTTATCTTTATTGTCTTTAAAACCTGATTTAAATAAATGACTAGCTTCTGTTCTCGACGTTGTTGTACGGAATCCCGTATATTCCCGTTCCCGTACGATTTCTGGGAAATCCTTGGTTAAAAATCCTATGTCCGTCTCCTGGTTCAAAGCTACCTCCCCTTCAATTTTCAACCAAGTGGAATTAGGTGTTCTTGAGTTAAAAATTGCGCAAATAACACGATTTCTTTTTATAATTGTATATATATTCAATGAGTAGACTAGACAATTCAATAAACCTAATATGGAGGTATATATTATGTATATACGTGTCATTTCCTACACGAAAGGATAATGACCCAGTAAACCTAGTTAATTAGTAAGTAGATAATCTTTCTACATAATTATTTTAATACATACAACCTTCGGATAGTGATCTAAATAATAGATGGGGCATTAATAGCTAAAGTTCCGAATCGATTTCATGGGTTTTATGATACATGGTGATTAGCTACTAGGCATATCACTGTTGTGAACAATTATCTCTTTAGAATAGAGTTAGACACGAGACACAAAAGAATGAAATTACACTATGCAATTACTGCCCTACATAAAATGGGCATAACTATTATGTCATTAGAGTTGTTTTTTCCATAGCAAATAGGTATTTAAAACTTAGTAAACCTGACAAAAATGATGAGGCTATCATACTTTTTTAGACATTTACGTCATACAACAACTACATCATAATATGACCTGAAATAACAGGCCAGATAGACCTACATACATAAACAGACACACCCATTGCAGTAGCTAATGTAAATGAAGGGCGGAAGGTGTGTTAACAGCTGGTTAATATACCAAAGTACTTAATAATTCATTAGGGAATATTTAAAACTGACATTACTGGTAGTTATGCGCATTAACTTACGTTATAAAATACCATAAAAAAATTGCAATTGAGGATCTAAATAGAAAAAGGCAACAAATTTAGTACAACGGTTGTCAACTTATCTCTACTGCTTTGGCATTGGCCAGTTGGAAAATAACTCTTATAGGGAAGGTGCCCAGAGGAATGAATATCCATAAAATATTTCCAAAAAGGTTAAATTGTAGATGGCCTTTGCAAGTCTAGCAGCAACAAATAGGTATTGGAAACTTAATGATAGACTAGTAAGAGATTTATAAGTTGGTCAGCTCACTTTTTTTATGGCATAGGCCGGTAAACGAGCTGACGGATCACCTGATGGTAAGCAATTGGCGTAGCCCATGGACACCCGGAACACTAACGCGTAGAAAGTGCTTTATCGGCCTTTTGGGAATAGGGAATTTGAATCCCCGAATCCTCCACAATCCGGAGGATTCGGGGATTGGGAGACATAGGAGGGGGTAATTAGGCCCCTGGTAACCTCACTCACACGACAAAACACAACGCAAGCGTTTTTTGAAAGATACAGGAAGATTCTTTACCATTAGCACTATTACCATAATGTAGCATGGCTACTGACTATGTCACCTAGAAAGCTGCCATGCATAAACGAGGCTAGGCCGGACACATTCGTCGTGAGTATGTCAGACTGCGGACAACAGTTTCTATGTGTACCGAGGACAACTAGATAAAATTACGACTTCTATTTTTAGCGTAGATGCGTTGCATTGTTATGTTTCTTCCCTTCTTTCCTTTCTAGAGGTAGCTTCTTCTGCGTTTAATAAACGACTATCTTACCACAGATCAAGAACCAGCTATCTACGACATCAAAACTTTTTTTGTAACAGTATTGTCCCGGCTTGATTTTTCAATCCGGTATTGTCTTATTTTGCAAGTTTCGATCGAAATCGTGTACTTAGTCAATTTTGAGTGATTACAAAACTTTCACATCCTTACTCAAAACATTTGTTTGTACTGAATTGACATTTATGAAAATAAAACCGGAATAAATTGAGAATTTTCTTATTACGACCATTTCATATATATCCTACCTACATAGGTACCTCAAACTATATTTAACAGGAAGATATCTAGATCAAAGGGCCTTCCTCCATAAGACCTTGACCTTTCCCTAATGTACTACACAATATTAAAGATAATCCTCATAAAAATAACAAACAGATGTTATCACACAAACATTTTGACATTACTCATCAGCTAATGGCGTCCACATTACTTGGTTATAGTATATTTTATGTCCATCATAATAAATAATTCCGGTGACTACCATACACCAAAAATATTTACCTATAAGATACCTAGACCGATGACTCACCATTAAGCCTACACTGAAATCTGGGAGCACGGTAGTGCCCCCGCCAAGTCAAGCGCGAAGCAAACGATGCCGTACCATCCTTTACTTTCCAGTAAAGCGTTAATGTTGTGTAACTTGGCCGTTGAAGGGTACTGCTAGGGTGCAAGGGTGCACCAATCTATCGGAACAGCTTTATATTCAATCAACTTTTTCCTAATGACAATTTTCCATCTTCAATGGCTAGCGGTTCAATGGCCAAGTTACACAACATTAACTATAATAATAAAGAAATCGCAGTAAAGAACCTTATTTATACTTGGCTCGACTTTGTCTAGATTTCATTATCTACTTTTTAGAGATGAACGAGCGGCTCCATCGAGACTTGGCCAGTTTTTTACAGAATGTTTTTGGTTGGATTACTCTGACTAATACCTACCTACTAGGTTTATTGTCATCGCCCACGAACAATCTAGAATACAAGTCTTTTAGAAAATTATCTAAATTAGCTAACTACATAGTTCATTGGATGTGGATGAATGGATGGATGTTCACCTACATTTATTTCGAACTAACACTCCGTTTGATTTACCTCATTCACATTTGAGTTTGATGTGTGACTAGACTAAAAATCCCAATATCAGAAACCGAGTTGAACAAAATAATGAGTAAGATTATCCTCAATGTTTCAACCAAGTCTGTAAATTAGTTTGTTTGAGGAATTGAAGGTTGGAACAGGGATAAATTTGGAATAACACATAGGCTACTTTTTATTCCACAAGAAGGCGGGCGACGCCGCTGGTAGAACCTACTTCTCAATAAAGTAATCCCATGTAACCTACACATTAGGCCTCATTCCTAATTCCAAATGATTCCATATTACAATATGCTACTAAAACTCTTAAAGTATTTTTGGTCTATACAGGAATCGTACAATTTGAGCATGTTCATATCTATGGCGCGGCGTGGCGATTAAGTCCCCAAAATACTTCATTTATTGCTATCAGATGAAATGTTTTAATTAAACAAGACTTACACACTGTACATACTTATAAACATCGTTAAAAAATGTTTGCTGAAAACTGAATACTGTTTAAAAAAAACCTTTTTTATTGATCAACAATATTTTTTATATTGTTCAATTGCTTTATTAACTGTAGTTAAATGATTATGTAACTTTCTACAAAAAATAATAATTACAGGCGCTTAATAGATCAATATTAAACAACAATCACCTAGGTTTACTAACAACGTTACAAAACTTCATGGCGCGTAAAAGACCCACTTCCCGCCAATTTATAAAACGGCAATTAGGTACGGTGACTAATACAATAACTAAGAAACTAAGAACAAAGTTATTACGAAATAGGAAATAAATAACGCAACTAGTTTTAGACTTTAATTAAATTAACACCGACTTGTTTTATTGCGAAAATATTCTAAAATAAACACATTTTGCGCGACTTACCGGTTAACGCTTTGGAGTTTTCTATCGGATGTCAATAAGGCAAAGACACAAATGTAAACAGCCAACAGCTACCGTCCACCCGTGACTCTATAATGCTTATGGCCCCACTATCCTTGTCACACGAGGCACTGACGCGAAAATCGATCACCAATCAAATTGACGTTAATTATGTATGTCCAGCGACACGGTGTATTTTTTTTATTTTATTTTATTAATGAACAAACTAAGTAAACAGACGCAACATGTGATTCAGTCGAGATGAAAAGGTAAAATGAGTCAATGACATTGAGCGTAGACAATGTCCTTGTTCCTTATATACCTCTAGAATGTAAAAATATGCATGTGTGCTGCACAATATTTATTTAAACGTAGGTATTGTTTTACAAACGGAAAACACATGGTATTGAATGTTGTTAATTTTAGGTAGGTACTGTTTTCCTCCAAATTTTTATCATTGCAGACACTAAGGTAAATAAGTACATATGTAGGTACATTGTGATAGTCAGATGAAAATAGGTACTTGAATATTATGCTCATAATTATTGAGTATAAAAATAAACACACTGACGGATTTATTTATCACACGTTCAACAACATTTTCCTTAAAACTTACCTACGGTAAAATAAATAAAGGTTACGAATGTTATGCAATGTATTCTAATCTGCTATGTTAAGAATTATCATCAACAGCCTATAAATGCCCACTGCTGAGCAAAGCCTCTTCTCACACGGAGAAGGTTAGAGCGTTAATCACCACGCTTGCTCAATGCGGGTTGGCGATTTCAAACTTATAATTAGAAATTATAAGTCCAGGTTTCCTCACGATGTTTTTCCTTCACCGTTTGTCAGTGGTGTCTAAATAATCTTAGAAAGTACATTGCCGTTGGTAGGTTTCGAACCCGCACCCTCATGCATGAGAAGCGAGCGTCTTAAACCTCCAGGCCACCACGACACTAAGAAGAATTTTAAACAGAGTTAAAAGTTTAAACAAAGTTAAGAATTATAAACAGAGCTATCCTTGGAACAGTAGAAGAGTGCCTCTGCTGACCCACGATCAGGAAATTCTTTGAATGCATTTATAAAAATGAAATAGGTATATGGATTTTACCCAAATGGTCATTTTTTAATCCCATCCATGGTTCAGAATTCTCGTAAAGCCCCTTCACGGAGATGACGAAGACATAGGTACCTAAGTATTACTAAATACCACCCCAGAGCATCTTATATTCTCATCTAACAATGTGAGTGACAACAACGTGCAACGTGCAAATGCTAAATCTATTAATAACAGTTAATAATTAGGTCTATTTGATAATCATCTACTGCTTGTATATAAAAATAATTTAAACTAAATCGAACACGCTGTACAACCAAGTACCTAAGGCTAAGCCTACTGCTTTCTCTAATAATAATAGGTAATATAATTTCCTTAATGATATTATTTTCCATCCGATGAAACTTCAACTTCAAAGAAAAACACAATTACCTAATACCCTTTCATAACTAATATGGGAAATGGCGGAGTAGGCATCTAATATAGAAATAATGACATAATTATGTCAAGTATTTTTTTATCGTGCAAACAAAAGTTCATAGAACGATCCATCATCTACCTTATCTAAAAAAGACAATTTGTAGCTTCATGGTTATTATAATAGGGACACGTAACTTATAATTATTATCTTTAGAACGTTCTCGAACTCATTTATTTAATTAATGGACAAAATCGACAAAGTACCTACCTAAAGTCGTATAGACGTCCGGATATTTTCATATTCGCGCTCAAAATTATAATTTGTAATTGTCGAATTCGTTTATACAAATCCCTGGCCAAAGCATAGTTGAAGTCGAAGATACCTACTCAATTAAAGAAAACATACAAAACGTTAATTTGAATTCAATTGGGATGATGACAGGGTATGAAAATTAATAATGTAATTAGTCCTCCAGTTAGGCAATGAAAAAATATTAGAACCGTATTTTTTTATTTTGTTGTATAATAAAATGATACTTAGATATAACGAATCAAAGTTTAGGAGTGGGGGTCAAACGCCATTTCTACGTATAAAATGTACATAGAAGTGACGTCGGGCGACATTTCAAAACTATATATCTTCAAAACTATTCGTTTCCGTAGAAAAATTAAAAATACGTGTCTAAATTTAAATAATCGACTAGACGGAAATTTAAATTAAAAATTGGTCATCTACCCTATTCAACAGACAAATGAAGTATCTAGTCATTACAATTTTCAACCAAGAGATTGAACAGTCGCTGGTGCTGTTATAATTATCGTTTGCCACGGGTATTATGGCAGGTGAGATATCGATCCATGGTTCCATTGAAGACAAACATACGTTTTCAAGGACATTCTCTTCATGCATAATTTACGTATGACAGGCATATCTAAGGCGACCTGAATGACCAACAAGACATCTGCAGCGCTATCATTTTCTTTGGAAGGAAAATGCAAATAAACTTTCTACTTTAGCTTCATTATGCTGGGTAAAGTTATAGTTAGGAGATAGTGCGTACTTGAGGCTCTTCCGCTGTTTGCATGTTTTATACCTGATAGTGGATGGAAAAGCGACCATTACACGAGAGTCCTGGTAATATTTTGGTATAAGTGATAGGTATCTACCGACTTTTCGCCGAATGAGTTCAAATTTCTATGTATAAGGGGATGAGCCTATTTCTTCCTTCTTTTAATGGCAGAAGGCAAACGAGCAGACGGATCACCTGATGGTAAGCGATCAGCGCCGCCCATGGACACCGGCTACACGGGTGCGTCCCCGGCCTTTTAAAAAGGAATACACTCTTGTGGCGACACATGTCACAAGTCAACGGATGACGTCATAAAATCCTACATCGCACATGCGAAGTTTACATTCGATTTAACACGGATAGAAAATCCCAACGAGTAACTATTGGGCAGAAAGCCCGCCAGGCACGATCACCTCGCCTGGTCGGAGGATCCTCCTTTTCCGATGTTAGGGAACTATACTCTCTGTTCCCTAAAGTGGTGTGACCCCGACGTGATTGGAAGTAACCTTCACTTCACGGAGCAGATCAGCACCGTCATCCGTATCGCCATCCCTCTCATTCATCATTTCTCCGCTGAGCGGTAATCAAGTCGCAGCCAACCAGCGCATCCTCAGCCTCATCAGGGACCACCATCGCCTGCAACGAAGTTGTGCAGCCTGGTTCTTCCCTACGGCCTCACCAGCGTCTAGGCACAGCACTTCTGCACACGGTTCTGAAGGACATCTCCTCCCATCAACGCAGACGCCAGCCACTACGCAACCTACCCTCGTAGCATCTCTTCCCCGACTCACCGTGGGACACTGCGAACTCATCTCTCCGACTCACTGGAGTATTGCCCTGCACCGCTCACCCGACTCACTGGGCACTCAGCGGCACAGTTCCGACTCACTGGAACTAGGGACTTTCTACACTGGCTCTGGCACCGCTCATCTCAAGCATCGACAGCCGTCTCAGCGGGATCGACCTCCGGTCTTGGGAGGGAGTGATGTGGCGACACATGTCACAAGTCAACGGATGACGTCATAAAATCCTACATCGCACATGCGAAGTTTACATTCGATTTAACACGGATAGAAAATCCCAACGAGTAACTATTGGGCAGAAAGCCCGCCAGGCACGATCACCTCGCCTGGTCGGAGGATCCTCCTTTTCCGATGTTAGGGAACTATACTCTCTGTTCCCTAAACTCTATTCAGCCTATTTACATTTCCTTGCACGATTCATGACCGCGTGTTATTATTGAGAAATAAAAAACAATTACTTTTGCCTGAACCGCGAATCGAACACGAAACCTTTTGCTCGGCCTTGTGGAACTTGCGATCACTTGACCAAGGAGAAAGATACCTACAGAAGTTTTACCTCTTATTTCTTACCCGACTAAAGAGAAGCCAAAAGGAGAGTTATGATTTTGTCTTATAAAGAATTATGCAAATATATTAATAGCATAATATTTTAGTCCTAAACTAAATATTATTATATCCCATTTCTTAAACTTACGAACAAGACGTCATACGTAAGTATGGCTAGAAGCATATTAGATCTTCCCTATATAAAATAGATGTACGTACCTAGGCAAGACCTGTATCAAGCAATCATCCAATTGAACATTTATTGAATAGGAGCACCTAGGTACTTCTACGGTAAAAACGACGTTTACACCTATTAAATGCGATCTAAATCTGCGATCAAATGCAATTGGTATCCAACTGCGTAGGAACGTAACCAATTGGCTAGTTAGACACTTTTAGCCAATTTACTTAACAACTTGTAGTCATGACTAAACAATAGATACACGAGACATATTTTATGTAATGAAAAAATATTTAGGAAATCCTTAAAAATCTACTAATGATACTTAATCCTTATTATTTAGTAGTTTTCTCTATTTCCTTACTTTATAAGGACTTATCGAGGTTCTAGCTTTTATGAATAGATTCATAAATTTTGTACTTACAAACATCTTTTGTTTACTCGACTTTGAAGAGACGATCAAAAATGTTTAAACTTACCCGCCATTGAGGCACTGCTCATTCTTCCGCGTGTAAAATCAATCTTGATCAAATTAATTAAACTGAATCTCAATAAATATAGGTAATAAGTATTTTGATAAGCAAATGACAGATTATTGACAACCAACCCTTTTCATAAAACTAATGACGGGCTTCATAATTCAATTACGCTGCCAATAGTTTTAGTTGCAATAGTGTTGAAATTATACTATTTAAAAATAGTTCATTGTCTTCAAAACCTAGGTTAGGGATGTAGATTTCATAAAACAGTTCCTGCCGTGAACTAAAGATAAATTAGGTATAATCGTTAGGTAGTTCAAATATATTGATTAACGTCACGCCACGGGATGATATAAATTGTTTTTATTTTCTTATTACCGGTAAATCAGATTTAAAATCGTGATACAAAAAATCTAATCAAATAATCAGGAAAATCCAGAATTTGCGTATAAATCATTTTTTTATATTAAGATTTGGTAAAAAACTAAACGTTCAGTATAATGGCGTAGTGTGTGGTAAGTAGATCCGTTGTCATTATCAATGCCAAACCAAATGTCACGCTCAGATGACTGACATGTGATTGTGGCAAAATATTTACGCTTATAGGTTATGTTTGTGTCTCTATTTCGATAAAAACAATAACAAATACGTGTAATTGTGGTTCACAACGGTGATATTATCAAATATTAACAAAATGGCACCTGGAAAAAAGAAGGTACACGGTAAACGGTCTAACCAACACGTAAAACGGGAATATGCGGAGAGACTTAACGACTTGCAGCTGGAATCATCAGAAGATAGCAGTGGCGACGGCAGTAATAGTGACTCTGATAGTGAAGGTGTACCTCCTACGTTCCCAATAAGCATGTGGGACCTGAATCATTGCGACCCTAAGAAGTGTTCCGGCAGAAAACTCGCTCGACATAACCTCATCAAAAATTTGAAACTTGGTCAACAATTCAGAGGACTTGTGTTGTCACCGGTCGGCAAACAATGTGTCAGCCCCAACGACAAAGAAATTATTGAAAAATTCGGTCTAGCTGTTATAGACTGCTCATGGGCTAAGATTGATGAAACCCCATTTGATCGAATGAAGTCACCGAACCCGAGATTGTTACCATTCTTAGTGGCTGCTAACCCTATAAATTATGGGAAACCATATCAACTGAGTTGTGTAGAAGCTTTAGCAGCCGCTATGGTTATCACAGGTCACAAAAAAGAAGCACAATTCTATTTATCCAAGTTTTCTTGGGGCCATTCCTTTTTAGAACTTAATGCAGAAGCATTAGAGTTGTATGCAGCATGTACTGATAGTAAAAGTGTGTTAGAAGCACAAAATACATATTTGGAAAAAGTGAAGAATGAAAAAGATGACCGGGATATGTGGCCGCCAACAGAATCTGAATCGGAAACTGAATCTGAAGATGACTAATAATAGTTATTTATTAGAATAATTTATTTTACAAAATAAGACAAATAATTGCCTCCTGTTTCATTTACCATTTTTCATGTAATGTTTTAAATACTAGGTCAAGCATTTGCAACATTCTCAGCAGTAATTTCAATCACTTACTTTGACATTCTCTGTGGTATTATTGTTTTTTTTTTAATTCACAATATTATCTAATATCCAGACATTGTTATTCTTCGATATAAGTAAACAGGCAAGAAATGTACCTATGTATAAGATAATCACTATTTATAAATTAGTGAATACAATAAAATGTGTTATACTTACAAATGTTCTAAATTCTGAATATGGATTTAATTATCACTGATTTTCTAAAATATCACTTGTTAAAAGTATCATAATATACTATAAAATATGTCAGCATTACCATCCTGTTTTATTTTTATTTATTCAATTTTGTATTTTATAAACTAAATTATAATGCACGCCCTCTGTCGAGTCAATTTAAAAGCTAAACGAAACTCGGGACACCTTTATTTCCTGTATTCTTTAAACAACCTTTTAGTTGGACGCCATCTATTGCGCAAAATATGCACTAACACAAGTTTACGCTAACGTAAACTAGAGAGCGCTACCAGTATCAGCAATAAAGTTTTTTATTGTGGGGTTCCAAGTTTGCGTCCGGTTACCCGGTAGTTTGCTTTTGCTTTCCATCAGTGAGGGTCGTGTTATTGTTAGCGTAGTGGGTGTTATAAACTCGCGGATAACTTATTTCTCACTTACTTTTATGTGTGTTATATTTGTGTATGTAATTGTGCAGTGATTGGTGTGTGTGTAAATTATTTTGGACCTTGGAACTTTTGGAGACTTTTACTTCTGGAACTTGGGTAAGTTTGTCCGTTGACTTTATGCAACCTGTCACGCAGGTGTCTCGCAAGTCGCAAGTCACTAACCTCTGATGAATACCTAAAAGTTTTCTTGAGATGCGTCCGCTTGAACTTGATTTAAGTTATCGTTTACAGATTAGTTACAACCCTATGAAGTTATACTGTCCGTTCTGTTGCAACCGGTCAGTTAGTGCTTAAGTTTTGGAGCATTTGAATTGATCTGAAGTTTTAGAAGCTAGGGAAACGTTAGGAGCGGCATGGAATAAATTGTTGAAGCTTGTTTTTATACTAAGTATGTTTTATAGAGACCGGTAGGTAAAATTAAATAATAACAAAGGTGAAAATGTCGTAAGTCTCCGAACATTGAGTTTCAATATGTTGTATTTTTGTTTCATGTAGGATTGTAGGTACCTATTATCATTTTTGCTGTTTTAAATATTGTCCATTTATATTTTAGACCGTTATTTATTATCGATTTTTAAACGTTTTCCCCACTAGAATTTTCTCCGGTGACGACGTGGGTGCGTTTACAAATATACCTAAAATTTCGCATACATACCTACATAAATAGGTACCTACACGTTACACCCAGAACCATAACTATAATTTGTTGATCACATAAATAATTATTCTGTGTGGGAACCGAAATCGTGACGCGTTGAACAGCATCCGGTGTCCAGCTTAGTACTGTGCCTTTTCTTCTTCCTTCATTCCTAAATTCTCTGGGTCAGTAAATCTCTAAAAACAGAGGTTAAACCTCAAACTGGATTACAAAGCTGGCAGAACGATCACAAACACAAATATATATATTTTTTGCAAAAGTTCTGTCAATTTGACTTCTTTGGCATTTCTATATTTTTTGGAAAGTTTGAAATGGAAAGCAAAATTAACTATTCGATGTATTTTTTGCGAAATTTCGATGATATTTGTACGAAGAAGCGATATTCCTTAAAGTATTTTGAAGTAAATTCAACAAAAATGTTCTGAAACAGTTTTTGGAAGACTGTCTTAACCTAATTGGTGTGCTTCACCCTAATGTTCTAGTCTTGTAAGTAAATCGAATTGTTTTATGTACCTAACGATATTCGTATAATAGACGTATTAATACGGTGAAAATAATGCTCCCAAAATCGCTAGTTTTCGTAACCGTGGGCACATGAACCTGAAGGAACCTTTTTAATGTTTTAATGTAGAAAAATAGTTGTCTTAAATTAAAATCAGCGTCACCTCATGAGCAGATACTTAAACCATAAGTGGTTATTATTTTTCTTTCCCTTTACAGGTGAAATTATGTTGTAACGCAGTCTGTGCAGTATATGACACTTTATTTGATTCTTTATGTAAAATTGTGTTCGTGTAGTCGCCTCTTTAATAATGTGGTTAACAAAAGCATTCGTAAAAAGCAATACAATAATAATGGAGTCGTCACAGACGGAGTCAGGTAATAACGATCCTGGTTCGTGCACTTCATTCTCCAGTAGCGATATAGATGACCAAGTAATCACAGAATTGTTAGCAGAACAATCTAGATTGTACAACGCACTAAGTGAAAAATATTCGTTACCTTTAAAAGAAGAACAATTGTTAGAAAAAATGTTCAAAACAAGACCACTGTATGAAATACTCAGAAGTGAATTACTCTCAAGTAGTACAAGCGATAGTAGCAAGACAGTAACTGAGATGAAGTTAAAACCACCTTCTGTAGATCATTTGAAAGCCCTTCAGAAAGCTGAGAAATATAAGGACCTATGTATAGTGGATGACAAAAGTACTGTTTCAGAGATGAAAGAATTAAGTGAGTCTTGTAGTTGTTGTTTATGCTGTGTGAAAACTCGACTTCACAAATGTGTTCAAATAGGACGACGAAACATACAAGCGCACATTAATGAAAAAATTGCATCCAGGTCCAATCTAGGCCAACAAACCAATGGTGAAACTAAAAATATTAAATCAGACCCTTGTACATGTGCCTGTAATCATAAACATATCAAGGAATGTCAAAGGGCAAACTTTCCTCAGAATTTTCATATCAAACAACCAGATATTAGACAACGAGATCGATTTTTATTACCTACCAAAAGTAAACCTCTATCACCTAACAATCGTAAACAGAGAAATTCTTACCATAAACTAAAGCGATGCTATTTTACACCCTATATGGAAAATATTGGCGAAGGAGAAATCAAAAAGACCCAAAAATTTACTAAACTTTTACGAGATAATGCTGACAATAAGAATTTAGAATCAATGGAAAAGTTAAAGTTACTACAACAAAAAATAAAAGATAGCTTTAAAGCAAATAATAATGCTTTACCGAAATTAACACCCGAAAAACGACGAATTTTCCAAAATATTTTAAACGAAAACAATAAAAACGCATTCATAGAAAGTGTTCTCACACAATTTATTGATAAATCTTACTTGGATCATATACAGAATATAGAAACAGTTCAGAAATGTGAGCTTAAATCAAGAATACATAAACAAATTCACAATGAAAATGTTATTCACCCTTCTAACGCGGCAACTACAAATATTAGGAAAACGAAAAATGTAACCGACCTTTTAAGAGTTGCTACGAAGCAACAAAAACATCCCATATCAAAACGCATTAAAAATAATCAAATACTTGTCAATATGTTACAAATATCAAATCAAGTGCAAACACCAAAAGAAAGTAATACCTCACTTTCTCTAATGAAAAGACGAAATTCCAAATCAGTACCATCCCTATTATCGACAAGTTCAGTAACAAATATAACTTCAATACAAGACAAACATTTTTCATTGACTCAAAATGCAAGAAAAAGATCATCTTATCTAATCAATACAAATACCTCTGGAATACGAGTTAAAATATTAAAATCGCTTTCTGCAACGTCTATTGACAAAAGTTCGCGGCTTGGTAAGGTGAATTCACCTAACAGGTTTCCGTCCATATCATCATATAACGTAAATAAAATTACTTTGAAAGTAAATCCTTTGACTTCATTTCACAAAATGATCACGCCAATACAATCAAACACCACACAGCGTGTTGTATATAAGAATTTATCCACTAGTATTGAGAAAACAACAAGTGAACTTCCAAAACTTCGCAGACAGCTAAATGAAGAACACCTCGATCAACAAAAAACACCTGCAACTCAAATTCTTGAAAAATCTAATACGGTACAAGTTCTTGGTCATTACAACAACGAAAATTTGCACGAAATAGGCAGTTTTCATAACAAACCTATGTTACCTAAATTAAAAACCGATTTACACCAACAGTCTAAGATAAAATCAGATGAAAAGGATAACAAATCAAGCAGCTATGCACTTAAAAAATGCGTTTGCAATTTAAGAATCAAGGTAATAGATATTAGATCTAAGATTAATAAAATTAGTGCAAAACAAAACAAAGTTAAGAAAAGTTCAAAATCGAATGATCAAAACCCTTTAAAAGATTGGATGAAAATATCTAGATTGAGTATACGTGACACCAAACAATTTAAAACACAAGCGACTAAATGTGATCATTCTAATAGTTTCAAAAGTCTAAATATTGAAAGGAAAAAACGAAGAAAAAGAAATCCGTCTTTTAAGCATCACTTTAGACAATGGTCAGACTTCAAACTGAAAAACAATCTGACATTTAAAAAGCAGACTGAACAAGATGAACTAATTCAAAATATTCCCTATGTAACATGGAAGTCGCCAATACATACTGACTCCAAGAATACTATTGATAAAGAACTTGTGGTATCCGAAATAATGAATAAAGAAAGTAAATGTATATCCTACTTAAGTACATATGATAGCGATAAAGCCAAGAACACGAATATGGTTTGTGAATCTACTACACGTCTAAAGACAACATCTATTTTAAAGGACGCATCTGTTGGAAGAGATGAGAAAGAAATATTTCAAGATCAATCTGTTCAGACAGTCAATAGCATACAAAATTGTAAAGTGTTGCCATTTCTACCAGATCAATTTAAAGTACTCTGTGAAGACAAATCTACTAGTGATCATGGCCCTATACAAGTTGGAACTATGTCATATAAACAAGAAAAAAGCAAATCAAATACTACCAAACCAATATATAATATGATTTTCTTTAATAAAGGTCATGGTAACTACGGTTTTACAATTACACAAAGTAGGGTCAAACCTTTTTACAATAAAAGCGACAGAATCAAACTAAGTGACCTCAAGAAACCAAAACAAGAAACAGGTAACTATACAGATGAACCCAAAGTTACACCAAAAAAACGCGGCTTATGTAGATTCTTAGATATATTGAAAGTCGGTAAACTTAAAAAGAATAAAAAACAAAGAAACCAATTACAATTATCTAATAACACCATCAGTCTCAAAAATGATGAAGTCGAAACTCCTCAAACTAAAGTGAATACTGTTCACGAAGTAATGAAATCCGTTATTAACCCCCAAACATGTAATTCTGACTTTTGCAAGCCCATAAAACATGATTTTCAAATTAACAAAGAAAAAAAATCGAAGAAAATAATTAGTAATATTGTCTGTAAATCAAGAGCCAACACTGGCCTAACTTCACAATCAGCTAATTTCCCAAAAACCAAAAACATAAGTTCTAATCTCTCTAATAAAACTGAATTACATATTCCAGTTAATAAATACGCCAGTTCGGCTAGAAAAGTCTTTAATAGTTTACGTTTTTCACTTGACGTACCTTTTAAGAGAAAAGATGTAATTAACGAAAAATTCTTCCAAAATGCTTCAAAAGTTTTAAATACTAAGAGCTATACCAAAAGCTCGCATATACCAACACTATTGAACAGCAAAAAGCAAGACCGAAGTAAATTCTTCGGTCCCAAAATCAAGCGCTGTTTATACGCGCTTAAGTTACATAAGAGAGGGAAATGTAACAAGAAATCCTGTGAAGTTAACACAGAAACAGAATCCAAAATTATGTCGGAAATAAAGTATTCGGATCTCTGGAAAGGCCCTATGAGTAAAAAATCGAATAATTCAAAAGAAAGGCCTTATCAATTTCATCGTTCCAAACCATTAGTGCTATTATGTATGCCTCGCAAATACAGTACAGAAAAGAAGCACAATAGTTCAAAAAGTTTTGGACCTTATAGTATAAATACCAAAACGATATCAAATTCAATTAATACGCGTAAACTGATAGTGGATAATAGGACGACAAAACTTTTATATGTTAATAAGGCGTTATGCAAACAACGTTGTAGACCATCAAAAAGAATAAAGTATTTAGGAAAACAACCAGAAATACCACGATTTTCTAAAAAATCTTTTTCGCCTAGTATTAATTCTCATATATACGAGATACTGTCAGAAAATAATAATAATCGAGAACAAAGGATAAACAAAAATAACTTGAATAATGTCAAAAACACACAACGACATCAAACAGTATCAGGTAGATACAGTTATAGTGAAAATATTTGTACGTGTAGTCGCATGACGCGTTCATCAAATAAACATCTCTGTACATATAAAGTATTGAAAAACAATGAACAATGTTGTAGTAAATTGTTTGCTCCAAGTACCGTTTATACAACGAATACTGTCACTTTTGGCCAAACTAAATCAAAAACACCTGATATCTTATTAAAAAATACATACTGTGACACAACAAAAGAAACGCTCCTATTTAAATCTAAATTTAAATGTAAAAGTGACCATGTGAAAAATCAAAAATCAAGGATCAATCGAAAGGAATTAATGAATCCTGCTCAACTGACTGGTGTTCCACCACTTGTGAGAAGACGTTATTGTACAACAATGAATGTACAGGTAACAGGTCGAAATGTAAGAAGAAAACATCATTATTATTCATCGAGGCTTGAATCAATACCATATCAATACCAGAAATGTATTATGGAGCGATTTGTTAGAAAAGTACCTACAGTGTCGGATACTGAGAGAAGATTAAAAACTAGTCCCAACTCAACACCATCCGTGAGTTCAAGTTCAAGAACAAGAAGAAATTTTTTAAAATTAAATCATCAAGACAAACATCAGCCAGCATATGCGAGACCCATAGGAGGCTTTAAATATCAATCATCGCCACGATTCCAACAACCCTACAAACAGGAAGAGCCGGTTGGCTTTACATTTGGTTATAGTGATTTTCCTGAACGTGAATCAAATCCTAAGCGCCAAACTACTTCCAGATCTTCGAGAACCTACGATAAGTATGTTAAAGACAGCGGTAAAGGTGATCATACAGTTGGTAGATGCCAGAGACAGTCACAGACAATGATGTCTCAAATGGTTCGTAGAGCTTCGAATGTTTCACCAATGTTACGACACTGCTTTTACTCTTTGAAATTGCAAAAAAAAGGAAGACTGCAAAAAGCACGTGAAATGGAATCTATAAACCAGGACAAATCGACTAAAATTATTGCAGATGAACCAGTTACCAAATCTACGCAGAATACGAAAAAGCAACATTATCCTGATTTAGTACCATATGAATATGAATCTAGTAATTGTGTTCCAGACGAATGCGACCCTACCTGGTTAGAGAACAAGGAAAGGCTAAAACTAAGACAAAGAGGACGTAAACAAACTGAAGACTTCAGGGCAGATTCAATTACATCTCACTTTTCATTGACTCCTGATATGATATCGAGTTGGGAAAGCAGAGAGAAACGAACGCAATTTCATAAATATGGGGGTCACCGAGGACCAGTCAGATCTAGAGACATTTTCGTTCAACCTAATCCTTGTGAAATAATTATCGAAAAATCAGCTATTCAGCGACCAAGACAATCACATATAATAAATCCCAAACTCAGTTTTAATAAAGAAAAAACTCATTATATCAATAAAAAAGAACATATAAATTTTCGGAAGTATGCTTATACACATGGAAAAATGAGAAACAGATTGTCACGAGACGAAAGACAAAAGTGTGATACAGATTCACAAACTGTTCTACGTAAACATGGTCGGTCTAGTGGGTTTCTGAAACGATGCTATTGTGCTCTTCAGTTTTTAACTCCTATTAGAAAATATCGTCGTAAATCTAATACTGTGACACGAATGGGACATGAGAGAACTTTGTCTACGTTAGATACACATATAGTAGAGACACCATCCACTAGGGCACCAAAAAGAGTTCGAAAACGAGAACATTTTTCTAAACAAATAATTTTAGATGAATTATCTTATCACCCCTATGTCCAAATAGCTCCAATCAAATGTTCACGCCCTAGAAGGTACAAGAATCATACAGCTAATTGTAAAAAAAGAACTAGAGATAGAATATCAAGGGAAACTGAATCATTTAGAAAACGTATATCTCAAATAGATGTGTCTAAAACTAGAAATAAAATTTTATGGCTTAAGTTAAGACGATGTTTTTCTAAATTAAAATTTCACAGACAAATACCAACATCGGAAAAAGGCTTAATACCTCCTCACGAAGAAATCACTACTTTGTACAATATTCGAAGTGTTATAGCTCCAAACAAGCTTAGACCATTGCCGTCCAATTTGGAACATTATGAATGCGAACCTGTATTTTGTGTGCCCGACAATTATGATCTCTACAAATACAAAAATCGTATTAAAAGACTAGATATATGTTCTTCAGTACCATCAACAGAAGGGTCCTTGTCGAAATCAAATTTAATAACTGAATGTCAGCACAGGTTTTTGAACAGTAAACCACAATCAGTTATGCAACCACAATCAATGAAAACAAGAAAGCATCAATATGAAGTAAGAAGGGCACAATATATAACTAACATAGTTCATACGCCTTCAAAACGGACAAGTAATATTTTTCGTATAGATTTTCTTAAAGATAAACCACCAGACGGTGGTGTTACAGATTTCAAGCCAATAACACAACATATTGTGCACAAGAAGCCAGAAAGGGTGCCAAACAAGTTAACTAATATCCCAGTTACGTATAGAAGCAGCAAAGAACAGATTGAACGAGGTTTGCATGACAAGGATTCTCAAGTTCTGGCTCGAAAAATGCATTCCAAAATGACTGGAGTAGGACCTTACTTAAAAAAATGTTTTTGTACGTTGCAACTACATAAATCACCCGATAGACCTTTTTCTTTTGCCATGAATGCAGCGCAAACTGTAACGAAACCAAAATTGGATGCCTTTAGTACAGAGAGCTCGACGTATACTAGAAAACCGTATCAATTTCATAGTAGAAAACTTAGACCTTATGAATGTGAGCCTGGTGACTATGTGCCAGGACTGTGTGACTCTTATAGATGTGACCAACGAAAAATGTTATCTAAATACTCGAATACTCATCCATTTAGAGTTCCATCAAATTCTAGTTCTATGCAAGACAAAACAAAATGTAAAAGAACTCGGTCTGGTTCTTGCAGTCCAACTCAAAAAAATGTGTGTACTTATCATAGAGGTGATGGTCATTCACTACATAAAAATGAGTATTTACGAGAAGACCCCTTTTTATATGATTCAGGAGCCTACCGACAAGCCGTACAAGTAAGATCAAGTTTTAATTTTAATATTGACTTTTGTAAAAATGGATCACCACATGTTTCATCAGTATGTGATATTAATAAAAATATCAAAAAAGAAATGAAAGATACAGGAAAAAGCTCAACTAGAACCAGAAGTGTTTCCAGCAGTAGTAATAAAAGTTATATTCGGGATTGTCAATCCCAATCGGAATGTATAAAAACAGAAGGTAAAGTATCTCGTGCATCATTGTTACAAAGCTTTTTTTGTACATTAAAACTACAGGAAAAAGAAAAACCGCAACATGCTAAATCCGAAATTATGCCTCTTACTGAATCTATTGGAATTCATGCTAAAAAGCAAATAATTGTACCAGGACTTCGAAAAATAGGCATTAAAACTGAACAAAAATATCCATATATTCTCGAGCCTTACGAATGTAGGCTAGGCGTTTGTGTGCCTGGATATTGCGACCCTTATGATTGTCGAAAAAGAAAAAAACTTAGAAATATGAGACACCCAGGAATCGGATCAAGCCGCATCACAAAGTCTATGTCAAGTGTTACATCAAAAAATGTTGAGACAAAAGTAATGAATACTTATTTGTATAAACAAATGCGCGATAAACGACGGACCGCTTCCACAGAAACCATTTATCTAATAAAAAAACAACTACAACAACTTTCTCATGAAAATAATAATCGTTACCAGTCTATAAGTTGGGAATCCGGTTGCAGAATTAATAAGGGTTTTATGAAAGATTCAAGGTTTGTAAAAGGTAATTCATATACATCAGAGAAACCAATCAAGCCCACTAAATATAAATCAAAAGTAATCATTAATAATCCAAATAAAATGAAATCAAAAGGATCAGTTGCTCAAGGTTCTTTACACGATGAATGGTCACAAGCAGGTGTCAAAAGGGAATCTAAAGGGACCGCCATGAAGCCCATACTAAAACGATGTTTTTGTACTTTAACAACACTTCAAAGACTTGAATTTAAAAATCGACTTCGTTCAATTATAACTAACAAAGACGAAGCAAAAGTTGAAACCTCTGACAAAACAACATCTACTAAGAAAAAAGAGAAAAAAAGTAGTACTAAAGCAGTTCCTCTTCCACTTCAACAACCTGACCATAAAATAAAGCGAATAGACCATTATGAGCCCAGAGAATGTAAGCCTGGAGTGTGTGTGCCAGGAGAATGTGACCCATATGAGTGTCAAGAGAGAAATAAAAGACGAGGGATCCGACGAATATCTCGTAGGAGACGACCTTCTCAAGTATCGGTATCGAGCACGACTGCACAGTTCGTCCCGCGCTATAAATGTAAAAAAACACAACATGAAGAATTCTGTATACCATACAAAATGGACAGAATTGTAGAAGAGCCACGATTCCCGTTCTTTCGTAACAAACAAAACCCTATGAGAAAAGGCGTTAAAATTTCTTCGAACTTCAATATCAATATTGAGTTTTACAAAGAATCGTTACCCTACCCAATTAATGAGGAGGTGAAAGAAAAAGCAATATGTTATAAAGACGCTTGCGTAGAATGCAAAAATCCGAATAAATCTAAAACTGGCTACACGTGTACAACAAAACACTGTCGTCACCGAGAATGTCAATCACAAACCCCTACTACAAAAGACAAATCATTCACCGTTGCAATGTTAAAACGGTGCTTTTGCACAGCTAAATTCCGCAGATCACATTTATCCCAGTCAAGTCGAACTTATTCAAAAACTGACAAAGAAAAAATAAAGCCTGAAATATTATTTGGACCGCGGGAATACCGTGTTCAGTACCAAATGATACAGCCGACAAAAAATATTACTAAAATAAACCCACAAGAGATGAAAATGTCTTGTAAAAATAGTAAACATGATCATAATTTTTGTGATACTGCAGACAATGAAAAAAATAAATTAACTTTTAAGAAGATGTTCCTTCATTGCAACAATTTGTTCAATAAACAATCAAATAAAGAATATATTTATAATCTCAATCAGCAAAAGAACAATTATTTAGTAAAACCAAATCATAAAATGCCATTGGTTGACATTTTGAAATCTTCGAAAAGCAAACGCCATTCTAATAAAACTATCGCTGAATGTATAAAAAAATCGAAAAGTCTTAAAGTAGCCAAAGTAGATGGAAATATTAATATCATAAAGAAATATTCTCGATTTCAATCTGGAGATGCCACCGGTAGATTAAAAAAAGATTCGAGCACAAAATGTATCAGACAAGTTTATCCAAACCCTCAAGTTCAGTTTGAACAAATAGTTGCAGTTAAGAAAAAGGTTCGTTTTGCCGCAGTGTGCCATAATATAACAAACTGTATCATCACAAGCAAACAAAAACAGGAATTAAAACCAGTTTTCTTCCTGTTTGAAAATAAAAACTTTAAACATAATAGTAGTAAATTGTGTTCTTGCTGTGGACGTGCTAAAAGAAAAATTCATCCTCACCTTGCTAATCTGGATTTCAATTTTAAAAATTTAAACTCGGCAAGAAAAGCTGTAACTTTTAACAATCCAGTTGCATTAACATCTAAAATTAGTAAACCTGTTAAAGAAACCATGGCACTTCAAGAAATTAGAAAAAGACATAAACTATCTTGTCCTTGTTGCGTTTGTCGGAAACATAAGCCGATTATGGCTAGACCTATGCTAAGGGGTTATGGTAAAAAAGATGGTTCAAGCGTGTGTCGATACACCATAAGTAGGAGAGAAGCTGAAACACGAATCGCAATGATTCATTTAGATGCTAAAAATTATAAAATAAAGAAATGTAATAATGAAAATAGAATTTGTGCAGCAAAAACAAAAAAGAAGGCTCCAGCATTAGAATACATATACATTCGACTTCGAAGAAAAAATGATAAAGATAAAATTTCTGATGAAGCAACAATTTGCGACAAAGTAAATAAACGAAAAAAACTTAAAAATTTGTGTAAGACTAATAAAATACACGTGACAAATAGAATGAAAAAGTATAAAGATACACTCGGCTCATTACTTACAACTAAACAAATTTTAGGAATTAGTGAATTAGGAGTTCCTAAAGTTGGAACTGTTCTACCTTTACACAGGGCAGTATTTATTCCCCGATACATATACCACAACTTTCAATCATGTCTGCGAGGTCCAGTTCGAGTATCGAAGAATTTAATTAAACGAACTAAGGACGGTCCCGTGGCTGCAATACTTAAGCGATTCAAATTGAGGTTACATGCAGTTAAATTTATTTTTAGTCCTGTCAAAGTAGACGTAATAATAATCACGACACAAAGTACAGCGGATATTTGATTGGAATATGCGAGTAACGATAGCTTTGGACTAATTTTGTTGAGAATGCAAATGCTAGAAAGCGTTTGCGTTCCACGAAGGAAGCTGGGAGCCATCGCTATATCGCATAGTTACACTTTTAGCCTTTACACCCTCTATAGTCTCTAGTTTCTACCCACATTATGTCTCATTCTAAGATGTCTTGTAGTCTTGTCCTCATGTAAGAAGTCTATGAATTTTATACTGTACTGTTTACTAGTAACTGTAGTTGCCGTGTGATCTTGTTTATCGTTTTCGGAGCTAAATATGGCTCTAGTGTGTTGTATTTGTGTTTGTTGTTGTTCAAAATAAATTTTACATAATTTATCTGTATTTCAGTTCATAATAAAAAAAACTCTAATTCGACGATGATTACTACATATGCCATAAATACTAATGATTATTTAATTTTAATTACAACAAATATACAGGGTACTGGATACAAAATCACTACAATTGATCTATAAGTGTAATGTCCTGTACCCTGTCCGTTTACGCATCGATGACTGCACCCCAAAGTTCAATGACCACAAAGCCCCAAAAGTGTTAGGGTGGTTCGAACTAAACTATTAGTAAAAAATGCACTTCAATAATATTTGTGTACAAAAAAAGAATTGCACATATCTTATGACTCATTTCAAATTGTCTGTGATAGATATTAAATTGTCTTTTTTTATTATTTTCATCTCAAAGTTCTAAGGAAAACTTTATAGACACCTGCAATGTTAACAAACACACACGAAAGTTTGGTCATCTCGGACGTTCTCCCGGTGTTGTGACATATACCATAATTTGATTAATAGTTGACTATTATTTTTGAAAAGTATGATTATATTTTAGTGCTATAGCTTTAAATTATCTTTTATTTAAAATGAAGACAAAATTAAAAAAAAGTATGTCATAAGCAATAGTACTAAAATACCGCAAAATAAAAATGATTATGATTTTTCTATAAACTTTACAGACAGAATATCTCGCACCTATTTTAAAAACAAACTTTCCAACTGATATCAAGTTTACAACCCGACCTTTTAAATAGTTAACACATCACGAAATCGGGTTTCAACGGAACACAGTGCGTTCAAAGTGCGAAAACAAAAGAGAGCAATATCGACCAAACCCTCAGAAGTGAGAGGGAGAGCCACCCTCTTTATGAGTCAGAGGGGAGGACCCTTGCACGTAGATATTGCGGTACCTACCCTTAGTACAGTACGACTCATGCACTCCACGGCCCACGCTCATATCTATCGATCTGAGCTTTTGGTTGATCTACTAATAAGTTTGTCTTGTAATAAAATATTATGAAGAGCGTATTGTTTTTTTTTATTTACCGACGTCATTACTTACGAAACTGATATAGGTAATTAGTTACTTTATTATAATTTTGACAAATAACAAATAGTTAATTTAAAATATCTTTTTTATGTTGTTCATCTTCTAAAATTTTAAAACCAACTGTTTTATTCAAACTATGTTTGTATAAATTGGGCCCTAAAAGCGTACCATGCGCAATCCATTGGATTTTGTCGGAGTGGTCCGCGGCAATGTATGTATTTGTCGATTTGTTCATTAGCATATTTCTACGTTGTTTCGTCGCAGCTGTCACAGTACCGGGGTAAACGTATACCGAAATTGGTTAATACTACACTGTACATACATAACTGTATTTATAGTACTCATTCAAAAGCTTTGGTAAGATCTAAAATGTAGTACTTTTAAAATAGGATTATCAAACAACACTATAGCAAAAAACTTGTTTGAAGCCAAATTGGTGTCAAACTTATTAAGTTATCTTTATACATAGAGGTATAAAAAACTGCATTAATCCTTTAATAAAAGTAAATCAATGTGATACTTACGAAGCTTAATACCTTAAGCGGCGACTAGAACCGGATTGGTCGACCGCTCATTAGATTGTATTGATAAAATATTATTATTGTGACTGTTTCAAGGACTTCATTTGAACGAACAGGTTTTTTGAGCGAGATTTTAGTATCGTCTTATATCGGTCTGGAAAGGTGTTCTTAGAAAAAATCTGTATTAATAATACAGTTATGAAAAAATTCATTTTAAAACAAATTGATATTTCGTTGGAGAAAAAGGAACATCTAATTAAATTATGCTAGAGAATAGGTACGATTTGAAATCCGGTAATATCACACAAATCGTAGCTTATTCATCAAACATAATACTGTATAATGAAATCCTATACGCCCCTCGTAATTGAATACGGCTACAGGCGTCAAAGTTTAAAAAACCGCCAAATCAAGTTCCTTCCCTATTTAATGTCGGCTAAAAGACAGCCCCTTGAACAATATTCGCCAAAAAAAAGTTTTTTTTGCGTGCTTTGAGAAAATGTCTCGTGCAAACTTTGGGGGAACTGAATAGCATTGCACTTTACAATATTTCACTCGTGAGACTAGAAGATATCGTATTTTTTTATTGTTATCACCGAAATTGGATATAGAGGTAGTATGTCAAATTTATGCTGTACATATTTTCTTTGTTTTGTTACTTTTCGGACTTGTTGCTTCGATTTTGGCATTTGAAGCGAGGTTCTGGGTCAGTATTAAGAACATATCGTCTTAAATAGAGGATGCCATTACAATTTTGAAATTAAAGGTATAAAATTATCTACTACTAAGCATAATGCAGTAAATTATGCAGCAAACAAAGTTTTATTCTGTTTAAAATTACTCATTACGGTCGAAATTACAACCACACTTACTTTTCGTTTGTGTGGCACGCGCAATATTTTAATTGTTGATTGACGTTGCCTTTAGCATTCACATTATGAATAATAATGCGTGCAGGAGCAATGATAATATAAAATATCACGCTTCACTGCATCACATCTATTAATATGGATACACTACGTCAACCCCTCTTTATTCAGCCATTTCAACATCTCATTTAAATAACTATTGTGGGGTTGTGTTCCGAGAACTGTATATGCTTAAAACAAATATGAATTTACATAACGCTGTTTTATTTACTTTTTCATACGAAATTAAAGTTTCAAAGCACTAGTTTTCTGTTTGTTCCTTTTTAGTAAAAAATTGTATGCAAATAACTACACTTTTATAGTTTCCTCTTTTGTTTAATTATATGAAGTAAGGTATTATTTGTTTTTATTATATTGCATATTATGCTTTTTGTCAAACAAGTTTCATATCAAACTCCTTTGATGTCATATTTAATTTCACAATAAGAGATGATGGGGCAAGCACTCTTATCTTGGGCTCGCTGCCATCGCAGCGGTAAGTCCCCTCTTTGAGGAGTGGCTTGAGAGACGCTACGGCGTCCTCACCTACCGCCTGACGCAGGTCCTCACCGGACATGGAAGTTTCGGGAGGTACCTGTGTCTGATGGGGCGGGACGAAACGTCCGGGTGTCATCACTGCGAGGACCGCCCTGAGGACACGGTGGAACACACTGTCGCGGAATGCCCTGCGTGGGCTGAGCACCGCCGTGTCCTCAGGGAAGTGATCGGCGATGGCGACCTCTCGCGTCCGGGCCTAGTGCAGGCCATGATGCGGAGCGAGGGGGACTGGGAAGCCGTCTCCTCCTTTTGCGAAGCAGTCATGCTAGCTAAGGAGGAGGCGGGACGCGTGAGGCAGCGAAGCGCTGCTTCCTCGCAACCCAGCCATCGCGAAGGGCACACCGGGCGTCGGGGATCGCGGGACGATCTCCGGCCACCGTAAGCGCGGGCCTGCGGACGGCGAGCATGGGTGGCTCCCCGTCCGACCAGAAACAGACCCGAGCGTACGGCGCGTCGCGTTCCGCGCGCGCCTCAAAGAGCCATCAGACCACCACAGATGGGGCCCAATAGGGCCGATGCCGATTCGGAGTCGCGGAGAACCTAACGGGTAACCGGGGCTCCGGCTCGACGTGCAGGAGAAGGAACGGGGTGGTTTTTAGTCAGTAAGAGTCTGACACTCCCTCCCGCCTCACCCAGGCGCGAGCAGTCATTCGATGATTTTCCCCCCTTAAAAAAAAAAAAAAAGCACTCTTATCTGAAATTAATTATGAAAACAGTCGTTAGCTAATATTGTCGACACATTTGAACTTATAATTGCATTTTGGGGTCGGTTATTGTAACGTGGAACTTAACATTGATGGTGATAGCAAAACTTTGTTATCATAATGTTGATGGGTTCCAACTTTAAATATTATGATAAGTTTAATTTTAGGTAACTGATGAGGTCTATCGCTTAGCAACCATTTTATTTCATAGGGCAAAAATGCATCACAACCTAAACACTTAAATCCTGATAGGTACGAATTGAACTTATCTTAGAATAGAAATCGAGCTGATTCCCTTAATTTCAAACAATTCCTTTTATTTAATTAAACACGATAGCGTAACTTAATTTTTTATCAAAGAAAACAAGGCATTGTTAAGCTGTCAGGTTTTCCCGCCAAAACACAACAACACGCCATGTTTTCAATATGGCGGACCGAGCGAACGGGTCTCTTTACGACTTCCGTGGAAATTATAGTCGTATACATACGTTAAACTTTTATACCGCCGTGTTAGCTCACATAGGATAATAATAATGCTATTACAGCCGAAAAGTCGTATATCACACATGTTTTATTTTACTTAGCTTGTTTTTTGTTGGGTTGCGTGACTTATGGATGAATTATATGTCTCTTTGTTTAATGGTTATAAGAATCGTGTCAATAACTTTCCTTATACTTTGTTAAGAGATTTATTTATAACTTAAGTTTGGAAAGTATTTTCCTCGTGTTCTAGAAGAATATTGCATTACATTCTGTTCATCACAGTCAACCCTAGACTAGTTTGAAACACTCAATAAATATACTGCTAAGGATGTCTTCATCAATATGCTGAGCCAGTCAGTCTGTACGTGACTTTATGTCTCCTGTCTCTGTTACCTGTCCATGTGTTTTAATATCATAAATAACTATAATTCTGTTTGCCGTAACTATTGCAGTAATTAATATTTTATAGTAGTTATTTCTTCTACTAGAAATCAAGCTTTCGCTTATAATTTATACCAAGTTACATTTAATACGTTGAAAATTGTTGAAAATAAGTAGTCTCTAAATATTGGAAATAAGGTCTATAATGTAGTTAGTGGAAAGCGGTCACCGGTGACCGCTTGGGGATATCCGGGTACACTTACTTCCAGGTTTTAGTAGCATTTTTACATATAAACATGTTAAGAAAGTCCCATCTATCCTATTATCTCACGTTTCATATCCATAACCTAACCAAACATCAAATTCTCTACCATCATAACCTTCAAAAACTACAAAGAAGTTCCCCAATAATACATGTTTTTCCACCAGACTACCGACTGCAGCTAACGAAAAGATTAGGTTGACTCATAAAGTTGTGCTAACAACTTATCGTCGGCGAAACAGATCGATTGTATGATTCATTCACTGAGCTCCCTCTTGCCAACTTTCGTTGTGGTACAAGATATAAGCGCTAATACGCTATACATGACATATAAAAATAGTAGGTTCTCGCAGTTTCGCCCGCTCCTCGGTTCATATTGATCTTAGTGTTGTTTTATAACCTACAGCCTTCTTCGATAAAAAGACTATACAACATTTTTTCACATCGAACCAGCAGTTCAAGAGAATGGCGCGTTGAAACAACCCCTTCAGCTATAGATCATATAATATAATCACCTTTTTTACCGTCCTTTCTCTTAGTGACACGTAGATTAATTAGACACTTGTACCTTCTCCTATTAATCACTTTGATAGATTGTGGACAAGTTTCACCGCATTTTTAAGAGTTTAATGTGTCGGGTTTTATGTGTGTTTTACCTTCTTATTCTATTTCTAGAGACGGGTGTCTCTAGAAATAGAATAAGAAGATACTAGCTTCAACTTCCTTGTCTTATCTATCTATCTATATAAATAAAGATGAAATTCCGTTCGTTCGTCTCGCTAAAACTCGAGAACGGCTGGACCTATTTGGCAAATTTTGGTCTCGAATTATTTGTAGACATCCAGATAAGGTTTAAAAGGTGAGAAAAGAAAAATATTTAGAAGCAGAACGAAGTTTGCCGGGTCAGCTAGTCCGGTATAAGTAGGAACTCAGATATACAATATAGACAAAATTTACTAGTACCTATGTCAAATCTTCAAGAAAAGAGCGTATTCCTTTTTAAAAGGCTGGCAACGTCCTGTGGCTTCTCTGGTTTTGCGGGTTTGCATGAGCAAAGCAAGCGCTTACCATCAGGTGATCTGTCTGCTCGTTTGCCTCCTATTCCACAAAAAAGGTCATAAAACCATACATGTATCATGTATATTCTATAACGCCTTTTCAAACAAACTAATTATGTTTACCGTTTTCCATAATTCCCAATAGTGCTTCCCTAACATGGAAGGCGTAGGTATGGCACAATCGCTATTATAAATAGTACTCATGTAGAAAATAAGAAACTCAAGAATTTAAAATAAATAACTAACTATGGATTAAAAATGTAATATTTTTCAACCATACACCAAACGTATTAATTGCAAGCATAGCGGATAAACACATTTGTCAGTGGCTGTCCGATTTTATTACTCTTGCAAGTACCAGGGTCGTATTATGGATGGTATGGCCAATGTTTGCCAAATAATTAGTGCCGTGATATTGTGGTTGGGGACGATTCCTTTGATTTTTGAAACCATTAACATTCGTATTTGTTTCTATGTTAGTGTTAGAGAACTGTTTTGTAGCTGGTAGGTAAGCGACCGTAGCTATTTAAACTCGAAATACATAAGTACAAACATTAAACACAGAATTAGTTTGCGTTTAGTATTCATCACACTCCATACACAGGTTTATGGCTGAATGCGTAGGTAGCAGTAGGCTATACAAATATTTTTCTTTAAATAGTCTCTGCTCTTACACACATATGTTTAAGTAGCGATACTATTACCATACATGTATGTCGAAATACATATTTACAATATCAATGTGTACTTCTTGAACATTATCTTCTTTTACAATCATATTATAAATACTAGTTGTTGCCCACGCCTTCGTCCTTTTTTTCAATTATCCAAAATAAAAGTAGCTTTATGTTATTACTTAGTACATCAGCTACATGCCAATAAAAGTCCCGACAAAATCGGTCTAGCCATTAACTTCTCTTAACTCTTTAGATCTTAAAAGACAGACAGACAAAAATTATTATAAAAATTATTATGTAAATGTAAAGAAAGCGTCAGCGACTAGCTAAATAAACTAGACTATGAGGAGACTGAAAAAATTCTGAGACCACTTTCCTAAGCTACAACTGATGCAGAATTATCAATCACTACATTCATATCAACACTTCCACCTCATTCACTTACCTATACATACCCACACATAATACACATCAACTCACTCACTTACATACACATATACACGCACTCACACTACATTGTTACACACCTACAGTCACACACACACACACACACACACACACACACACACACACTCATACAATGTTGTCCATTTTCTTTAATTACGTAAATACTTTATATTGTTCAATGTCTCCGGGGGTCACCCGGGCCTGGTGATCTGTAACACAGGTTATACCTTAAACAGACACCAGTCTCTTAATTGTAACATATTATATAATTTGTATCCGTAGAGTATTTTTGAGAAAATAAAGATTTTTATTATTATATTATTATTATTATATTATATTATTATATTATCTGTGTATCATTCAAGATATGTAATCTCTGGAATGGCTAGACCTATCATATGTATATATGCTTGTAGTAAAAAGTACTTATTTTAATATGCAGATTGCAGACAGATACGCCAATTGTATTTATCTATTTATATAATTTCCACGTTCGTCAGGCGTGTTGAAGATAGCAATCGGTTGAACTTCATCAGAAAGCGCTGCTGCTGCTTATTCAGCTCTTATGACATCCGCGCAGAGCAAGGGTGGTATCCAATGTGTTCTACTTTGGTTTAGTAACTCAGTTATTGAAAAATTGATGCACCAGCAGTAATCTTTTAAAAAATAATCATTTTCACAAAAATATTGATTTTAACACTGTCAATTTAAAAAGAACAGAAAATGAAAAATAAACATAAAGTCTTCATTGCATTTTAATATTGGGTGTTTCCTCCCCTAGCCCTGATAACAGCTTGCATTCGTTCTGGCATACTTTGGATGATGTTTCTGATCTCAACTTGTGGTATGCTTTCCCAAGCGGCCAGTGCTGCATTTCGAAGCTGGTTCAGAGTTTCAGGCGGGTTGGAGGAGGACTTTATTTTTCTTTTAAGCATGTCCCAGATATGCTCTATTGGATTTAAGTCTGGACTACGAGCTGGCCACTGCAATTTTTGAATACCAACCTCTTTAAGGTATTCCTCCACGCAATGTGCAACGTGTGGGCGCGCGTTATCGTGCATTAGGAGGAATCCGTCGAACCCAAGAAACCCTGAATACGGCAACACATGTTCCTGAAGAATCTCCTCGATGTATCGTGTCGCCGTTAATCGGTTATCGACGATAACTAACTCCGTACGTGCATCGGAACTTATTCCTCCCCAAACCATTATAGAGCCTCCATGAAAACTAACAGTTTGTGTGGTGGTAATGGGTAAAAACCGCTCTCCTCTTCTTCTCCATACTCGCTCCCGACCATCTGGAGCTCGTAAAGCGATTCGACACTCATCTGTGAACAGTACTCGAGCCCACTGCTCTTGGGTCCAGTTGACGTGTTCTCGTGCGAATCGTAGTCGAGCTGCTCGGTGACTTCTGAGAAGTTCTGGGCCACGTGCTGGTCTACGAGCTTTTAAATTCACTTCCTCTATTCGTCTTCTCACTGTACGTTCACTAACATTGACACCTCTTGTGAACTGGAGTCGCCGGCGTATCTCAACAGCGGTGAGGTAGCGGTTTCTCAAAATTTCTAGGACAATAAAGCGATCATCCCTGGCTGATGTGCATCTGACACCTCCACTGCCTGGTCTGCGGGAGTAGCGGCCCGTCTCCTGGTATCGTTTCAGCGCATACTGCATCGATGAACGTGGTACATTCAGAATAACAGCAACTTCTCGCTGTGTCAGCCCTTGTTCGATCAATGCTACAGCTTGTGCAACCTGTGATGGTGTTAATGGCATTTTTATTGGAATCAAATCACCTTTAGTCATTGAAGAAACAGTACGATATGACAATAATTTTATTGAATAACCTAACAATAAACTTTCACAAAACACAAATTTAAAACAGCAACTTAGTCGCTCAGATGACCGGGTTCAACTAAAACTTAAAAATAACGTCATATTGCACTCAAACGTGATAAATTACCCTCTTGAACTAAAGGTAAACATTTTTAGACCTACCTTCATAATAAATAATCATAGGAAACACTTAAAGCTCTTGTTATCGCGAAATACGCACTTGGCCAAGATTCCGTGCCGGTGAGTGTATTTTACTCCCATATCATCAGCCCTTGAAAATCTAGTAAAGTTACATCCTAATTCTCCTTCCTTATCCCTCATTTCCCCTGGGAAATCTATCTTGATATAGGAACCAGGTGGCAAGTGACCGATCTCCGCATTATGTTCAGGATATTACCAACTCAAGTATGACGTGGTAGGAAAGCTAAAATGTCACCGTCATTTTGTTTTATGATCAGCTATCTGTATAAAATTATCATTATTATATGAGGGTTTTATTTCCCGTTGGGCATAAAGTGCTCTTATGAAATGTTACACGAATTTATTACCCGACTTCAAAAAATGAGGTTACATGTTTTGCCTGCATATATGTATGTATGTATGTTTGTGCGCAATTATCTCGCGATTAGATGAACCGATTTTGATGCGGTTTTCAGAAAAGATTTTGTTACACCTTTGGCCCTTTTGGCAAGGGCCTTTATATCTTGTTTTTATTAATTTTTAATTAATGTGTTATTATTGCATTGTCACTGTGTAGTTATCTATACGCTGTCGTTTCTTTGTTTTTTTTCTATATCTATATAAATATGTGTATTTATTTGTTCTATTCTTGTTTAATTTTGTATTTTTTGTATCTGTGTGCGTGCCTACTGTCGAATAATTGTTTTTTCTTTTATTTTCTTCTTTCACTTAACCGACTTCAAACCCTTAATTCTCTTCAGTCGGTTTTTTTAAACGTTGTTATTAAAACAATTATTATTGCTAGTTATGTTATTCAGTTCGATTTAACAGAAGGTAATCTTAGTGAATGCTTATTTTTTCTTTGGACGAGAAGTGTTCTTTACTCAGCAATAGGGCATTTATGGGTTGAGTTTAATTGATGAAAGTCGTCGTAATATCATAGTACACTGAACCTGATTTAAGATTCTTGGCAAGATTGAGAATTTCTGAAGTTAAAAGCTTCAATAATATTTTGTCAAACTTGGTAATCAGTCAACAAATAAAAGTCGTCGTAAGTTAACGCAGTGGTCTGATAAATAGCATTTTCTAAACAAATAATGTTCTCGTAATTTTATTTAAACACTGGTAGGCTCTAAGCTATCGGGATTATTCAGCCGCTACCGCTGATCTGCGACTTAGATTATAAAAATTATTGTTATAAGTTTACTAGTAAATTGTTACTAGGCTCTATCGCCCTTGTCCTTATTTCTGTTATTAATAAAACAGTCTTCTAAAATCCTTTTTTTATAATAACGCGATGGACCGCGTGTGTGCCGGACTCTTACTGGCTAAGACCACCGCGGTGTTCCTCCTCTGCCATATCCTGATTTATACTATCTCTAGGTACCTTTTGTAAATTGATTAGTTCCTTAAATTGTCACCTTTTTATTTAATTTAGAAGGTGCTAAACAATTTTCAAAAATCTGGCTATTTTATATCTTTTTAGAATCTTATTTTCCTAGCCTTATAAGTATAAGCAGCCCTATTATCATAAACTAAACTATGAGAAATTACAGTCAATAACACTTACACACTGCATCTCCAGAACCGATCGCTTTAAATGTACGTACATGTAACAGGCCCTTAGGGTCCAATTTATCAAAATTGAAAAATCAACAATACTGGCGATGGCGACGCGTTGTCACACACATATGGTCCCTCTCCACTTCTTCCATATTTTATGATATTCCTCACATACGCGAGCATTCCATATACGCTGGACTTAGCTGCATTTTCATTAGAATATGGTGTAATGGCGTTGATAGTATACATACCTAGGTATGTATACTATTGAACATTGAGTTACATTGTGACGGTGACGGAAAACTGTTAATATTCCCACATGATGTTCTTATGGTATAAAATGCAATAATTTCCACTATAAACACACAGCACTATAAACTAATCCTAACATTCCTATACTGGCTGCAATTTGTATTTAGGCTCCAATACCAAAAAATAGGAGACAATACCTCACTAGAATATTTTACCAGTGAGCTGTCGTTAATCAAAGGTATAATATCTTTTTCATACGCCCTGGGTTTCGTGTGAAAGCACTGAAAATGTAATTAATGCTTATTGGAGTCACGTTCCAGGTACAATGTTCAATTAAATTACGTACCTGCGTAATATTCAGAGGTAGTAACAAAATATTGTTGACTTTTATTTATCTTGATATTGTTTATTTCTGCATAAATGAGTTTTTTTTTTATGGCCTAAGCCTGTAAACAATCAGACGGATCACCTGGTGGTAAGCAATCGGCGTCGCCTATGGTCACCTGGGACACCAGAGACGTTACAAGTGTGTTACCGGCCTTTTGGGGATTAGGAGTTATTTTGTAATTATTGCTGAAGACAAACAGACTGTTAGTTTTTAGTTTAATAACCTTTTGGACTTTTCACGTAAATACCTATTATGTTGCATGAATAAGACAATGAAGATAATCTTTTCTTCTTCTTTGGAACATTTCTTTTTCTAACGGCACGTCATTTCCAGACCTGGACAAATATTTGTTGGGAGCCAGCAAGAGAGCAAGGAGAACACAAAGAGTGATTTTAGTGGATATTTTATAATAGTAAATTGTGCAATATCTGTGACCTTGCAGTTTAAACAATGTAAAGTATCTACCTAATATTAAAAAGAAAATTTAATATAATAGTTCAATGAATACAAATGTTATAACTTTGACTTTGATTAAATTAGAAGATACATATTTTAAAATTCTTAATAAGGTTTAACTTTTAGTCATAATGACGTGTTTTCTCGAAGTAATTTTAATTAATCGGTCTGGGTAAACACAAAAATACAAGTTAGTCTCGATTTAGACATTCTTAGAATCTGTTGTTTGAGTTAGTAAACTAATTAGGAGTTAGTTCTTCAACTAAACAATTGCTGATTAATTGCAGAGATGGGCACACACTTAGTCACATACCTAGGAAAAGTTCTAGATAAATATACCTACTGAGAAAAGCTCTACTAGTTACGAGTCACAGTTAGAGGGACTCTTCATCGTGAGCAGCGTTACGTGATCAAACCTTTGGGTTTAGTTAATTAAATAAGTATGTCTTAAAACTCAAACACCAAGCGGTCACCGGTGACCGCAACCTATTGTTCTATAATTGTGTCTACAAAACCGGTACTCGACGAGTTAATATTAAATAGACTATTAGAAGTGGGCGTCTTAAACTGTTAGACACCATGCGGACACCGGTGACCGCAACCTATTGTTCGTTAATTGTGTCTATAATGACGGTACACCTCCGGGCCATTACGACCTCCATTTTCTCAAAATTGTCTCAGTCATAATACTAGGTAGGTACTACATATATATATTTTTACTTACTTACTCATCGCCAATTAGAACCTCATCTCACTAAACGCCTATTTTGTAATACCACGTACTAAGACAGGTAATAAAATCCCCCCTCATACCTACAAGACAAATAGCGAAACTCTGAATAAAATATTCATCTCAATATTTTATAGTTTAAGGGGTGTCAGCCCCTAAAGCAAGGACATTCCATTTGTAAATTGATTTCAAAATTAAAACGATCACCTAAGGGACCGTCTGCACATTTTGATTAAATTAAATGTTTTTCCATAGATGTAGGTACTTAAGTAATTGATATAGGTAAGTACAGGTGGGTAGAAATTGCAGACGATGAAAAAATACTCTTTGTTTTGGAAAAATATATCTCCCCTATTACATGGGACTCTTAACATAAATAGTGAAATGTGGGTGTTACATTCTACAGTGGCATTAAGTGCTGTAATAATGTGCACCTCTGCCTACTCCATCGGGAATAAAAGGCGTGATGTTATGTTATGTAATATTTAAACGCTTCAATTAACATAATCATGCTTGTATTTTGATTCGGTTTAGGTTTCAAGACCAAGTTAAAGTTAATATTTGTTGAAGAAATAATTAAATGAATACCGTATTTAAGCTAGGCAATTAATTAGTTTTAGTAATCAAACGATTGGTTACTAGACTTGATTATTTACCTAATATAATATCTTTTGCCTCTGAGTATATATCTTGGCGTTTTAAAATCGTGTTTAAAACAATTTTCAGTAGGTATATCTTTTTTTTTTGGCATAAGCCGATAAACGAGCAAACGGATCACCTGATCTGACTGGTAAGCAACCGGCGTCGCCCATGGACACCTGGAACACCAAAGGCGTTACAAGTGCGTTATCGGCTTTTTGGGGATTAGGAGTTTGAGGATCGTTGGGGATTCAGGGATTGGGGAGATTGGGGAAGGGGAGGGTAATTGGGCCTCCGGTAACCTCACTCACACGACGGAGCACAACGCAAGCGTTGCTTCACGTCGGTTTTCTGTGAGTCCGTAGTATCACTCCGGTCGAGCTGGCCCATTCGTGCCGAGGCATGGCTCTCCCACACTTGATCCCACATTTGATCCTACCTACTTAACTAGTTCTATGTTTTGTAGTTCCTAATACATTTCATTAAATATAATTTGAAATCTTAATGTGCTGAATGTAAATTAACTAAAAATCGCGGGTTACTCACGTGAATATACTGAGAAAAGCTCTACTAGTTTCGAACCACAGAGGAGTTCTTCCTCATGAGCAACGTGCGCGGTCGCGGCGATGTCGCGCTTTGGCGCATTGGCGCTTGCATCGAGGTTGTTACTTGCGCGAGCCCACAGCGCCCTCTGCCGGACACCACACGCGTTTGCTTCCAGCTCCGGTGGCGGCGCGTGCGACGATGTTGATTCCGGGTTCGGCACGTGAGTAACCCGCGATTTTTGTTAATGTAGTATGTCTCACGATAGTTATTATAAAAACGTGTTGCATGTAATTCATACATCAACATTCGTATGGTCATAATCGTAAAATACCAATGTTTATAGGGCACCTGTACTGTGTGCGTGACGATTTGAATAAACTACGTTTCATACAATTTTACTGCTGTTTTTGATGATTTAATTACACATTACCTACTATTTTGTCATAATAGTTAACTTTACCATATTGTACTCGGTTATGATTCTAGGGACTTATAGTGATGACGTCATTGCCTAATATGCTTTGTAGTCATCAATCGTTGAATGCATTACGATAATGAAAAGTTTTCGTTCGGACAGATTAATTTAGTTGTCGAATAGAACAAAATGTCAAGGCTTTTATTAAAAGTGAATGTATTAATCTGTTATAAACATCCCATATATTATAGGACTTGTCTATATTAATGGTAACATAATTGGATAGTTTCCAGGGTTTGAAAATTAAAAACCTAATTAGTCCGTCAGTTACTTATTTAAAAATGATTAGACACGTGTTTTTTTATTTTCTCGTATTAAGTTGCAATACTAATGAGAAAATATTAGATACGTATTTTTTTTATTTTCTCGTATTAAGTTAGATAAAATGGCGCTAAGTTTAGGAGTGAGAGGTCGTTACGTCATAACGTGCTACAAAATGTGGTACGCTGTGACGTCACACGATATTTCAAATTAATGTAATTATCGTCGAAAGTATTTAATTTTGTGAGATTAGAAAAATACGTGTCTAAAGTTTTAAATTATTGTACCAGACGGACATTAAAATAAAACTACCCTATTCAGGCATTTCTATGATAAGAAATAGTTACTTACATATTCACAATCTGGGTATCATATTTAGAAACTAAAAATCGTTTAACCAACCATGAATAGTTAGATATTCCTTTTATGTATATCACCTCTTTCTAAATTTAAAGGGTTCAAAAGTTCATCGAATGATTCGGCACAATATTGCGATTATGTCAGGCTACTTTGACCCTAGTCAGCGAAACGGATAAATCCCTGGAACATTAGGCTCTCTCCTAATCGCAGCCATTTCAGTTTGGACGCGATTGTCCAACAATGAGTTGTATGGGTGCGTACGATAAAGGGATTAAAATTTATAAAATTTATAGGCAAGGATTACCCCACGTGTGAAGGGTTGATCGTGTTCGCTTTAGAAATGGATTAAGTACAGAAACTATGGAATCGTAATGGAATTGAAATTTTGAAAGGAATTAATTAAGCTTAGGCACATTTTACTGCACAGTTGGCGCGATGGCTGGGGAACTAGCTGCCGCGCAATGTGTTACGGGTTCAATTCTCGTACGGAACAACTCTTTGTGTGATACACAGATTGTTGTTCCGGGTCTGAGTGTCATGTATATGTAAACGCACTCACGACACAGGAAAAAAACCTAGAGTGAGACAAGCCTTTATTAATAAATATACATATATAAAGTGTTATGTGCTTAGGTACCATTAGGTATTACACTCTGAAAATACAAATTGGTTTAACGAGCATAGAAAAGTTTACAATTTAATTTTCATCTCACTACTACCTAACATGATAAACAGACTATAATATGTATATTCTCAAAGTAAATCAAAATAAGACACTAAACACATTAACATACCTAATTTACATAAAATAACCACATACGGTATGTATACTGCTTTAAATTCAAAGCTCAAAGTAATTTCATAAAGTTTAATAGACTTACATACATTTGCCTAAGCCGTAGGCCGCTACAATACTTAATTCAGCCTAAACCTAGAAATCTAGACATTTCTCTAATGTATTTTGTAACAATCCCTAAAGTCCGGTAAGGGGTCACGTTTTGTAAAACGAAGTTAGACCAAAACGTGGAATAATTAAAATTTTATGTTGGGTCTTCAGATGACCTCACATTTCGTTACTATTTGATGAACCCTTGAGATGGGTTCTGTCTCCGTACTGTCTAGTGCCTACAAAGTGGGGTCTAGTAAAATTGTAAATTACGAAGACAAAGAGTTTGTGTACCTTGCACGATTTTTTGTTTTTTATGTATTGTGAAGATCAAAATTGAACTTTTGAATAGGGTAGTTGCAAGAGAATGAAAATTAAAAATCTAATTAGTCCGTCAGTTAGATATTGAAAAAATATTAGACACGTATTTTTTTCATTTTCTCGTGTAATGTTACAATACTTAGATAAAATGGAGTTAAGTTTAGGAGTGGGACATCGTTACGTCATGACGTCACACGATATTTCAGACTAATGTGTCGTCGAAAGTATTTAATTTTGTAAGAAAAAAAAAGAAAAAATACATGTCTAATGTTTTAAATTAATCTACCAGACGGATCTACCAGGCAACAACTCAGTTGCCTAAATTTTAGTTTAATGTATTGGATTTATCTGTACTTTGTAGTCTATCTATTAATGAGGTACAAAGTCTGGATCCCTTCGTGGAAAATCAGTTACTATTGTCTATATTCTTACTTTACGACTAGAATCAGCTACTTAGAAAATCGAAAGTCTTGGGTCCGTATGCTTTATTGAACGATTTGCTATCTTCAATATTTAAAATACCTACATCTAGAATACCTATGTTAGATTCTACTCACGCGCTAGCATACCTAGTGCTTCGGACGAGTGTCTGGTTAATTTGGGGAGACTTAAACGTGGACCCCATCATTGAGGGATTCCGTGCCTAAAAGGTGTCTCAACTCCCTAATTAGTTTAGCAGTAGCGCTGCACCAAACTAATTCGCTTATGAATTCTACACAACACTGACATGAACTTGTTGAAACATAGTTTTCTAACTAATTTTAATTGTTCTGTAATGAAACCTGGACTTCCGAGAGAACAAGTTAGAATGTTTATCTCTCGTCTAAATAGGTACATAATTGAATTTGTTAGAAGTTAATGCTAATGAAATTGATATAATATATAGAATATTTTGTGACAACAAAATGTTCCTGTAGATTGTACAATCTTAAGTTAAATATTAAAAACACCTTGAACGCCACGGGGGACAACGTAAGGGCCACGCTAGCAGAGGATTTACCTTCACCTAACAGTTTTCTGTCGGCAGTCAAAGCCTTAAATATCCGTCTCCTGGTTCCAAACTCCTCCCCTCAATTTTGAGCCAAATAGATTTAGCTGTTCTTGAGTTATAAATAGTTTAACTGACTCGACTTTGTTTTTATAATAACTATCGTGAGACATACTAAATGAAGTAAAATCGCGAGTTACTCACGTGAATATATTGAGAAAAGCTCTACTAGTTTTACTTGAGCTGCGTGACGTCGCCGCGACCGCGTACGCTGCTCATGAGGAAGAACCCCTCTGTAGTTCGAAACTAGTAGAGCTTTTCTCAGTATATTCACGTGGGTAACCCGCGATTTTACTTAATTTAACACAACTTTCTTTTGTAAATATAGTTTTAGTTTTTTTTATTGTCAAAAGATGGTAGATAGACAGAAAGAAGGTTGATAATAGAAAAAAACCCTTTTTTCATTACGCCCTTTAAGATTGTTGTTAAACCATTTAACACAATTTCTAGTTCGAATCACTGAGGCACTTTAATCTAGACTTATTTATACTAAGTCTAAAATCCAGATTTACCAAGTTCCAAATTAGTGCCTCCGATCCCAGATAATGAGCAGTCGTATTGGCGACCACAAACCAATGAATATGATATAGTCGAAGCTTTAAGTTAATTTATACTACGAAGACTACCAAAGTGCACCTGTTCGAAGCCGGTTCAATAGTTTAAATAGAAAGCGTAACACGACACTAAAGTTGTCGATACCAAAATATGAGTCAACAATTTTTTTGAGGTCCGGTTATAAAGCACACCTGATGTCAAAAATGGGTCTGAAGTTGAACACAGGTCCCTTTTTATATAGTCTTTGACTGACTTCGTGAGTGCGAAGACGGATCAATTACCTATAGTATGTTTTAAAACTATAGATTAAGATTATTGAACGTTTAATACATCAAACAGTAGGTTAATATAGCCTTTTTTTTTTTTTGAGGGGGGAAAATCATCCAATGACTTCTCCCGCCCGGGTGAGGCGGGAGGGAGTGTCAGACTCTTACTGACTAAAAACCACCCCGTTCCTACTCCTGCACTTCGAGCCGGAGCCCCGGCAACCCGTTAAGTCTTCCGCGGCTCCGTATCGGCGTCAGCCCTGTTAGGCCCCATCTGTGGTGGTCTGATAGCTCCTTGAGGCGCGCGCAGAACGCGACGCGCCGTACGCTCGGGCCTGGTTCTGGTCGGGCGGCGAGACACCCGTGCTCGCCGTCCGCAGGCCCGTGCTTACGGTGGCCGGAGATCGTCTCGCGATCCCCGACGCCCGGAGTGTCTCTCGCGACGGCCGGGTCGTGAGGAGGTTCGTTCCCTCACGCGCTCCGCCTCCTCCTTAGCTAGCATGACTGCTTCGCGGAAGGA